>CM039680.1:146612702-146931867 GCA_022537955.1 Schmidtea mediterranea | reverse complement strand
CAGATGTTCAAGTCACCACGACAAGGAGAACCCCGAGAATGAGGTAATAACCAAGTTAAGTTATAATAATAATTTCAGGAACAATTCCAACAAACGAGACATGTACCACCTGCCAACGGGACTGGAACATCGAACGGAAGGAATGCTATCCTTGGTGAAACTACAACTGCCAGAGATGCGGCGGAGAGACTACACCGAGAGGATATGCAGACAATCGATAAGCAGAGCTATGCTACAATTGTGGCCGAAAGGACATCTCGGAAGAAGATGTAACATAATAGAGGACCGAAATCAACAAGGAAAAACAACCAGACGAGAAATCCACAAGATTAACGTGATACAAGAGATAGACATGCTGCGAGAGACATTACAGAGAATGCCGATGGAATTGAGAGAAATGATGCAGCAGTCTACCCGCAATACGCAGCAACAGCGATCACGTCATGAGAAGTAATGAAGAAACGTATGACAAAGGAACAAGTGATCAACAAACAACAACAAGCGGAATGGGCAAGATCTTACAAACAAAGAAGCCCAAGAAATTCAAGCAGAGAATTGGGAGAAATAGAAAACAAACCTCCAACTGAAGATATCGAATATGAATGAAGAATGCGAAACCCAGGAGAAACCCACACTGCGGAGCAGTGTGGTTAGACGAAAGGGGGAAGATAATGCCAATGAAAGACAAACGAATTGAACAAAATAGAGAAAATAGAAGCATCAAAGAATTTGCGGAGAAGAGAAACAAAACGTTCGACTACGTGCAAAAGAAGTGAATAATTGAGAAACCAGGAAATCGAAAGCCGAAAAAAAACAAGAGGAATACCTGGATAGAGCAAAACGAAAATCACTAATTGTACGCAAGTGGAATCAACTCGCAAGAGGCAGTAATTCAAAAATTAGATAACGTCGAACTCGCTATAGAAGGAGGGAGCAGGAAGAAGCTCTAGAGCAGTGGAAAAGAGATTCATTAACGGGAAGAAGGAATTATGAGATATCTGAAACAAGAAAAGGACCAATTAAAATAAGAAAGAACTAATACAGAAATTTGGACGAAGGACTAAAAGAATAGAACAAGACAAGTATTAGAACGGAAAATAGAAACTTAGTTAGCAGAGAAAGCGCTCGGCGAGAATCGGAGGAAGAGCAAAGATTAGAACTAAGAAGAAACGAAACAAGAAGCATCAATCGTTAAACAGAAAAGAAGGAAAGATGGTGTCGAACAATAATTAACGAAAATCGAATTCAGAGGGTTTTATGACAATGAATGGAAGCAAGATTAGAAAAGAGGAAGCCAAACTGGAGACGAGGAACAAATCGGAACAAACAAATGGAAAGTATGGCTTTCAAACAAGACAAAAGAGTAAAACCGAGAAAGTAAGAAAAACCTCATATCAATATGTTAAGAAACAAATACAGACGAACAAACGGATGAGATGAAGTGAATAAGCAGCTTGGGAGGAAGATAATTTTCAGTCATGCGTGAGGAAATAACAAACCAATAAAGACGAATCGAAATCAGAAATAGAGGATGGAATAAATGTCCAAGAGAGACGAAATATGATAATAAAGAGAAGTCAACGAAGAATAGTAGAGGGAGATGTGGGATAAAAATTGAGATGTTTATCAAGTCTAAAAGATACCACACTTACAGTAGAATAATGAATTTATCGCAAAAAGAGGAATCAACAAGACAACGGTATTTTTACAGCGTCATTGGAAATACATAAAAAAGGACTACGCAAGAAAATCTAATAAGAATAACGATAGAAAGGAATAATCAGGTAGTTATCGGATCATCGCAGAAATACCAAGACAAATCATAGCAACAAGAGATGAAAATACCATGAGTTATACGTGTAACAGAAAATTAGGAACCAGCTACAAAAACCGACACCTGTATTACGAAGGAATGGAAAATAAAAAGAGATGTACATTCTGCTGATGCATTATAAGCAGATGGAATATAACGTGGTAACCTTCCGATACAATGGAAATCGAGGGAAACGATAAGCGGATATATGCCAAGAATCAAGACAATGTATATTAATAGAAATACACTGGATTAGAGAAAGAAAGACAAATGATCATGAAGACTAAAATCAGATAAAATGACCGAACAGGCAATAGACAAGCAAGGAAATATATTAATAGATTAAATCACTAACAAGGCCAATTTCAATGAAAATGTTTCGTAAAGAATTAAAGAGCCGGACATCATGAAGTATTGACAATGGAAAGTAACGGACGAGTTGATAGCCAATACGGAGAAATCAAAGAAGATTGAGAGGAGACAAACCGATAAAAATAAAGGATAAATTGCCTACCGACGAAAATAAGGAATATCGGTAGACCCCGACTGTCAAGTATAACGATTATTTTCGACGATTAATCAAGAAATCATCCAACCAATCATAGAAAGCATGAAACGACGGAATGGTAGAGGACGTGTTATATGTACCACAATAACGACATCGGACCACGAGAACTGAACCCCCAATATACGATACTAGGTATATGGGAAAACGCGACAGACTATAAACATAATAGCCATGGATGAACAAAGAAAGAAAACACGACGAAAAAAGAACAACCAGATCCGAGAATTTTAAGAAGGAAGTGAAAAGCGAAAAGGACGGAATATTAACAATATATCAAGTGTAGAGACAAGATGAGAAGAAACTAAAACACAAAATTGCAACGGTAGACGACTCTGTTTCGGTTCAACACTTTTGGAAAAATTATATGTATGAAACGGAAAAAGAGTTGAAATTGAGAAACCGTAAGAACAGAACCAAAAATGGAGAAAATACATCCAGGAGAAAAGACACCAGAGAGGCGCCAACGAAGTATTTAGAACTATATGTGAGGATGCCCATATGAAAGAACCTACCGGTAGAACATAATAACGAATGGAATGGCAAACCGGAGGAAGTATGAGAAATAAATGATCGAGCCAGATTAGCAACCTTTACCTGGAAAATAAGTGGATGGGCAGAAAAAGTTAAATCAGACGGAAGAAGAGAAGATTATAGTCTAACAGCCATCAGTTTTACACGGAAATCGAGGATATCGTATGAAGTTTGAGAATATATCCGAACGGAGACGGAAGTGGCAAAACGGGAAATATTTATCTGTATTTTTCCTTCTAGCAGAGGAAGCGTACGACGGAAAACTAGAATGGGCCATTCAAAGGAAAACGTAATCTCGATAGCCAAACCTGGGCTGTTTGGAAGAACGACACAGCGGAAAAATTAGGAGTGGACCCAGATTCAGTAGTGAGTCAGATAACCGAGAACCTACAGAACATAGCAGGAGGATGCCACATTATTTCTACTCAAGAAATTCAATAACAGGAAGAAACGGTCGCCAATTTGTGAAAAGAGTGACGGCGATATATAGTCACAATCGAAGTGGAAACCGAAAAAGAGATGAAATTTAACGAAAATTCAAGGGAAGAGCTAGACCACGAATTAACGTACTCGAGAAACGATTCCCGGATCAAGTATTTACCATACAGATATGGACCGACTCGTGGAAGAGGAACTGACAAGATTAACCGAAACTCAAACAATGGAGAGAATTAGCTAGATATTAAGAACGGCGCAAAAACCAAGCGAAACAGTTAAGACCTCGCAAAGTGGTAATCGAGTCATAGCAATTAGAATAGAAAACTACGAAATACGTAAAGGAAATTGAAGAGTATAGAAGAGTTTAAGTCTGGCACCCGGAACAATTCAGAAAGAAATCAATCAGAAGTGGAAACATGCAGAATGGGCAGCCAAACAATAGAGAAATATGTTTAAAAAATCATGACACCAGATTTCGAACTCAATAGAAAAGGATTTTCTATATCACAGCTAAAGTAAGTGAAATAAAAAAAGAGGATACCCATACGAACTACCATTCCACTTAACAAAACGAAGGACGATCCTTAGACGACGATATCGAATAGGAGTTACCGCGTTACAATTAGAAGAGTAAACGATTAACAGTAACAATTGGGTAGAGAACTTAACAAGAAGAGAAATCAAAACGAAGACACCAATAGGGCGACAGGAAAGACCTAAATAACGGCCGGAAATTCACTGCACTGATGAAGTAACTCATCGTAAAACAGGAGACGAAGAAATATTAAATGGACCTAAATAGACTATTGTAAAGAGGAAGCAACAAGGAAAATCCCAGAATCAGAGATTTATTCACCTCAGAAACGAAATATTATATTACAAACGGACGAATTTGGATGGATTTGTATGCGCTCAAAAGCAACCAGCTGAAACAGTGAGAACGCAGATACAGAATGAAGAAGAAGAAAAGAAGAAGAGAAGACGCCCCAGAACTCACAGGGACGAATGGGATAATTGATAAAAGACCGAGAGCTACACACCGTCAAGGATACAACAACGAACAACCCAAAACGTAGAGAAACGGGTTACTAGTGATGGAAAAGAGACCAAGAGGACGACCAAATGCGGACAACCAGCAGCCGAAAAGAGCAAAGAACAGATCAAATGGGATCAGCTAACAGCAAAGCTAAATAAACTCAGCAAGTAACAAAGCAATACAAGAAAACTGACTGGTCAATGAACAGGGAGCAAAAATGGATTAATAGATTAATAGCCGATATGCTAGGTTTAGACGAATCCAGAAATAAAGGAAACCTGAAACTAAGATAACATAGGGACAGAGGCGAAAGCAGCTTTGGCAGCAATAAAACCTTCGATATAACAAAGATCATGCGATAATAAAGTACGGACCACAACCAAGGATCCAGAGGAACTATCAATAATAAACCACCTCACAAAACATCAAGACGATCCAACAGATATCTAGTAAGAAATAGCCTACGCCTGATGTATAAACCACCAATAGCATCTACAGAAAGCGAACCACGCGAATATAATGCCAAATGGCTACGAGTTCGCAATAACAGACATCAATAAGGAAAAGTAATCGACATTTAATTTTAACTCAAGGTGGATGGCAAGCTTTTATACTTGTAAGTGTAGACGACAAAACAGACATGATGCAACGCAGTTAAAGGAATACTGACGGAATTCGAACAATAATCCAACGCAAGTGATCGAGAAAAGCAGAAAGGAAATGAGATGCAATTATCACAACCAATACTTATATGGATGATGTGCATAAAAGGGCGTCAAGTGGAACCTTTTTGTTGTATACGATTGCGAAAAACGTAAAAATCGGCGACAAATATTCGCTGAGGAAACAGAGGAATGTAAAGCCGCAACCCCGGAAATTCAAAGAATTACAGACTGGTACAGGGTTGTCATATAAATCAGTGTGACCAAGAAGTAGTATCTCATAAAAAAGCGGATTCGAGAATGCACGGTAACAAGAAAATAGTAGCATTCCCATTGTGGACACATTCACTTCAACGATCATAGAAGCCGGACAAAAACGACAAGTAGTCACGATAACACGAAGCGAATGTGAGGATAAGATTCATACCAGGAATTATTAAGAATAGCAGGACGAATCCAGTAGGCAGCGGAAGACGGAAAAATAAAAACTACTAGAGTATATGCCGCAGGAAGAAATAACGGCAAGGAGACGGATCATGTGAAGGAGGAGATATACACATCTCTCAATCAATATTAAAGGCGTATAAAGTGATAGAAAGTTCCAGAGAAGTAGAAAAAATAACCAAGGCTACTTTGATCCAGATACGCAAGCAATGAAAAAGTCCCACAATCGTCTAGCCACAGATTATCAAAGTCAATCAGTACGACGGGAATTGTCAACGATCTGTATATAAAGCGGATACCAAGAGCTTGTCGACTCACCCTATTGAAAGCGCAATAATTCAAGATGAAGTAAAAGGACAAGTACACAGCGAAACGGAAACAAATACTCTGAAAGAATGCATGGAAGCAATTGCGAAGAACCGGAAAAACGGAAAAGCAAAACCATTACTATAATATCGGAATTGCAGAAGCCACAACTCAACGGGGTAGTAAGTTTCAACCGAACAGTACGATAGGAATGAGGTCATAAAAGGACAAAATGGTAAGCAAATGGACGAAATGGTGATCAGCACAAATTACAAAGGAATATCCTATCCGATCAACAATATCAAAATGCAAAAGATAAAATAGACCCAAAAAGATGTGAAGTTGTACCTTTCATCGAATAACAAAATGGATTTTCTATACCACAGAGGCCGTTAAGCAATCAACAGAGAAAAATATATTATGACTGATAAAAAAACGACTGTATATTGAATAGAGAAATATTAAAAAACTCCAAGGTTAGCTATGCTATTACAACCCAGACACGCAATTTACATTATTACCGCTCCAAAGAGGATATTTCGGAAGATCGTAGGGAAGTGATGTACACGTACAATGCCGAAAAGACAATTGCCAAGATTACCAGAAAATTCAAATCGATCCCCAGAGAAAAATGCATAAATGAACTAGAAATAGTATACAGGAAAATCAGATTTGCCCAACCAGTAACAAGAATGATAACCCAACTAAATTCGTACCGAACATGTTCAGTCTGCAGTAACGTATACGGACCATTATTTGAGAAGGGACGGAAGTTGTTAACAGTTCCCAACCCGAGTGGATGTAGCGGCCACCAAAAGTATTTGGACTCACGGATTAGCAAAGTGAAGCAGAATTCAAACCGGTAGACATATCACGAGTGGAAATTTATCAAACAAAGCCTAGAACGTGCTCGATAGAACATTCTAACTATTGTCCAGCACAAAGACAGCGTCCAGAATTATCAAATACGTGACGATAACAGGAGGAAATAACTACGGAGAAGAAACCGAACTACGAACTATTATTATCACCAGACATTTCCAGCATGCAACCAAAAACATGATGAATAGCCATGTGGGGATAGATCTCTTAATATTTGGGACAAATGATGGCAGGGATATTAGGGATTATACTGATTATCCAAATTGTGAGAAGTGATTCTAAACTAGCAATGTAAGCATGCTTTGACATATACAAAAGAGAAAGGAAACAATAAATTTGGAAAATGGCAATTAGGATTCTTACCTTTCTTAGCGAAGACAATGGTACTACATGGACATTCGAAAGATATTCTATAAATAAAGAGATTAGTAGGGAAGTTTGACCAGAATGAAGGCACGACGAAGAATTGGACGAAAAATTCAAAGCAATAATGAGACTGAAGCCCGAAAAACTAGAAAAAAGACAGAAAACAAGCAATTGGAGACGATGGCTAGACTTGTTAAAAAGACAGTAGCGATAACAGTGATAAGATGACAAATCAAGGAGGAAGCGCAGATGCTAACACAAGGAAAAAACCCAACAATGGGAGAATCAGAAAATGATAACTAATGAACAATACAATCATATCCAGCCACCAGTATACGATGCCTGAAAATCAACGATACGCAGTGCGAGAGAAACATAAATACAATACAAAGCCAACCAACGCTACGTAGCATATACCCAACGCCATACCGAACCAAATTGGGCAAGAAACTATACAGCTAGCCGAAGATCGAAAGACGGTAGATCAAGATGTAGAAAAAGCGAACAAATAGCTATGCTACGAACACCAGCAGGATCCACAACGTTAACGATACCAAAATAGATAAACGGAATCGAAATAAAGGCAATGATTGACCACAGGAGCAAACATTTCGGCAATAAAGATGGACCAAAATCCCAGGAAAATTATGGCCATGCACGAAGAAACAAATATGGAATGTAATAACCTGCAGTAAGGAATCTGTATCAGTCATAGGAAAAATTTGGTCATAATAGAGATACACAGAACGTAAAAAATCAGCACCTAACCCTGCAGTCATCAGAAAAACTAAGCGCAGATTGTAAATTGGAACAGACTTATGCCAGAAATTAAAAGAAAATATAATCGATCTAGGAATCAATGGAACTAAGAGACAAAACCGAAAGATAATGCGCATTAAAACGGAAGTGAGATGCTCAGTCAGAAGATAAGTAGTACAGGACGTACCCAAAATGAATTTGCTACGTAAAAGTAAACGGAAGAGGACCAGAGGCGAAATGATCTTTGAACCTAACACAAATTCTGAGAAAAAGAGAGAATTACACTAGCCAGAGAAATAGTATATTAAACGACAATAGCGAATCCCAAATTAACATCACCAATTTCGATGAGAAGATTCAACATAGATCTGAGAATGAAAGAGTGTAGGGAATTTAACTCCCATGATGGATATGAACTGCACTGGACGAAAACGAGGAAAAAGGATGAAGAATTATGGGTAAATCGATAGCAAATTTGTTAAAGTGTGAGAAAGAAAAGAACAAACTACAAGAAAGCTGTTAATGAATTCAAAGATATGTTCGCAGCATCTGATCTAGATCTAGGCACAAGCGGTACACAGACATAACAATTACACTACTGGATGATACGCCGAAACGTTACGACCTATATCCGACGTAGCAGTAAGCCCCAGAATAATCTGTCGCAGAAAAATAAGTCCAAAGATGCTAGAGCAGGAGTAAGATTGAACGCGCACGTGTGCTCACCATGGCAATTCCCAGTAGGATGGTAAAGAAAAGGTGGAACCCAGAGATGTCTGTATAAGACTATCGACGACTCAGATGCAGTACGAAAAGAAGATAGCATCCACTGCCGGCATATAAACGAATATGCGTAGAAACATTACACGGAGCAGCAGCTTTAACATCGTTAGACTTAAAAAGTGGATACTGGCGATAAAAGTTCAAGAGAAGATCGAGAGAAAACTGGTTTACATAGAAAGACTTATACGCAACTTCGAAATGCCTTTTGGATTTAACGCAACGCACCAGCTTCTTTCAGAGGTTGCATGAATTTCGTGACACATGGCATTAGCATGTATGGTATACATTGATGATTTACTAGATCTATTCCATGCACTTTCGAACAACATCTCAAGGATATACGAACGATTCAATCGACGTGCGACAATGGAAACTAAAACTGAAAACCCTCCGAAAGGCGAATTGAGCCAAAGAAGTTCCACCTTTCTAGGACACATAGTATCCGCAAAGGGGAACGCAGTCAAGGAACATCGAAAAAGTAAAGACTGCCGCAATACCAAAAACGCGTCACGCAAGTAAAGAATCTAGGCTATGCGGATTATTATCGGAAAACTTGTTCATCAAAACTATGCAAACCATCGCAAAACCAATACACAGAAACTAACAAAGAAGATCCCCCAAATTCACATGGGAAAAAGGAACAAAAACACATTCGAGCAACACTCAGAGACAAATTAATATCAGCCTACGCAATTACTGTCACATACAGACTTCCAAGAGCCGTATCTTAATTACAACAGACGCAACGGATACGCATCAGGAGCAGTCCTAGGACAATGGATGGAGAGAAACGAGAACGATTTCGGATACTATAGTAGGACATTCAAGAAGCACGAGAAAACTATTCGGTAACAAGAAGAGAGGCATTGGCTTATAATCCAAGCAATTAACACTTTAAATATTTTTATGTGGGTCACTGAGATATATTATTCTCCACAGATCACCAAACCATAGTATGGTTAGGCCCATAAAGAGCGCTCTAGTCGATTAATGAGATTGGGCCATGGCAACTGCAAGAATAATTCACACGTATATTAAATTTAAGGCAGGAAAAGCTAACGCGGAACCAGACTGTATGTTCAAGTTCATGTTTGAAGAAAATTAATGGACAGGACGTAAGACGAAATTTGTATGATAATCGCAGAGATATCGATTTTCACGAAAATTGAAGAATGAACAGAAAGAGATGGATGAACTAAGAACGATATTGAATTTTTTAGAGAGGCAATGACGTGAAAATCTTTCGACAAACAATGTTAGATTAAAAAGAGATGATGGAGAAACAGCAACATAAGGTATACCTAGGAAAAAGGATGGTTACTACTGATGATGGAGAACGACTTATGTGCTACGCGAAGAGCAGACGAAAAGAAGTATTAATGCAATATCACGAACGGAGAACTTAGGAGGACATACGTCCGCGAAAAAAGACGGAAGCAGACTACAGTCAGAAATATTTACTGGCGCCAAAATATTTGGAGAAGATGTGAAGTGAATGGATAAAGAACTGTTTAACATGCGCGAAACCAGAAAAGACAGGAAGTAAAACTGAAGGCACCACTAAAACCAATGCCAAATCCGCAGATACAATGACAATGATCGCTAATGGACGTAGTAGGCAATACCAGAAACCAACAATGGGAAACATCTATTATTAGTAATAACTGATTATCTTACCAAATTCCCGGAGCATTCGCAATCCCAGATCAGAAAAGCCAAGAACAGTTGCAACAGAATAACTATAGAAGAAATATTGTTGTAGGTATGGAACGCAAAGCAGATCCTAAGGACCAAGAACAACATTTTAATGAGGCGAAATAATTTAGAGGGCAAGTAACAAATATTTCAGAATGGCGAAACTAAGGACTTCGGCCATATCACTCCCACAAACCAACGGACAAACGGAAGATTCAACGGTGATTTCTATAGAATGAATGTCCCAATACGTGAGGCAAGCATCAGAAAGACTGGGATAATATATAAACTTATGCTCATGGCGTATCGAATGTCAATACACTTCAGCACAAAAATGAGTCTTTCAAACTAATGTAATGGCAGAGAATGCAACATGCCGATTGATTTGGAATACCAACAACCAATATCGCAATATATTGGGAAATCGACGACTAACGTAACAGGATTTAAAGAACGAATGGCAAAGAAGTTGGAAGACCGCAGGCATGAATATTCGACTTTAACCAAGAAAGCTACAAGGACATTACACGATAAAAACGAAGATGTGCGCGAAACATAAACTTCAGTAGGGACTGGGTAATAATGCACACCAAATTATTCCAGGAGTAGCGTAGAAAGTTACAAGAAGCGGGCAAAGGAACCATATGAAAATAATGTAGTAAATGAAACAACGCACGTGTTTCAAATTAGTCAACAACCCTCACGAGAACCTATATACGTAATGTAAGTAGATGTAAAGCGATACCCCAAAACATAACCAAAGAACCAGAAAATACGAGGTATGAAACCAGATCAACAAACTCAACACTTAAGTATAACGGGCTAATGTTAGTCGAAAAACATTAAACCATAACGAACAACCAGCGAATCGAAGAGATAACCGCAACAGACGAAGCCAAGACAACTTGACCAACAAAGATAAATGTAGACAAGAATGGACTAATAGTCTAAAGCAAATAAGAGAAATAATCAGAATGGGCCGAAGGGAAAGGATGGATGAGAAAATAATAAAGCGGAGAGAATGCCAATAGAGTATGCAAGGAGCCAGAAGTTCCACCAGAAATGAACTCAATAAAAGAAAAGATACCGATGATATTCACCATCGAGCAGACTAGAAGGAAACGTCGCATTAATTTTTGCGGTGGCAACAGATAAATACCAAAAAAGAACATTAGATATCATTCCGTTCATGGGCAGAATGCGGACAAACATCCGCATAAACAACGAGGAAGGACAAACCCCGTTTAATGTTATGCAGCGCAGCAGATGCCTGCAAACAACCATTTGAGAGACGTTACTTGAGAACCGGATCAACTTTAAAGAAAAGGATAACGGAGAAAATAAGGTACTGCAATACGCACTAAAATCAAGGACAAACTAAGTGCGGTAAAAATTCATCATCAACATGCGACAATAATAGAAAGAGAAAGATAGGAAAAAATATTCCAAACAATTTGGGAAGCCATGACGCCAAACAAGACGAGCAGCAGCCCAGTTTATGAAGTGGACCTACGAGAATTCCACCATTGAGAGGTATTGATTAAACCAATATAGTTCGAAATAGAAACATTCTATTAAAAGAACAATATATGCCTACTATCCATTCCAAAGACAATAAAGCAAATGTTAAAAATGGGAAAGACAATTTACCAAAATAACCCATTAGAAGCAACGCGAAATCGTTGATAAGAAAGAACAATTATTAACCGTATAATACACAAGTGCACCGAAAACAGATAAGATTTCAAAAGGAGCAACAGAAATAAAAGAAATGGAATGACCTAAAAGCCAGGATAATAAAGGTTCAACGCGAAAGAATATTCGAAAGCAATAAATGTCGAGGGGAACGAACATTTTTAAAGAAGACCCCGGGATGAACAAAGAAATAATGATGAGGAACAAAGAGGACCAGAATAACAAGACCAGAATATGAATAAATCTACGCAAGACAAATCACCAGATAACCAAAACAAGAATAACCCGCAAAGAAAAATAGAAACAGAAAGGAACAGAAAACAAGAAGCACAGCGAGGAAAACCAAAACGAAGAACACCACTAATGGATAAAAAGCCTACAAGATCAAAAGGAAATCAAAACCGACCATCCCTACTCAGAAACTAATATACTAATCCAATCAATCAAGTTGACGGAAGCCAATAAGGATAACCCAAAGAGAGTTGAAATCATTTAATGTTACGTACATAGACGAAAGGGGAATCACAAGCCAAGGAATATTGCTTCATATGGCGAGAGACCAGTATAGGCTGTTAATTTTGGATCAAAATGAGGAAAGCCAGGCGGCCATAGATATACAGTCCAGGATCGCATCATCTGCTGGAATTCAGCAAAAAGATATAATGCAGGAGAATACGGAAAAGGATAGACAGAGGTATAAAATTCAGTAAATTCCAGGATAGGCAATCTACGCGTGGTATAAACGTGGAACTAAAAAAGATTATAACAATATGTGTACGCATTTAGTCACCAAATTGTTTTGGGAAGGAACATGAAGAGGGACAAAATGCGATGGGAGAACCTAAAAGGGCGACACAATACATCCGTTTGTGCAGGAGAATAACGAAAATAACTGTACCATATAAATCAGAACACTGAAAGAAAAAGTATAACAGAAAAGATAAATTCCAAGAAACCCATACACCGGCAAGAGCAGAGAATAAATAATAGTAAAGGTAGAAACAAAGCCCCAACAAAGGAAGAAGGTAATATCGAAAATAGGACAAAGAACCATCAACAAGATCTGTGTATACGAAGCTACAAAACGGAATAGTCAACAACCGATAAATGCAAGAAACGTACAAAGAAGGAAAGGATCCAGAAATATCCGAATCCCAAACAAAAAGCGAAAATCGGAAATACGAGGTACAACATACGACAAGGAGGAAATATTCTTCTGGAGAGTAACAAGAAACACAAAACCTAGTCTCGACAAACCAGCCAAGAAAGGAAGCAACAAAAAGATACAAGGATACGCCAAGAAAAGATTGAGGCACGGGAAAAAAACGACAGTCACCTATCAATACAAAGAGACTACAATCTCCAAAATCAATTGAAAAGGCAAACAGCAAATAATAAGAAACAACCACCGCAACAGAGACAACGACAACAAAAATCGAGGAAACCACCTACGAAGTCAAAAATGATTGGATAACAAAGCACAGTAGCAATTTCGTATAATAATAACTGATTGATATCCCAACTAGCAAGATACCACTAACAGTGTAAACGAAAAAGCCGAATAAGGAAAAGGTTTAGGCAGCAGTGGAGATAATTCAATTACGAATATCGAGATACAAGGCAATACAGAAGCAAGCGGACGAATACGAAGCATTAGAAAAACGTAAACAAAGCACAAGTGGACATCTTGGATAAAGAACTACCAATCTATAGGGTAATAATAAAGAGTGGTCAAACAATTCGATGTGTATAAATGACAAATGAAGAAGTATGGGGATTACGGACACACGTATAGAGCCCCTGGAGACAATGGTTAAAGCGGAAGGAAACAATGTATATAGTGTAGAATATTAAATAGTATTAAGTAGTAGTATTATGTATAATAGTGTATAAATACGTTAAAACCCCAGAATAAATAACTAGTCCAAAGAGAAAGCGTGTAAATTAACAAAGTATCATAATTAGAAGATGGACCCGAGTAACGATACAGACAGTATCAAAGCCAGGATACCACCATTCGTAGAAACAATGCCAGCAGTCAAAACCGCAAATATACGCCATTGAAATATAGAGCTTAGATATGAAGGAATAACCAAGACAAGGAATCGAAACAGTAATGGAGACAGTCAATGCGAACTAATGACGCAGATAACCACACGCCCAAAGCACAATGGAAATCACACCATTGGTATAAACGGAAAGTGTAAATCGAGGTTTACACCAGCAGCCAGAATAGAAGACCAAAACAACAAGAGACGCATACTGCACTTTCAAAGAATGAATGAACCAATTGACATAATCAAGTTAGATGCAAGGCCGAAGAAATTGAAGGTTAAGAAGTAATCAAACCAGAGTATAGACCCAGCAAGTTTGGGTGAATGATAGCAACCATGCCCGATTCACCGCCAGAACCAAGAATTCAACAGAAGATTAAAATAGAATAGCCGTGTAAATTGTATAATATAGAATAAACAAACGAAACAAGAAATGTTGATAACTTAGAAATTATTGTAGATATGCAAGCATCACCGGACAAAATTAGAGGAAAACGAGAATCCATCTGAAGCCATGAGAAGATACTAGAAAGAGAGAATGTAAAATATTAGATAACCTAGAAAGAAAGAACTGAAGTGACTGTAGATGTAAAAGGACTATTGATCGAGCGACAACGAAATGCGGATGCAGATATGCACAGATTGTACGATGAACTAATAGAAAACAAAAATAATGAAAATGTCCCGGATGCGACGAAAAATTCGAAGGAGAAGACGATCCTAACGATATTAGATAAAGCCACGAAACAGGAGGTACGTCAGCCTAAAAGTTCATGGCAACTGAAAAGAATGTGAATGGAAAGGATTCATGAGGGAAATTAGAAATCATATAACAGGAGTGCGAATAGACGAAAATACCATGCGGGAAATGTTCAAGCCAAGATAATAGAAAGAATGAAGAGGAACATGAGAAATCGTGCATTATGAAGAGAGAAAAATGCGAATTCTGTGGAACTACCGACAAATGGATAACAATAGACAGGAACATCGAAACCCAAAAGCAAGAAGCGAATATGCGAAGCATACGAAGGGTATATTATAACGACTGTAATAAGAAGACAAAGTTAAACTGAAAGCACATTGGGACACGAAGTATCAACAGGCATATAAAATGTCCATTAGAACTATTCAACTGCCAAACACAACTCCAAATCGTCCGAAATGAAGAACATATGGCGGACAAAGCAGTATCGAACATATGCGGAGATCATAACAAGAAGATGATACGATCGCATGGGGAAGTACAAAAACCTACGGACGGACATTAGATTCAGAAGCAAAAGCCCCTTGATAAAAGAAATATGAGTCCGAACAGAAACTCGAAAAAAAACTAAAGAATTACACCTAAAAATGGCAGAGAAATGGAGGAAAGAATCACAAATAATCATCAGTATAAAGGACTCGAAACAACCAGCCCAGTAGCCAAGAAAATTTAACCGACAACACCCTTTATATGGGAATAACAGGATTTACGGAGAAATTACAAAGAAGCAAAAATGATGGACAACAGAGAATCATAGATGCCACCGATGTATACGTTGGAAGAATGGATACAAATTGGGTAATTAGACTATATCCAAATGGGGGAGAAATGCAACAAGGCCCCTTCAGTGTTTTCGTTAAGAGTACGAAGAGGAGATAGACGACTATTAACATGGCCGGTTCAGCAGTATCATGATATTAAAATGATAGGACGAGAGGAACATCGAATCCAATAGAGCAGGAAACGAACCGCAAATGGGAAGACACAACTGCTGGAAATGGCAATAGGCACGCCATTCTTCTACTCACAACAGCGATTAAGAGTTAGAAGGATTTCGTACGAGAGGACAGTTTCTTTATAAATTGGAAGTGGAAAAGCCGGATAAGACGTTATAAAAGAGGAAGAATTGTAAAATTAAATAAAAAGTTAAAATAAAACCAGATAATATAATAATCAGAAAAAAATCAGAAAACTAAAAATTCAAAATAATAACGACTTTATAACTAGATGGCAAAGCGGAAAGCGACAGAAAATGGTAGAGATAAGAGATGGAATCAGAATACTTTGGTCAAAACTACTGGAAGAAACCAGAAGAAGAAGGAGAGAACGCAACATATTACTGCAGCGTGGGCCATTACGCAGACTACAAATGTAGAAGGAATATCCTCCAGAGACAACTCATGAAAGAAAATATATCGGTAATGACAGTAAGAACGAAAAGTTGAAAATGAGGAAACAGAGATACTTAACATTCAAAGATAATAAAGTATTCACCGATCAACAAAACAGAAGAATGGCCGCACAATGGATTTTAATTTCACAGGAACATCAAATATCCCAGATGAGGTTTACCTTGGCATTTTTGCAGAGGGACAGCTCGCACAATGGAGAAAAGGGAAGAGCGGCAAACATGAACATCGAAGAAATTCCGCAAGATGTCCATTGATACTAAACATGAAGTAGGAAACCAACCAACAGACAGACTCAAAGGAATCCAAAGATTGGAAATAGATAAAGATGAAAAAGGAGGAAAAAGAAAATAACGATAATCAGAAATTTTGAGGACCCAACCGAACTAGCAGGTGGAGGAGAAACTATAAAGAGAACATTCGAAGAAAGAATAAAACCTTCAAAGGAAACCAAGAGCAGCAGAATTTGCCAGCCAAGGATATTGTCAAATGGCACGAGGAATAATGTGCGAAGGATGTAAGAATCAACAACCAATGCCAGACCAAACGTTAGAAAATTGAAACACAAAGGAAAATGCATATATAAAGAGAGAAAGAATCAAAAGGCGTAGAAGTATCAATCGCGGACCAGCAAATAGAAGATATACTAGATCAACCGAAAACCAGAACATTAATGCTATTATCAGGAGTGAACACAAAAACAATGAGAAAAATAATCGGCGAAAGATTAACTACCAATCTAGAATGGTATGACTCGACACAGGCAATAATCAGAGCTATCAAACGATATCAAGAAAAACCCAAAAGAAAACCTCGAAAAGTCAATAATAAAGGAAGCTATATTAGATCAACACCAATGTGTAACGTGTTGGCAGAAACACGTCGAGATAGTATATACACCCTGTGGACATATGGTTAATTGCGAAGCATGTGGATCCAGAGTAAATATATGCCCAGTGTGTAGAAAGCCAATCAGCAGACGGATCAAGGGATTCCGGTTTGCTGATCAGTAAAGAGAAACAAGACAATGTATAAAACGTGTAAATAGAAAGGGAGTTATAAAATGTAAATAAAAGTAGCAGTAGATAAAACCAGTATACCAAAATTAACGAAAAACCTAAAGATATGTATAAAAGAAAAGAAGTAATCAACGTTAATATTTAGAACCAACAATGAATCAGAACGAAATATTACCGCAAATAAATAACAAAACCGAATCAGAAAAAGGAAAATCCAGAACAACTTCAGATAATCTACGGAATCAGCTCAAAGAGGCAAAGGAAGAAGCCGAACAATGGCAACGAAAGACGATGCAATTAAAAAAGATGTTATTAGAAGTAGAGGAAGAATTAATGAAGGAAACAATTAAAACAAAAATGATGAGAGAAAAATGGGAAACCAGATGGAACAGCGAATAGTGTACCCACAAGGGAAAGAGAACCTTATAAAGAACGGAAGAAGAACTGGTGAAGGAATTTATTCAGAATCAGACGAGAATCACAAATCAAAGAAAAGAAATCCAAGCACTAGAACAAGACAAACAAGATCAACAAAACGAAATAGAGAAACTCCAAGAAATAATAAAAGATAAAGAAGCAGAAATGCAAACAGAAGGAGAAGAAATTTGTAAAATCTTTAACCAAACCCAAGAAGAATTGGAACAAATACGAACCAAATATTTGGTGGAAAGAACATAAAGAACGAGCATGGAACAAGCCAAGGAATGGGCAAAACGGCAAGCGTTATACTGGAAAAACCAAATGGCAGGAGGACAAAGAACGATCAAGAAATAGATGGGAATCTCACGCAAGACACTACGCGCAACAATAGATGAAGAGAAAAATCGAACAAGAACCTACCAAGAAAAGTGGGAAAAAGCAAGATAGAGGTCAATAAAACTAAGAAACCAAGGACCAAAACCATCAAGAAAGATGAGAGAACCAAAAGACGATAGACAAGAAAGAATGATAATTCAACTAACAGAACAAGCAAAAGATGGAGAGAAAATATCGTACTGCTAAGATCGAAAACTCGAAACAATGGGAACATATACAGAAACAAGATCACGAAATAATATGGCAGCAAACCAGAATGAAGGAGATGTTAGTAGACCAAGAGAGGACTCTCAAACAGAGACAAGAGCAACAGATAAAAACAGAAGCCAAAGAAAAATGGATCAAATACGAAGCTAAGAAGTGGAAAGAACAATGCGAGGAAATCAAAAGAGAAATGAGATTACTACCCAAGAAATTATTAAACAATGAAGATTGGAACTATGGAACAGATCGAAGAACAAAAACAAACAATTGAAGATTATAACGACCAAATCCGAACAATAGAATATCACGAGCAAGCAGGACAAGATACAATAAGAAGACTCAGAAGAAACGAAAAGGAATACGAACGACAGATCAAACAGACAAACCAAGGATGGGCGGAAACAAAAAATCAACTAACAGACGAAAAGCGGAAAAATCAACAACTATGCAATGAACTAACCGAAGCCCAACAAGATGTAAATGGACATCGAGGCGTAGTAGTATACAAGGAAATTCAATTACGACACCAGCTCGAGATAAACGAACAATTGAGAGGACGAGTAGAAACAGAGATCGAGATATAAAGAAAAGCTACGAGGAAAACGAACAAAATCTAAAGAAAGAAATCGAGAAACTAAAAGCATTAGAGAATACTCACCATCTAGAAGTGCGAGTAGAGGAACTAACGGAGAATGTAGATTACCTCACCTATTTATTAGATGAGGAAATACAAATTACAAACGCGCTGCGAGAAGAAATAGTCACGTTGCAAAACAGACCACCAATTTTATTGATGCCATTATATCCAACGGAAATGTTAACCCAAGTCCCCACCGAACCAGATGAGGGATTTGGTGAAACGGAAGAAACAGACGTATAGAGGAGAAAAAGGAAGTTGTAAAAAGTGTATAAAGATAGAAAAATAAAAATAATAAAAACAAAATTTTATAAAAGCTAAATTAATGTATCTTTAGTATGAAGTCAAACGAAGCAGAAATTCAAATGAATCAAGAAGGCAACGTTAACGATTATGATAAATATCAACCAACCCCTATCCAAATTGTACAGCCAATTGAACAAGACCCACTAGAATATTACAGTAAAAAGTGGAGAAAGGAAAGAAAAGAGTGGAGAGAAAAAGTAGATGAGCGAGAAAGAGTAGCGGAGAAATTGAGACAACACCTGATCCAGGCAAGACAAACAGTAAATACCGTAAAACGAGAACTAACAAACGAAAGGAGAAACGTAAACGAGAAAAGGAAAGAAAATGAATACCTAAAGCGAGAGTTAGCGAGAATAAAAACCCAAGTAATCCTGGAAGACTATTGGAAAACGGAAGCAGAAAGATTGAGAAAAAGTAGAAAAAGCGAACAACAATACCTAATCCAGTTGGAAGAAACCTGTAACAAAGCAAGGGAAATTAAACAGAACCACCAACAAGCCCAAGAGGAAATCGAGACGTTAAAAGGAAAGCTACAGAAACAAAAACGGAAAACAAAGAAACAGAAAACCAGTAAAATGAGCTACAAATATAAACTCGAGAGAAAACAGAAGACTGAGAGAAACCTAAGAGTTCAACTAAACCACCAACAAAAGATACTCAATAAAAACAAAGAACAACTAGAAGAGCTTCCAAAACTGACAGAACGATTAGTAAAGACACAAGTATTGATAATGAGATTCTCCGAAGCAAGGGCGAAAGAGGAATGTATAATGCACTCACCACCGGGTGAGCAGGGAGAATAACGAGATCCTAAATAAAGCGCAAATCTACTGTATATAGACAAAACATGTAAATAATCGTCAAGTAACCAATGTATAATAGAATGAGAACTGAAGCAAATATAAAGAAACTGTATATGATGATGATGGTAACAATAAAGCTATGTGTAACCGAAAACCCCTTAGATATATGCGGAAAATCTCACCCATTCCGAAAAGAAGATAGTACGTGTGCAAGCTACAAGGAAATATGTGAAAACCCAAATAGCGAAGAATGCAAACAAGTAACCCTACAATGTGATCAATGCCCAATAAAAGAAAGCAAAGATGCCAACGACAAATGGAGACAAAGTATGAGACAAATGATACAAACCTTATTAGATAAAAAGAACGAGAGATCCGAAATAGAACATGAAAACCTGAGTATGAGGAAAATCCTAGATACTATCATCAGAAAAATCCAAAAGATCACTGAAACGAATCCAGAATATAAGCAAATGCAAGAAATCCTAAGAGATGTCCGTTCAATCAAAAAACAGCCACCAAATAAATCCCAACAAGTATACGAATCAAACCTAACAACACCACAAATTCAAATCGTAATGAGCAGTCTAATCCTAAACATTATGTCATTGATATGCTGTCTTATAACCTGCCTGAGAATAATCAATCAACCAAGACAGAACACCTCAACTCAGAAAACCCAAGAAGTAACCAGTCAAATTCGTAATCCCAAAAGAAGCCAAGAAATAGAAAGACTCTCGTATATATCAATAAATAAGCCAAGCCAATCCAAGCCAACAAGAGAAGAATATCAATTAGAAGCAGAAACCAACGCCATCATCAAAGACAATCGCGATTCATTTGAGACTAAATTTGATAATCACTGAATAATTGTGTATCAACGGAACTAAAAAACTGAAACTGATTTGACTTCAATTTGATTTTTATATATAGTAGTCGGACTATAAGTCCATCTGTATCTTGAAAATTATGCATACCGTAGAAACTTTTTATGTATGTGGGTATTGAGGTCACGACCAGATAGCTCGTAGACCCAATTGAATGTATAAAAGTAGGACTTATACTTATGACATTGCAGGACGCAATTTTATGGGCCCCCGAGTGTTTTATGTTGGGCCAGTACAAGCTTTTGTTTAAATGGATTGAAAACAGCACGCAAACACAACACGCACATTTCAAAATTGGACCCTTAAACATCTAATAAACACCTAAAAATGTGAGAAAAACACATAATTTAACATATAAAATAGAAAACATAAAATTAAATTAAAATATTAACAAACGCACCAAGATACGCACGAATGGACATAGAAATAACATGATAACAAAAGATTTGACCAAAAAAGCGACAATTTACGAAAAATTAAAAGAGTTCATGAATAAAGCGAACAAAAATAAAGTAATTTTAATCAGAAATGATTGAAATTAAAAATAAATGAGTAAATTGTAAAAGAAATCAAAAAATAATAATAAATTAGAAATTAATTAGACACATAATTGCAAGGTCAAATTTTGTTTTAACGCATAAAAAATAACACGCAAGGTTAGGGTCACAGAACAGGTATAAATACCAATCCATTTTCACAAAGTTTTTAATGAAAAAATTACTTTTCACTCAGTGAACAAATTACTTTTGTCAGACCAATTCAAAGGAACAACTCTCGATAACCGTTTTCATTCTGCGAATCAAGTATCTTAATGTAAGCTCTACTTGATCGTATGTGTGGGAACCTCTTGTCGTATGTTGATATGTATGAACTATGAACGAGCTATGATGAAATTGTTTCAACAAATATATGTATTTATGAAAAAATGAATCTTCAGTTTTATGAGTCGAAATTTTTCTGGCCCACAGCCACACATCACACAAGAAAGAAAAATCATAACATAACTAGTCACGCTGTGTAAGTGCGGTTCCTCCGCCTACAGTGTGTGCCCGTGAGAGCTCTGTCGTGCGTAACGACGGATCTCGAACGTAAATATTCTACCGTATAGGGGCAGTGGGAAGATTGAGAGCTAGACTTTTGGCTAGATCTCTTTCACCCATCTCCCATAAAATCGACCTAAATATTTAATTACACATCGGCTAAAATGATAACACCGAGTAGTCCAGTGGGCACTCGTAAAATCTAATATGAACACAAGAACTTTAGGACTAAAATTAAGGCTCGGGTAGTGGGAACTTGAAACCGATGCGATGCAGATAAATTTAATAACTAAATGGGAATTAAACTAAATTAATTTAAAGTAATTGAATCCATAATATTAAACTAGAGGTGACGTAAACCAATTATTCAAATTAAAATAATGAAATCATAACTAAATTTATGACCAGACCATACTACAACGAAAATACTTTGGTAACGAGTTAAAGGATAGTAATTAATTAAATGAAATGATCAAAAAATTAAATACTCACGTAATAAAAATCAAGAAAAATTTAATAAGTATTAATGATTTAAAGTATCCTCGGATCTAATCTAAATTAGTAAATGACTTATGAGTAAGGAGCCAGAGTAAAATGGAGTAAATGAACGAAACAGCAAACGATAAAATTAACTGATTCCGAGAAAATTACGACAGGATATAGATCCGCTAAAATTTCATAAAAGTAATAATAATTAAGGCATTAAGGCATTGATAAACTGTAAACCAACCTAATGATTAGATTTAAATCATCGAAAGATAACTGTGTAACTCGTGAATCCAAGGATAATTCAAGGAGTTAAATAATACTATTGCGTTACGAATAACCGATAAAAAACGACCAAAATAATCATATTGACCGCACACGAATAAATCAATTCATAATTGTACACAATGATAATAGAACAAGATAACAAAATATCACAATGATTCGCAGATGTAAACATAAGAACTCAGCTTTCGTGAAGGGATTCGAATGCCACAGACTCGCCACGAATGGTATTGAATCTTTGAAATCGAATAAAAATTAGGAACACCCTGAAATTAATGAAAGCGATAAAATCAGAAGTTCCAACCAAGAGAACAAACCATAGTGCAATAACACGACCCAACTAAAAATCCAAATGAAGATTTAGACTCTTTCCCAACCGTGGTATCCTCTTCACTGAATAGCTGTCATCAAGTATTCCACCCAGCAGTTTCTCCCTAACCAGCATGTACAATTAAATCTTCTTTCTGCAATGACAATAATCCGGAGCGACTCGTAGTGGAGTGTTTTCTTGGATACACCGTCGTCGAATGAGAACAGCAATTCGGATAATGAGCACCAAAATTCCAATCAACAAGTAAAAATTGTGATTAAGTGCATATTGATATATAGACCCAATAAAGATCAAATTGATTGTTCATACGCTAAATAAACTACGAAAAGGTCATAGTCCGAGATTACCGCGGAATAAAT
The DNA here is from genome assembly GCA_022537955.1 of Schmidtea mediterranea. Taxonomy (NCBI): domain Eukaryota; kingdom Metazoa; phylum Platyhelminthes; order Tricladida; family Dugesiidae; genus Schmidtea; species Schmidtea mediterranea. The sequence continues at coordinate 146,908,490 of CM039680.1, read as the reverse complement.
CACCAAAAATCCGACGCGAATGACAAGTCGATGACGATGATCATATCAACTTATCATAACAAAGGAAGATGAAGCGATCAATAGAAATGAACTTTTGCCGCCAAACTGAACAAAATAAATAAGGATCGGTATCAAATAATAAACAACAAATAACTAAAATAATTATATTATCATTCCACCGCAAAAAACGAATAAATTGAATGACAGGTCATTCACCCCACCACGCCCTCGCAAATAATTCACTAATATAAAAGAACACAGTAAAACTCACATTCCATACCGCGTAAATGAACCACCAAACAACTAGCACCGATAGTGGACGTGTTCGAGCTCGAGACTCTTTACGAGACCGGACCTCAAGGAATGATACTCAGCTGCCTAGTGAAGAGAAAAAATCAGGTAATTTCGCCCGTTACGTTTCAAATTTTATCATAACAAAAATTCACCCTATTAACACTCGATAGAAAATAGCATGAATCACTAACGTCCATGTTTTACACAAGCAGGCGCATCGATAAGAATGATGGGTAATTAATTATTTTCACGTTTAGATCGCAGAGACCCGCATGGCAATTGGAGTGACAATTCTCGAGTGACTCTACAGATCCCGAGCGCTTCTGCCGCTCGATACCGCCAAGTTCTGTGGGATAACGGATATCTGTTATCCACTTATGGAGACTCCAGTTGGCCAAGAAGATCAAAATATCAAGCTGAAGAGATCGAGTTGCCAAGTATCGCGATTAAGCGCGAGCCGGGCCACAATCCAGCACGAGAAGCCCGCCAGCGAGCCGAATACGCTGCCATGAAGATGGAAGAACTCGAAAGAAAGTACCACCGGAAAGCGGTGTTGGCCCCGACAACGACTAGCTCAAGTGAACAGAGATATCGCAAGTGGTGCTATCCCGAGTACCGATGGATTCCCGCCAGAATATGGAGTGTCCTTCGAATTAGACGACCCGAGGTTGACGCAGATGACAGCACCGACTAAAATGGTGATACCGGAGAACCTCGTGCAGTCAACACTTCGAAATCGACTCGGATCTCGTCAAACAGGCGATCATACCTATGCGAGCAGGCATCCTCAGTGGCATCCCAAGCACAACAATCGAAGGAGTGAACGTTTTAATGGTCGTGAATGAATTAAATCGACATGTTTTTAGTTTTTTTTTTTTAATAAATGTTTATGTCTCACGGGTCATTCAGTTTTTAGTTTTCTAAAGTAATTACTTTGATAATTAATGTAACAAAATGAAATATAAATTTTTACTCTTTTTGCAATAACATTCTAAATATTTTATGGATAATAAACGATAGGAAAAGATAGAACGTTTTTGTCATTAAACTTTGACCACCCAGAGTATTAACGCCAATCAACTAAGACGCATGAGACGCAGCCGATAATACACCGTAAAAATAATTAATAGAGAGGATCAATAGAGTTGAATCAATATTGTAAACGACTAATCATTTAAATATTGTAATTTCAGAAATGAAAGCCACAAAAATATTGCACCAAGAGCTGAAAGAACTTAGAAGAGAAAATCAACACCTACACCGACAACTCCTACAACAGAGTCGAGAGATGCAACAGCTGAAAGCCACTTGGGCCGAACCCGAGAAAATGAAATCATTATACCAGCGCCTCACTGCCGCACAACAGGGCTGGAAAGAGGAAAGAGTGTTGAACCAGGCGCAGCGAACACAAATCAAAGGACTGGAGGTCGCCTTGTCGGCGTGCCAGGAGGGAAGTGCAGTGACTTACCCTCTGGTATTCGCTCCGGCACAATTAGCCTATCGCGACCAAGAAAGAGCCCAATCAGCTAACAAGAAGCCCAGATCACACGCTCGACCAGGTCGAACCGAGCGGTTGCGAAGACGTGCCCAAGGAGTAGCCAAATAAGAGGAGAAACCCAATGTCTGATGATAATTTAATTTGTTTGTCATTAAATAAAAATTGTTTAGTTTATTATGATATTGTTTGTAAATAAATATAGGAACGAAGAGTATTGAATAGAAAGTGATAAAGGGACCTGAAATAGAAGACGGACATAGGCCTTCTAATGGCAGTCCGCTGAACCCGACATAGGACTAACCCTTAGCAGTTCTGATATCGGAACTCACCTTTGGACGTCCTGTGACCAGTGGTTACATTACCAACGTTGCCTAGCAACGGGTAACCATTGGCGGGAGCAAAAACTATTTTATATGATTGGGGTGAAGGTCATCCACACCACTAACCCCACAGGAATAAAATATTTTTTCGAATAAAATTAAAAATATGTTGCGCCAAAACACAAACGGCCTTGAAAATTGTTTAAATATATCAGTAATACAGTACGAAAACCCAGCACCAAGATAACTTAAAATACAACAAACAACGCCAACTAAACATTTTAAAATCCGAGAATTGTTGGTCCAAAACACAATTTTGTTTAAATGAATCGGTAACAGCACGTAGATTTAAAATCAGACCCATAAAACACCAATTAACCGTGCTAAAATATGAGAAAGACATAATAAAAATATAAAATTATGGTGGGTTTCTTATGTTGATATTGGTGGATTTCTGGGTTTTGGTTTTTTGAAACTATATGGTTGTTACCCAGACAACCCCATACAAATATTCTTTCGCTTACCACTCGGCAACCGTTGCTAAGCAACGTTGGAACTGTGTTCGAGTGGGTGGATCGTCCACAAAAAGTGAGCGCTATTGCTAATGCTGTAATTGACCGAACGATCCATGGTTTCAACGAGCTGCCGATAGAAGGCCTGTGCTCGCTTTTCGATTTTTAGGTCCCATTATTCTCCTTTCTCTTTCAAATGTTAACCCATATTCTAATATCATTTATCATTACGTCTATTCCCATTGTCCTTCTTATCGTTGTTCGTATTATCGACTTTTACCATGGCCTGTACACTTTTGTTATGTTAAATATCCATACAGTATCTCTCTTACCCTTATTCCTATTATAACTACAATGTTCCCATTATTCTTGCTAGCCTTATCATTGATACTATTATATGTATTACCTAATCCATTATTACTGCTATTGCTATTAATATCCTTATTGTTACCATTCCTATTATATTTATTATTATTACCATCATTATCATTATTACTATTATTATAATTATTATTATTATTACTATTATTATTATTATTATTATTATTATTATTATTATTATTATTATTATTATTATTATTATTGTTATAATCGCCATTATCATTGCTCTTATCATTATTATTATTAAATTGTTAGTAGGGATTCGTCCTTATTCCTCAGCTTTGTGAAAATACTTTACTTATATAAAAATTTAGCCTTACTCCGTCCTTATTCTACAGTTTTCGATAAAGTATTTTCATTAACTCGAAAAAATTGAGCAGCGTTTCTCCCTTATTTTTCAGTTTTATCCAGTTATCCTATCAATTATTGAGCAGTATTCTACTTTTACTTTGCTATTTTTGATAATTATTTTAATTGATTCGGAAAATTTTAGCAGCGTACCGCCCTTGTTTTCCAGTTTTATACTAATATTATACCAACAATTGAACAACATTCCACTTTTACTTTACTATTTTCGATAAGTATTTTAACTAATTCGGAAAGTTTGAGCAGCGTTCCGCCCTTATTTTACAGTTTTACGATAAACGTTTTAATTATTTCCAAAAATTTGCGCAGCGTTCTGCCCATATTTTCCGTCTTAATTCAACATAATTTATTCAATTATTATATATTATTTAAAACATTATTTTTCATAATTTTGGTCGTTCGGATTAATCTATTTCCGATGGCTATTCATTTTAACTGTTGCAACGACTTCGCTATTTTCCCCGCTACCCTTTCCCTCTCTTTGTCCTTATGATCTATTTATGTTCATATTATAGTTAATGAGTGCCCACTGGACTACTCGGTGTTAGTGATTTTGAGCCGATTGTTGTTTAAAGTTTTATGTCGATTTTATCGAAATTAAGTGCAAGAAAGGGGAGCCAAAAGACCCACACTCAAGCTACTCTCTTTCGCTATTTAGGTTCAATGATTTGACGTTCGAGTTCCTGCGTTACGCACGCCGGAACCCTCACGGGCACAAGATATAGGCGGAGAAACCGCACTTACACAGCTTGGTAATTATGTTTTAGTTTAATAGCTTGCATGTTGTGTGGCTGTGGGCCAGGAAAAGGAAATAAATAAATGTTACCATTCCGATTTGAGTAGAAGCTTCGATGCAAAAAATATTTATTCATAAAATCGTCAGTACATATTGGTAATTTGCATAATTCATAACACCTTCAATTCATGGCATTATCAATCAATAAGTTCATATAATATCTTCGATTCATATCATTAGTTATCAATCAGTAATTTGATATTCACTCATGCGCTTACAGATAATATTGTACACCTAAGATTGAAACATAAGACTGAAACGTAAGATTAAACGTTAGATTAAAAATTTGTCAAAACACATCAGTATATATACCTATAATTTGACCTTAACCTTGCGTGTTATTTTTATTGCAATTAAACAAATTTGACCTTGAAATTATTTGTGTTATCTAAATTAAATTTTATAAATTTCTTAATTTAAATTGGTAATTTATTTTTAACATTTTTAATTAAATTTATTCAACCAAAAATATTTCATTTTCATTCATTTAATTCATTAATTTTTACTTTTATATAAATGGTCATTTTATGGTCAAATTTTCTTGTTATTATGTTATTTATTATGTAAATTTCGTGCGGTTCTTGATGCATTTTGTATTTATTTTATTTTACTTTTATGTTTTTTGATTTTATATTTATTTATATTCTCTCAGATTTTAAAGTGTTTAGTTGATGTTGAATATTGTATTTTGAGTTATCTTGGTGCTGGGTTTTCATGCTGTATTACTGATGCATTTAAACAATTTTCAAGGCCGTTTGTGTTCTGGCTCAACAATATTTTGAAACTATATTGTTGGGCCAGAACACAAACGGCCTTGTAAATGTTTAAATGAATCGGTAACACACATGCAAAAATAACATGCAGATTTAAACTCAAACCTATTAAAACACCAATCAACCCCACCCAAAATAATAGATGAAAAACAGTCAAACATAAATTATAAACACAAAAATAAATTAAAATAATAACAAAATGCAACAAGATCCGGGCGAATTAAATATAAACATAACACGAAAACCCAACAATTTTGACCGAAATTTGACAATTTATAAAAATGCGAGATTTCATGAAAATGAAATAAAAATTAAATAATTTGAATTAGAAATAATTCAATTAAAAATATAAAGAAAAAAATTGTCAAATAAAATTTCATAATAATAATATTAATGATTGGAATATACCAGAAAATTCCAAGGTCAAAATTTGTTTTACTAAATTAAAAAGAACACGCAAGGTTAGGGTCGTACAATAGGTATATATACCGATTCATTTTTACACAATTTTAATCAGTTTTTCAAACTTGAAATCGTTTTTAAAGCGTTTAATCAGTTTTTATTTAAAATCTATGTAAGTGAGAACTTTTATTTGAAAACTCTCTCCACGTCGCATCCTCGCAACCTCGATAGAGCTCTGCTTGGGTGTCGGCGGGGAGGGAGCAATGTATTTATGAATTTTTGAATTTTTGTTGATTGGATTATGTATCGGGTAATTTAATTTTGTCTTTTAATAAATTATTTATAATGCATAAATTGTTTTTTTAATTGTCGAAATTTTCCGGCCCACAGCCAAAGACACATCACAAGTTATTAAAATCAAACATATTATTCGAATTCGTGTAAGTGCGTGGAATATCGCCAATGATTCGTTCCCGTGAAGACTCTGGCGTGCAAAACGCAGGGGTCGGAACGTCAATATTATTCCGTATAGGGGAAGAGAGGGATAAGAAGAGGTCTTTTTGGCTATTTCCTCGTCTCTCAATTCCCATAAACTCGACCTAAATTATATTTACACACGGCTCAAAATCACTACACGAGTCGTCCAGTGGGCACTCATTAACTATAATATGAACACAATGCGCCTAAGGTCAACTAAGAAGAAGGAAACGTGGAAATAGAGAAATGAAATCGTTTTTGTGAATCTAAAATAACTGTAAATCAAAATTATTAGACGTCTGAAAATAACTAAAAGAGATAAACTAGGACTATGAACCGTCGACCGTCACTATAGGCAAAAAATGCTTAGCAAGATTCGGATGTTGTCATGAACTATGATATATTTTACCTTAATAAGAAAATTAATGAACTCTAAATTATAGATTTTGAGACGTTATTTCGTATTAAAATTAATAAAATAGCTAAATATCCACCCCGATATAATGTAGAAAATCGAAATTTAATTGAAGGAAGACTAACAATAACCCTAAAATAACCTGGAGAATTAACTTTCTAAAGTACATAGTAAAATAATTCAGTGAATGTAAATCCCAGACAATATGCATTTAAAGCCAATAAAATTTTCCAAATAAATGCGGTAAATATTAGTGTAATGTTTGGATCCAACAGAGCTTTACTTGAAGGGGAGATAGGATTATCCAGATACCATAATACCATGTAATAAATTTAGCAATTCCCATTTAAACCCAATACGGTAATTATTACAATGTTAAAGAAAAATTCTAGAAATATTACCATCATAAAATCATTTAAGTAATTAGTAATATTGAAAAAGAAATTCTTACGAATAAAACTCCATTTATTTATAATGATCACAAACTTATTCCCATAGCAGATTTAAATGTTGTTAAATAAAATAGATTCCGCCGAAAATAAATCCTGTTTAAGCGGACTCATAGAGAAGGATTAGAAAAAGCTTGAGCCGGATTCCATTATGATCACCATGAGTTCCCCTTCCTAATATTGTGGTGGGTTACAGGGTTTCAATTCTTGCTTACCCTCCTGGTGACCCTAGTAACGCCATACAAAATGATGCTAACCGCCACTTGGCACCCGTTGCTAGGCAACGTTGGTAATGTGTTCAAGTGGTGGATTGCCCGCAAAAATTGAGTACCATGTGCTAGTACTATAGTTGCTCGGACAATCCTCGGGTTCACGAGCTGTCGATAGAAGACTTATGCTCGCTTTACTTGGTCCCTTACATGGAAGCGTGAATTAAATGTAGACTGATTAGTGTAGATGAGTTCGAGTCTAACCCACTATGACCGAATACATAAGAGCTAATTTATTAATGAACAAAAAAAATGTATATCAATGGTCAGTTAATCTGATCGACTTGCTGTTTGTGCGGCTCGGCGTCGGGCCCGTTCCTTACGTCCCGGCCGGCGGAGGGTTGGTTGGATGGCTGTCGACTTTGAGCTTGGTGCGGCACCACCAACGGCACGTTGACTCGGTAGTTGGGATGGGGCGAAGATGAGCGGGTACGTTACCGCTTCCCTTCCCTACAGGCTGCTAGGGCAACTTCTAAGCCCCTGATCTGCGTGCGTAGGCTCTGGTTGAGCTGACGTTCTTCGGCCCAGCCTTTTTGAGTAGTAGTGAGTCGATGATAAGTATCTTTGTCCGTTTGGGGTCTAAACAGGTCGCCTTGACCTGTTGCACTTCGCGAGTTAACTGCAGTATCTGGCTGAGTAGCTCCGCGTTTGCCTGCCTAGCGCGGGCTAGTTCATTTTGCATTAGTTTCAGGGCCGACATTTCTATAAAGAAAATACTCAAATTAATTTTGTCTAATATGGAGAACTCTAATCATTTCAAACATAATCATAGCAGGAAAACTTATTTAAAACACAAATTCTAAGATGACAACTCATTATAATTTATTATTAACAACATCACTAGGATACAAATGTTAGTTATGATTGTGTCTGGAGGTTCATGACTCTTCGAGAAATTTCCTGACTCCCTCTTCCGGCGGATAACCGGGAATAATGGCACTAGTCGTCGGAGAGTTCCTGCCGGTCGGCGGGTGTCTCCCGCGATGCGTCCGACGAGGATGTTTCTCTAAAAACGTTGGGCGAGGTACATTCTCGCCTTCACACCTGTAGATCGACCTCCTCTGGATTTCTCCACTGACCAGCAGGTTCGAGCATGGATCGACAATCTCCGTCGGCGTACTGTTCCTCCTCTGTAGTCGGCGGGGTCATCCCTCTGCCTAAAATGCCACAGGTTAGGCATGATCTCTTTGGACGTGGTTCCTCCGAGAGTCACTGACGGGCGCGCTCGTATCCAGGCTCGGCGCCTTCATAGGCCTCTGTTTGGTATCCAATTTGGAGCAGATTTCTTCTGAAATGAAGTTAATATAATATATTCTCGCATATTTATAAGTAGATGAACGTTTAATCCAAATCATAGGCTCATTGCTTAAAGTGCTCGTTTAATTTCAGGGGGTAACACTTATTGTTACAAGTTAATTTCGGGAACTTGATTTTATATTTGAACTGAAATCATAGGTGGGTGCGTTCGGTGACTTCTGTGGTTTCTCTATGTTGGATTTGGGTCGTTTATCTTTAATATTGTTACCTAAAAAATTATCCCGTATTTATCGTATAGCGGGATACTATCGGTTTGTATTCGGATTCCCCTATTGTATGATTTGGATGTATCTACATTCTGGTTGTAGTAAATTTTTATTGGTTTGCCCAATGCAACGATTACCGCACATTTATGGTGCATTATTTATTTCTCGAAATGGGAGTTAATTACTAGGTGTACTCTGAATTTCAGAGTATTAATTAAATTAAAACAATTTACTAGTATCTACATAATTAATTATTTATCAATGTTAGGACTATTGTACCATTCGTCATCCGTTAATGTCGAAACAGGATGTTTGGCCGTCGGGACATTCGAGAATCCATTTTTTCCTAATGCGAATCCGTTCGCCCTTTGTGCGGTATTTGAATATAACGAATTACTATGAACTTTAATAGGTTCATTATTTTATTTGAATCTAAATATATTTTATCTTTTAAGATGACGAAACTGGAGTTTAATTATTCGGAATCTAGTTTGGTACAGTTGGGTGATCTTTATACTATGGAAGTCCAGGCGGCCTGTGACATGGATTCACGGTCTCTATGGGATAGTGAGTTTTATTTTATCGATGGTTTATGATGCTTTGGCTTCCAATTGCAGTATCGCGTTTGGGAAATTATTCATGCGCTTATCTGAATACGGTTTCCGATTCACGTTTTCGATTCTGATCGATTTAGTATGTAAATTTAAATGGCAGTTACCACGGGAGTTTTATAACTAACAGGTTGATTTATTCGTGGGGATTTTCATGCATAGATTCTTATCATTTTCGTATTTTATGGTTTTGATTTATCGACATTATGTAGATTATTCAAGTTTCCTTCAAGGTTAATCGGTTTTCTTTGATATTTCTTGCTTAAATTACATATGCATTGTCATTATTTTGTACTAAACGACGCTTGGTTTATTTGGTAACGATCTCCATTACCTATAGAATCGTTTCATCCTATGCGCAGGTAGTTATCAATTTGAGTAATTGATTATTATCGCAGTCACTTCTACTTTTTCACACATTCCTTCAGCTGATTCGCTGTTCACTTAATCCTCAGTGGAAATTATAGTTAATATTATTCGTGTTTGGAGTTAGTAACTTTTTAATTTACAAGCCACTCGAATTTTCTTAGTTAGATCTTTAGGAGGTTTCTTTTCCATTACTTAGTTAAAACTAAAGGTACTTTTATTTTAATAAGTTCGGATCTTAAACTTAATTTATTCAAAAATGTCAGGATCAAAATTTCCTTTACTGACACTCGATTACTTTATTTAAACAGTGGATAATTTAGTTCAAATATAAATTTACTCAAAACCTTTTGAGATTATCTTCATTAAATTAAATCAAAACGTTGGATTTCAATTATTTAGATCAACGGATCAAATCAATTTGAATTACTTTTAATTTTATAAAATGAATTATGTATTTAATTTAATTGCTTTACCATTTACCTAATAACAAATTTGTTAATTTACTGCATGAGTATTATAACCAGTTTCTTTTACTCTTATTTAACCAAGGGATGTTGTAACTACGTTTACTTTAATCCTAATTTGCTATTTACTCAAGGAATTAGTTGCAATCAATTTACTTCAATCCATTACTCTAATTTTAATTAGCTATGCGATTTAATTGTTTAATTAATTTACTTTTTGATCCCATAAGGTATCTAGTTTTTAAATCCATAATTACAAATTTAATGATTTATTTTTCAATCCATAAGGTTATTTAATTTAACGATTTGGTAGTTATTCGAAGAAAAACAAATTTAATTTAGTATAGCAATGATCAAATTAATAAAATTAGTAATTCAGGTTAGCTATATCAACGGACTTCAGTTTAAATTCATCCGTACCCTTTTCCCTTAATAGACCTAGAGCATTATGTGTTTCATTATATTTATTGAGTGCCCACTGGACTACTCGGTGTGATAAGTTAAGCCGTATGTAATCTGATTTTAGGTCGATTTTTCTGAATGGAACGAGAAGCAGCCAGAGACTTCTTCCTTATTTCTCGGCTTCAGCTATGGATTAATATTGACGTTACGACCGCTCGTTTGGCACGCTGAGTCTTTCACGGGTGCATATTCATTGGCAGATTTCCACGCTCTACATGCATCTGCACTATTGAATTTTTCTATTTGTTGCGTGATGTGTCGGCTGTGGGCGGAAAAATTTCGGACATTTTTAATTTATAGAACAAATATATAAAATAATTTATGTAAATATATTATTAATATAAACAAAAATAACAAGTTACCATTCCAATTCATAAAATAGCAAAATTATGTATCATACAATAACCAAAAAATACCTCTCTCCCACGCGCCCGTCGACAGAGCTCGATAGAGATGCAAGAACGTTGAAGTGGAGAAGAGGGTTCCACCATAATATTTCTCACCTAATGGCTGAAATAACTTCTGAATAAACTAACGCTTCAAAATGTCTCGAAGTAGTTTAGATTTTAAGAACTGGTAAAATGTTAGATCGAAAAACAGTTTAGATCAAAAATTGGTTTTTGGTTAAGTTAAATGTGAAAATGGAATCAGTTATATACCTAATTTTTTGGTGTGTGAAATTTGATGTAGTAAACAATGCCTGTTATTTTCTAGCAAATTTCTTTCTTTGATTTTATTATTTTTGATTTATTTTTATAATTTTTTATTTAATTTTTATTGAATTATTGCTAATTCAATTTTTCGATTTAAATTTCACTTAATGAACTTTAATTATTTTTTCAAATTTCATCGAATTTGTTGTGTTTCTTGTTTGTTATTTGTGTAGGTTATCGTGCGGATCTTGGGTTGCATTTTGTTATCATTTTAATTATTTTTGTGTTTATTAATTATATTTATTCTTTATTCTCAGATTTATAGGGTTTATTGGTGTCCTGATTATATTTAAATCTGCATGTTTATGTTGCATTGTTGTGTTTTATCATTTTAAACATTTCAAGGCCGTTTCGGTCTGGTCCCAACAATTGGTCTGCCATCCTATCTAATATAGCGGTAAATTAATAGATTTAATGACGTTTTGAACCACTGAATTGAAAAACCTAGATTATTATCTCTGTGGAATCACATCAAAATTCTTAACTAAACTCCAATCACCAAATTTTTTAGATAGCATTTTTCCCCGCATGAAGAGGACTCCCCGACAGCCCTAAAATTCATAAATAAACTAGCCGGAAAATTAACGTTCAATAAAAATCGGCAAATGTTACCATTAATAAATAGAGATCCATGTTCCCCAGCTACGGCGAAATCTGAAGGCGATAAATACAACTCCATAATCTTCCCCGTCAAAGACAAGACCAGCACTCATTATAACAAAATAACCATAACTAACCGAAGATATCAACACCAAACCTTACCTAAAATCAAAACTCGAATTAAAATCAACAATTAAATAAGCTAATGCCAAAATCAATCACCCACAAAAATTATCATCATTTATTAAAATAAAAGGATTAATCCATAAGTCAGTATTCACTTATATCTACATATTCTGTCTGATCAAACCGATGATCATTTATGAGCCGACTCTGAGGTTAATCATTATTAAAAATAAAAAAAGAATCTTAATCATCCACTAATACCTGTGATCCACTTCTGGTTCTTCGTCAGAATAGTCCACCGGATCCAAGCTAGCAGCATCGAATAGCCATCCCTTTATGTCTCATTACGCACCCAGTAGGAAATCAGTGGCCGCCACTAAGTCCACGCAAGAATTCGCAAATAGTTTCTCTTATCAAAATCTGTTCATAAAACGAACTCCTGAGAATTAAAATCTAAAAGTCGCTTAAAATAATACCTGCGATTGTAACAACCTAATGAATTACTCCACGAGCCTAAATTATAGAGATTAATGGATAGAATCAGGAAGAAAATTTGGAGACTTACTAAATAAGCTGTCTCCATGGATCGATACGATAATCTCTCATGCCTGACATTCATATTAAGATTTATCGATAGTGTTACTTATCCTCGCATGGCACGACAACATTCCAATACAGATAAGGGTAGACGGAAATTATTCCTGCCCGGCGCATACAAATGGTTGCAAATCGATACCTGATGTGCTAAAAGGGAATCTGAAATGTCAGGGAAAGGGCGAATTGAATATCTAACCGGGGTGCGAGCGGTTATTTAAAAGCCTATTTTCACATACACCCGCTCCAATAATGAGATATGCCGGCAAGAATTTTTACTACCACACACACCCTACGTACAACACCCTCACTGCTAAATTTCCATGAATAAATATTGTCACGCTCCGAGATCATCATAAATTTTTAGACGATCATTTGCTGTTATTGACCGAACTGATCCATGGTTTCAACGAGCTGCCGATAGAAGGCCTGTGCTCGCTTTTCGATTTTTAGGTCCCATTATTCTCCTTTCTCTTTCAAATGTTAACCCATATTCTAATATCATTTATCATTACGTCTATTCCCATTGTCCTTCTTATCGTTGTTCGTATTATCGACTTTTACCATGCCTGTACACTTTTGTTATGTTAAATATCCATACAGTATCTCTCTTACCCTTATTCCTATTATAACTACAATGTTCCCATTATTTCTTGCTAGCCTTATCATTGATACTATTATATGTATTACCTAATCCATTATTACTGCTATTGCTATTAATATCCTTATTGTTACCATTCCTATTATATTTATTATTATTACCATCATTATCATTATTACTATTATTATAATTATTATTATTATTACTATTATTATTATTATTATTTTTATTATTATTATTATTATTATTATTATTATTATTATTATTATTGTTATAATCGCCATTATCATTGCTCTTATCATTATTATTATTAAATTTTTAGTAGGGATTCGTCCTTATTCCTCAGCTTTGTGAAAATACTTTACTTATATAAAAATTTAGCCTTACTCCGTCCTTATTCTACAGTTTTCGATAAAGTATTTTCATTAACTCGAAAAAATTGAGCAGCGTTTCTCCCTTATTTTTCAGTTTTATCCAGTTATCCTATCAATTATTGAGCAGTATTCTACTTTTACTTTGCTATTTTTGATAATTATTTTAATTGATTCGGAAAATTTTAGCAGCGTACCGCCTTGTTTTCCAGTTTTATACTAATATTATACCAACAATTGAACAACATTCCACTTTTACTTTACTATTTTCGATAAGTATTTTAACTAATTCGGAAAGTTTGAGCAGCGTTCCGCCCTTATTTTACAGTTTTACGATAAACGTTTTAATTATTTCCAAAAATTTGCGCAGCGTTCTGCCCATATTTTCCGTCTTAATTCAACATAATTTATTCAATTATTATATATTATTTAAAACATTATTTTTCATAATTTTGGTCGTTCGGATTAATCTATTTCCGATGGCTATTCATTTTAACTGTTGCAACGACTTCGCTATTTTCCCCGCTACCCTTTCCCTCTCTTTGTCCTTATGATCTATTTATGTTCATATTATAGTTAATGAGTGCCCACTGGACTACTCGGTGTTAGTGATTTTGAGCCGATTGTTGTTTAAAGTTTTATGTCGATTTTATCGAAATTAAGTGCAAGAAAGGGGAGCCAAAAGACCCACACTCAAGCTACTCTCTTTCGCTATTTAGGTTCAATGATTTGACGTTCGAGTTCCTGCGTTACGCACGCCGGAACCCTCACGGGCACAAGATATAGGCGGAGAAACCGCACTTACACAGCTTGGTAATTATGTTTTAGTTTAATAGCTTGCATGTTGTGTGGCTGTGGGCCAGGAAAAGGAAATAAATAAATGTTACCATTCCGATTTGAGTAGAAGCTTCGATGCAAAAAAATATTTATTCATAAAATCGTCAGTACATATTGGTAATTTGCATAATTCATAACACCTTCAATTCATGGCATTATCAATCAATAAGTTCATATAATATCTTCGATTCATATCATTAGTTATCAATCAGTAATTTGATATTCACTCATGCGCTTACAGATAATATTGTACACCTAAGATTGAAACATAAGACTGAAACGTAAGATTAAACGTTAGATTAAAAATTTGTCAAAACACATCAGTATATATACCTATAATTTGACCTTAACCTTGCGTGTTATTTTTATTGCAATTAAACAAATTTGACCTTGAAATTATTTGTGTTATCTAAATTAAATTTTTATAAATTTCTTAATTTAAATTGGTAATTTATTTTTAACATTTTTAATTAAATTTATTCAACCAAAAATATTTCATTTTCATTCATTTAATTCATTAATTTTTACTTTTATATAAATGGTCATTTTATGGTCAAATTTTCTTGTTATTATGTTATTTATTATGTAAATTTCGTGCGGTTCTTGATGCATTTTGTATTTATTTTATTTTACTTTTATGTTTTTTGATTTTATATTTATTTATATTCTCTCAGATTTTAAAGTGTTTAGTTGATGTTGAATATTGTATTTTGAGTTATCTTGGTGCTGGGTTTTCATGCTGTATTACTGATGCATTTAAACAATTTTCAAGGCCGTTTGTGTTCTGGCTCAACAATATTTTGAAACTATATTGTTGGGCCAGAACACAAACGGCCTTGTAAATGTTTAAATGAATCGGTAACACACATGCAAAAATAACATGCAGATTTAAACTCAAACCTATTAAAACACCAATCAACCCCACCCAAAATAATAGAGGAAAAACAGTCAAACATAAATTATAAACACAAAAATAAATTAAAATAATAACAAAATGCAACAAGATCCGGGCGAATTAAATATAAACATAACACGAAAACCCAACAATTTTGACCGAAATTTGACAATTTATAAAAATGCGAGATTTCATGAAAATGAAATAAAAATTAAATAATTTGAATTAGAAATAATTCAATTAAAAATATAAAGAAAAAAATTGTCAAATAAAATTTCATAATAATAATATTAATGATTGGAATATACCAGAAAATTCCAAGGTCAAAATTTGTTTTACTAAATTAAAAAGAACACGCAAGGTTAGGGTCGTACAATAGGTATATATACCGATTCATTTTTACACAATTTTAATCAGTTTTTCAAACTTGAAATCGTTTTTAAAGCGTTTAATCAGTTTTTATTTAAAATCTATGTAAGTGAGAACTTTTATTTGAAAACTCTCTCCACGTCGCATCCTCGCAACCTCGATAGAGCTCTGCTTGGGTGTCGGCGGGGAGGGAGCAATGTATTTATGAATTTTTGAATTTTTGTTGATTGGATTATGTATCGGGTAATTTAATTTTGTCTTTTAATAAATTATTTATAATGCATAAATTGTTTTTTTAATTGTCGAAATTTTTCCGGCCCACAGCCAAAGACACATCACAAGTTATTAAAATCAAACATATTATTCGAATTCGTGTAAGTGCGTGGAATATCGCCAATGATTCGTTCCCGTGAAGACTCTGGCGTGCAAAACGCAGGGGTCGGAACGTCAATATTATTCCGTATAGGGGAAGAGAGGGATAAGGAAGAGGTCTTTTGGCTATTTCCTCGTCTCTCAATTCCCATAAACTCGACCTAAATTATATTTACACACGGCTCAAAATCACTACACGAGTCGTCCAGTGGGCACTCATTAACTATAATATGAACACAATGCGCCTAAGGTCAACTAAGAAGAAGGAAACGTGGAAATAGAGAAATGAAATCGTTTTTGTGAATCTAAAATAACTGTAAATCAAAATTATTAGACGTCTGAAAATAACTAAAAGAGATAAACTAGGACTATGAACCGTCGACCGTCACTATAGGCAAAAAATGCTTAGCAAGATTCGGATGTTGTCATGAACTATGATATATTTTACCTTAATAAGAAAATTAATGAACTCTAAATTATAGATTTTGAGACGTTATTTCGTATTAAAATTAATAAAATAGCTAAATATCCACCCCGATATAATGTAGAAAATCGAAATTTAATTGAAGGAAGACTAACAATAACCCTAAAATAACCTGGAGAATTAACTTTCTAAAGTACATAGTAAAATAATTCAGTGAATGTAAATCCCAGACAATATGCATTTAAAGCCAATAAAATTTTCCAAATAAATGCGGTAAATATTAGTGTAATGTTTGGATCCAACAGAGCTTTACTTGAAGGGGAGATAGGATTATCCAGATACCATAATACCATGTAATAAATTTAGCAATTCCCATTTAAACCCAATACGGTAATTATTACAATGTTAAAGAAAAATTCTAGAAATATTACCATCATAAAATCATTTAAGTAATTAGTAATATTGAAAAAGAAATTCTTACGAATAAAACTCCATTTATTTATAATGATCACAAACTTATTCCCATAGCAGATTTAAATGTTGTTAAATAAAATAGATTCCGCCGAAAATAAATCCTGTTTAAGCGGACTCATAGAGAAGGATTAGAAAAAGCTTGAGCCGGATTCCATTATGATCACCATGAGTTCCCCTTCCTAATATTGTGGTGGGTTACAGGGTTTCAATTCTTGCTTACCCTCCTGGTGACCCTAGTAACGCCATACAAAATGATGCTAACCGCCACTTGGCACCCGTTGCTAGGCAACGTTGGTAATGTGTTCAAGTGGTGGATTGCCCGCAAAAATTGAGTACCATGTGCTAGTACTATAGTTGCTCGGACAATCCTCGGGTTCACGAGCTGTCGATAGAAGACTTATGCTCGCTTTACTTGGTCCCTTACATGGAAGCGTGAATTAAATGTAGACTGATTAGTGTAGATGAGTTCGAGTCTAACCCACTATGACCGAATACATAAGAGCTAATTTATTTAATGAACAAAAAAAATGTATATCAATGGTCAGTTAATCTGATCGACTTGCTGTTTGTGCGGCTCGGCGTCGGGCCCGTTCCTTACGTCCCGGCCGGCGGAGGGTTGGTTGGATGGCTGTCGACTTTGAGCTTGGTGCGGCACCACCAACGGCACGTTGACTCGGTAGTTGGGATGGGGCGAAGATGAGCGGATACGTTACCGCTTCCCCTTCCCTACAGGCTGCTAGGGCAACTTCTAAGCCCCTGATCTGCGTGCGTAGGCTCTGGTTGAGCTGACGTTCTTCGGCCCAGCCTTTTTGAGTAGTAGTGAGTCGATGATAAAGTATCTTTGTCCGTTTGGGGTCTAAACAGGTCGCCTTGACCTGTTGCACTTCGCGAGTTAACTGCAGTATCTGGCTGAGTAGCTCCGCGTTTGCCTGCCTAGCGCGGGCTAGTTCATTTTGCATTAGTTTCAGGGCCGACATTTCTATAAAGAAAAATACTCAAATTAATTTTGTCTAATATGGAGAACTCTAATCATTTCAAACATAATCATAGCAGGAAAACTTATTTAAAACACAAATTCTAAGATGACAACTCATTATAATTTATTATTAACAACATCACTAGGATACAAATGTTAGTTATGATTGTGTCTGGAGGTTCATGACTCTTCGAGAAATTTCCTGACTCCCTCTTCCGGCGGATAACCGGGAATAATGGGCACTAGTCGTCGGAGGTTCCGTGCCGGTCGAGCCGGGTACGTCTCCGCGATGCGTCCGACGAGGATGTCCTCTTCAACGTTGGCGAGGTACATCCTCGCCTTCACAACCTGTAGATCGACCTCCTCCTGGATTTTCTCCCACTGAGCCAGCAGGTTTCGAGCATGGTCGACAATCTCCTCGGCAGGGTACTGTTCCTCCTCTGGTCGGCGGGGGTCATCCCCTCTGCCTAAAATTTGCCACAGAGTTAGGCATGATCTCTTTGGACGTGGTTCCTCGAGAGTCACTGACGGGCGCGCTCGTATCCAGGCTCGGCGCCATTCATAGGCCTCTTGTTTGGTAATCCAATTTGGGAGCATGATTTCTTCTGAAATGAGTTAATATAATATATTCTCGCACTATTTACTAGTAGATGAACGTTTAATCCATAATCATAGGCTCATATGCTTAAAGTGCTCGTTAATTTCAGGGGGTACATTAATTGATTACGTTAATGTTCGGGAACTTGATTTTTGATATTTGAACTGAAATCATAGGTGGGTGCGTTCGGGTGACTTCTGTGGTTTCTCTATGTTGGATTTGGGTCGTTTATCCTTTAATATGTTACCATAAAAATTTATCCGCGTTTATCGTATAGCGGGATCTTATCGGTTTGTATTCGGTTCCCCTATTGTATGATTTGGATTATCGACGATCTTTGGTGTGTTAGTAATTTTTATTGTTTGCCAAATTGCAACGATTACCTGCACATTTATGGTGCTATTTATTTCTCGAATGGGAGTAATTACTAGTGTACTCATGAATTTCAAGTATTAATTAAATTGAAACAATTTACTAGTATCTACATAATTTAATTATTTATCAATGTAGACTAATTGTTGACGCATTCGTCATCCGTTAATGTCGAACAGGATGTTTGCCGTCGACATTCGAGAATCCATGTGTTCCTAATGGCGACATCCGTTCGCCCTTTGTGCCGGGTATTTGAATATAACGAATTTACTATGAACTTTAATTCAGGTTCATTAATTTATTATTTGAATCTAAATTATTTATCATTTTAGAGGACGAAACTTGGAGTTAATTATTCGAATCTAGTTTGGTACAGTTGGGTGATCTTTATACTATGGAAGTCAGTGCGGCTGTGACATGGATTCACGGGTTACTCTATGGAGATAGTGAGTTTTATTTTTCTTATCGAATGGTTTATGATTTTGCTTCAATGCAGTTATCGCGTTTGGGAAAATTATTCATGGCGCTTATCTGAATACGGTTTTCCGATTCACGTTATTCGAATTCTGATCGATTTAGTGTAAACTTATAAATGGCAGTTACCACGGGAGTTTTATACTAACAGTTGATTTATTCGTGGGGATTTTCATGCAATAGATTCTTATTCATTTTATTCGTATTTTATGGTTTTGATTTATTCCGACATTATGTAGATTATTCAAGTTTCCTTCAAAGGTTAATCGGTTTTCTTTGGATTTCTATGCTTAATTACATGATGGCATTGTCATTATTTTGATTACTAAACGCGCTTGGTTTAATTTGGTAACCGATCTCCATTTACCTATAGAATCGTTTCAATCCTATGTCGCAGGTAGTTATCAATTTGAGTAATTTGATTTTTATCGCAGTTTCACTCTACTTTTTCCACACATTCCTTCAGCTTGATTCGCGGTTCACTTAATCCATCAGTGGAAATTTAGTTAATCTTATCTCGTGTTGGATATAGTAACTTTTTAATCTACAAGCCACTCGAATTTTTCTTAGTTAGATACTTTAGGAGGGTTTCTTTATCATTAACTTATGTTAAAACTAAAGTACTTTATTTTAATAAGTTCGGATCTTTAAACTAATTTATCCAAAAAATTTCAGGATCAAAATTTCCTTTACTGACACTCGATTACTTTAATTTAAACAGTGGATTAATTTAGTTCAAATATATAATTTACTCAAAATCCTTTTGATGATTATCTTCATTAAATTAAATCAAAACGTGGTATTCAATTATTTAGATCAACGGATCAAATCAATTTGAATTACTTTTAATTTTATAAAATGAATTATAGTAATTTAATTAATGGCTTACCTATTCTTACCTAATAACAAATTAGTTCAATTTACTGCATGATGTATTTATAACCAGTTTACTTTTACTCCATTATTTAACCAAAGGGATATTGTAACTACGTTTACTTTTAATCCGTAATTTGCTTTACTTTACTCAAGGATATAGTTGCAATCAATTTACTTTCAATCCATACTCTAATTTAATTTAAGCTATGCGATAATTGTAATTAATTTACTTTTGATCCATAAGGTAATCTAGTTTTTAAATCCATAATTTAATTTAATTGATTTATTTTTCAATCCATAAGGTAATTTAATTTAACGATTTTGGTAGTTATTCCGAAAAACAAATTTAATTTAGTATAGCAATGATCAAATTAATTAAAATTAGTAATTCAGGTTAGCTATATCAACGACTTCAGTTAAATTCATCCCCGTACCTTTTCCCTTTAATAGATCCTAGACGCATTTGTGTTTACATTATATTTATTGAGTGCCCACTGGACTACTCGGTGTGATAAGTTTAAGCCGTATGTAATCTGATTTTAGGTCGATTTTTCTGAATTGAGAAACGAGGAAGCAGCCAGAGACTTCTTCCTTATTTCTCGCTTCAGCTATAGGGATAAATATTGACGTTACGACCGCTGCGTTGCGCACGCTGAGTCTTCACGGGTGCATATCATTGGCGATTTTCCACGCTCTTACATGCATCTGCACTATGTTGATTTTTCTATTTTGCGTGATGTGTCGGCTGTGGGCCGGAAAAATTTCGACATTTTTAATTTATAGAACAAATATATAAAATAATTTATGTAAATAATATTTATTAATTATAAAACAAAAATAACAGGTTACCATTCCAATTCATAAAATAGCATAAATTCATGTATCATACAATAAAACCAAAATACCTCTCTCCCCCACGCCGACGTCCGAGCAGAGCTCTATAGAGATGCAAAGAACGTGACGTGGAAAGAGGGTTCCACCATAAATATTTCTCACCTAAATGTGCTGAAAATAACTTCTGAATAAAACTAAACGCTTTCAAAAATAGTCTCGAAAGTAGTTTAAGATTTTTAAGAACTGGTAAAAATGGTTAGATTCGAAAAACAGTTTAGATTTTCAAAAATGGTTTTATGGTTAAGTTAAATGTGAAAATGGATCAGTATATATACCTAATTTTTTGGTGTGTGAAATTTGATGTAGTAAAAACAAAATTCGACCTTGTTATTTTCTAGCAAATTCTATTCTTTGATTTTATTATTTTTTGATTTATTTTTATAATTTTTTATTTGAAATTTTTATTGAATTATTGCTAATTCAAATTTTTCGATTTAAATTTCACTTTAATGAACTTTAATTGATTTTTTCAATTTCATCGAATTTGTTGTGTTTTCTTGTTGTATTTGTGTAGGTATCGTGCGGATCTTGGTGCATTTTGTTATCATTTTAATTTATTTTTGTGTTTATTAATTTATATTTAATTCTTTTATTTCTCAGATTTTATAGGGTTTAATTGGTGTTTCCTGATTTATTTAAATCTGCATGTTATGTTTGCATGTGTGTTTCTGATCCATTTAAACATTTTCCAAGGCCGTTTACGTTCTGGCCCAACAATTGTCTGCCATCTATATAATATAGGGTAAGAATTAATAAGATATTAATGACGTTGAACTCACTGATTTGAAAACCTAGATTGATTATCTCTGTGGAATCACATCAAAATTCTTAAACTAAACTCCTAATCACCAAGATTTTTTAGATAAGATTTTCCCCGCTAATGAAGAGGACTCCCCGACAGCCTAAAATTCATAAATAAACTAAGCGCGGAAAAATTAACGTTCATAAAAATCGGCAAAATGTTGACCATTAAATAAATAGAGATCCATGTTCCCCAGCTCGGCGAAATCTGATAGCGATAAATACAACTCCATATCTTCCCCGTCAAAAGACAAGACCAAGCACTCATTATTTAACAAAATAACCATAAACTAAACCGAAAGATATCAACACCAAAACCCTTACCTAAAATCAAAACTCGGATAAAATCAAACAATAAATACTAATCCAAAAAATCAATCACCCACAACAAATTATCATCATTTATTAAAATAAAAGGATTAATCCCATAAGTAGATTCGATATATCTACATGATTCTGTCATGATCAACCGATGATCATTATGAGCCGACTCTGAGAGGATAATAATTATTAAAAATAAAAAAAGAATCTTAATCATCCACTAATACCTGTGATCACTTCTGGTTCTTCGTCAGAATAGTCCACCGATCCAAGCTAAGCCAGCATTCGAACTAGCCATCCCTTTATGTCTCAATTACGCCCCAGTAGGAAATCAGTGGCCGCCACTAAGTCCACGCAAGAATTCGCAAATAGTTTCTTTTATCAAAATTGTTCTAAAAACGAACTCCTGAAAGAATAAAATCTAAAATGTCAGTCTAAAATAATACCTGCAGTTGTAACAACCTAATGAATTACTCACGAGCCTGAAATTATAGGAGGAATTAATGGATAGAATCAGGAAGAAATTTGGAGACTTACTAAATACAGCTGTCTCCATGGATCGATAATCTCTCATGCCTGACATTCATATTAAGATTTATCGATAGTGTTACTTATCACTCGCATGCACGGACAACAAATTCCAATACAGATAAGGGTAGACGAAATTATTCCTGCCCGGCGCATACAAACTGGTTTGCCAAATCGATACCTGATGTGCTAAAAGGGAAATCTGAAATGTCAGGGAAAAGGGCGAATTGAATATCTAACCGGGGTGCGAGCGGTTATAAAGCCCTATTTTCACATACACCCGCTCCAATAATGAATTTGCCGGCAAGAATTTTAACTACCCACACACTTACGCACACACACCCCTCACTGCCAAATTCCATGAATAAAATATTGTCGACGCTCCGAGATCCATCATAAATTTTTAGACGATCAAGAAATGCACCCACAAACGAACGTTAGCAAGGAGAACCCAACCATCAAAAAGGGAAACGAGGATATAGCCCGGAACCCAGAACCACAGCTTTGGGGTAAGTTGTAATTTTCGAGAATTCCGACGTTTTATTAACCACACAACATTTTCTTGTAATAAATAATTTGTAAAAATCTCCTTTTAAAGTTTTAAATTTCGAGTATTAGATTTCAATATGTTAAATATATTAATTTTGAAGGCAAGTAAAGTTTAATAAATCTGTAACATGCAAATCGAGAACCATGGCTTCATTTTTTTTGCACATAAGCTCATTTAGGTTATTTGGCTTTAACTCACTCACATTTGCAAATAAGGGTTATAAAGTTATCATAAATTATACAGTTCATTTGGTGTTAATATTTATCATGACTATTTTTCTCATTTTATTTTTACTACCTTGGAACTTTGGGGCAATATTTTGTTGAAGATATTTCGTGGCCATCACAATTCCCTATTTATCTTATAATTATTCCTTTAAGTTTTCAAATCCCTGTGCGTGAATTCTATTTATAACAACTTGGAGTCCTCACTTACCTGAGATAATATGGATTTTTTCAGGAGCCTTTCTTGAATGACTAAGCTAGAAGAAATGACAATAAGTTTGACTTATACGACACCGTAAGCATTGAATACAATCTAAATAGACAGTAGTTAAAGCCCAAATAATTAATCCAAGCTCACCTATAAAGTATGTATGAGCGTGCCCCAGGCAAAGTAGACATTGAATTAGACCTGAAAATACATGGTAATGGTGGGTTACTGGGTTTCGCTAATTGTTTGAAACGTCCTCGTGTTTACCCCAGGAACGCCATATAAATATTTTCTAGCTACCACTCGGCACCCGTTGCTAGGCAACGTTGGAAATGTGTTCGAGTGGGTGGATTGTCCGCAAAAAGTGAGCGTTATTACTAATACTGTAATTTTTCGGACAACCCCTGGGTTCAACGAGCTGTCGATGGAAGACCTGTGCTCGCTTTGTAAGTCCCTTGTGTGTGAGAAGTTTCGAGATCAGAGTCATGTTAGTGAGTGTTAGCTGCGGTGATGGTGTGCCTAGAGATGGAACGACGGTTACCCGACGAAGTGTGAATACTCATGAAATTACTGTAGGGTTTTTTAATATTCTTAAGTCTTAAAATATCACTTTTAAATAATTGAACAATCTTTACAATCTAATTAAATTCACAAACGAAACAAATTTAAGTTAATTAAGTTTAATTGACAGGCGAGCTCTTTCGCCCCGGCCTGTAACTGCTGGATGGTGTTGTAGTAGGAGTTACAGCGGGCGTTGGATTGTTTATTGAGTCTCGATAAGCCAATTGAAATGGGGCGAAGACAAGAGGGTAGGTTACTGCCTCTCCCTCCCGACTGGCGGACAAGACAACTTCCAACCCCTTTATCTGCGTCCGGAGGTTTTGATTTAATTGCCGTTCATCGGCCCAGCCCTTTTGAGCGGCGGTGAGCTGGTGGCGTAGGGGCTTAAGCTTCGTTGGATCCACCCATGTGGCTTTCACTTGTTGAATCTCTTTGGTGAGCTTTATGATTTGCTCATACAGGGCTTTGTTGGCTTGCTGGTCACGAGCCAGCTCCCTCTGCAGCAGTTGGGTGGGTTCCATTACTATTAATACAAATATTTAAAGATTTGATATTTTTAAAGAAACTTTATTCGTATTCGTTATATTAAAAAAATAAGGGATTTTCTCATTAAGACTAAGATAAAACAGTTAACAAAACGACAACCGGTTTATTTACTGAAAACCTTTACTAAACAATTAAATCTTAGAACAGTTTATCATGAAGAGGTGGTTTAGGAGGAGGGGAAATTCCTTTCCACCCACTCCTCCGGCGAATAACCAGATATGGTCATTACTGATCGCTTGGTGGAACGAGCCCGCGTGGTCTTTGGCCTGTTATAGAGAGAGGTCTGGCGTGGTGATGGGTGCCGGTACCTGCTGGCCAATCGACCAGCTAATAGGTCATCTTCCACATTTACCAAGTACTGGCGCGCTCTGACTACTTGTGCATCCACCTGTCGTTGGTGGGCTTCCAGTTGTTCGAGGAGATGGTGGGCTTGCGCGTGGATTTCCCCGGCCGGGCTCTACTCTTCCCATGGTTGTTCGGCCAGCCATCAATCGGTATCATTTCCTGTTAAGTCGATTAGTTGAGGCTCCGGTGGGGGGAACTCAGGGCATCTCTCCTGCTGGAACTGTTCCCATGCCCACCTCCACCGATCCGCAATATGGGTTGAAACGTAAGTCATTGAACGGGTTTTCTCTGAATGCAAAAAAAAAATCATTAGCAACACGGTATATTTATCTTCAATTAAATAAATTAAAGAAAAATAAACAAAATTCGAATTTCATCATCTATGAAAACCATACCGAGGGACCTAAAATTATGCAATAAAAATATCCAAGTCTCTTATCAAATCAAGAGGAAATCCTATGATCCAGTGGGTAACTTTGCTTTAATGGTTTAATCAAAATTGTCAAAATTCCGATTTATAGAACAAGTTAGTTGACTAAAAATCTAAATTCCATCGACTCCACAAGAGTCATGATTTGAGAATTAGAGTTTTTTAAGGATTGAAACTTCTAAATAGCATGAATTTCCAACAATTCAAGCTAAGAATACGTCTAACATTAACGATAGATTTATTTACTAAATTCTACACTCAGATTACCTCGGTTAAATTATTTAGAAAGAAAAATCTTATAATGAATGTTAATAAAGTATGATTAAATTCCCAGTTAAATATGCTTTTCTTAGATCCAAAATCAAAAGGTAAAGAGGCATAATCTATCTACTAAATCCATAAAGGATTTGTAAACCAAAGATATTAAGTTATTATGTTGATTATCTAGCGTTACGCAATTAAAAAAAAAAAATTCTATTTAAATTATAAAAAATATACTATTAGTTATTTAAGAATTGAGAATTATCACAAAAAAAATCTACCTGTTATATTTGAATTAAACTCCAAAAACTCGACGGGGTTGAATGGTCGGCTCGCCGGTACTCCTTCATTAGTATTAACCTGGTTCACCATTAATATAACTTTTAGAAAAATAAAATGATATTCTCGATATCTATATTTGTTTATAACGCAAACGTGCCTGGTAGAAATGTACTTCGTTATGTTTCCTGCCCTTCAGGCGTGTGTCAACATCCGATCGGTGTATTACCTCAGTTATTTATTTAATATTTCAGATTGTTAATACGACATGTGAGGTAAGAGTTGAAATCTTATTAAATTTATTTATCGATTTTTAGACAGTTCAATAACCTTTTGGGATCTATTATTAACTTGGAGCATTTCAACAAGGCAATTCAATAAATTATTTGGAATTCATTATTAATTCTTTCAACAAAACAAGTCGATATATATTTTGGAGATTTATTATTACCTCGGGGAATTTCAATACGATAAATAAAAATCTTTGGAGCTGCTTAAGGTAAACTTTTCGTTCGTTTAAAATATTCTTACTACCTGGCTGTGTAGATTTCATTATGTCGGAGTCTTATCAATTAGTTGGCGGAATATTCGGTGGATAATCTACCGAGTAGTTGTTGGAAGTATCTTCCTCTAAACTTTCAGAAGGCGTCGATATTTACTGGTTAGTATGGAATGCCCGCTTGGTGATATGATTTTATCCCTAACGCTTTCTGACTCTGGGATGACGATAAAGAAACTGGCTCCGGTGGAATTATTCATTTAAGTCTGTGAATGCAATAGAATCCCCTCTTATTCGTTTTATTTGGTAGTAGTTTTGTTTTAAGTAAACTATTTTTGTTAATTTTATTGGTAATCTTTTAATTCGGATTGGAAATTTTAACGCGTAAAGTTGATGTCGAAAAATGGGGTCGTAGGCCTATCGCAGACATTAGGTTTAAATTTTTCTCTCCTCTTTATTCTATTTAGGTATATTAAGTTGGGGTGGGTATTATTTAAGTATATGATTTATTTACGGATCATTTATTATTGTGGGTTCTCGATAGCTCTGCTATTAATTTACCTCTGTCTTTTAGGGTTTCAGAATTACATTCATATTTAATTCAAATTGTTAGCAACGATTTCATTTTATCATTCCCCGTTACCATCCTTTAATTGATCCTAGGCGCATTGTGTTTATATTATATTTAATGAGTGCCCACTGGACTACTCGGTGTGGTGATTTTGAGCCGTGTGTAGAATAATTTAGGTCGAATTTAAAGAAAACTAGAAACGAGGAAGTAGCCAAAAGACCTCTTCCTTATTTCTTCTTTCTTCTATACGCCGGGTCTTCAGGGGCACAGATCATCGGCGATATTCCACGCACTTACACGAATCTGAATATTATGTGGATTTTACTAACTTGTGATGTGTCTTGGCTGTGGGCCGGAAAAATTTCGACAATAAAAAAATTAATTTATGAAAAACCAATTGATTTTTTGTTTTATAAATATTTATTAATATATTAAAAACAATA
This sequence comes from Schmidtea mediterranea, assembly GCA_022537955.1. Taxonomy (NCBI): domain Eukaryota; kingdom Metazoa; phylum Platyhelminthes; order Tricladida; family Dugesiidae; genus Schmidtea; species Schmidtea mediterranea. The sequence goes on along the minus strand of CM039680.1, from coordinate 146,880,976 downwards.
CAACAAATTACTTGCTAAAGCATACATCATCCCAAAATAAAAATAATACTCTCCCCACGCCGACATCCAAGCAGAGCTCCATTGAGGTTGCGAGGACGAGACGTGGAGAGAGAATTTCCAAATAAAACTCTCACTCACCTAAAATAGATTTAAACGTATCGAGTGATTCAAAATATGATTTTCAAAAACGATTCTAACGATTTAAAAATGGTTTTAAAAATGGTTTTATTTTATGTGAAAATGCATCGGTATATATACCTATTTTCTGTCCTTAACCTCGCGTGTTCTTTTTGATTTAGTAAAACAAAATTCGACCTTGATATTTTCTAGTGTATTCTAATCTTAATTTTTATTATTTTCTAATTTATTTTGATAATTTTTTATTTGAAATTTTTTATTGAATTATTTCTCATTCAAATTCTTTGATTTAAATTTCATTTTCATGAAATTTTCATTTTTGTTAAATTATCAAATTTCGGTCGAATTTGTTGGGTTTTCGTGTTATGTTTATATTTATATCGTGCGGATCTTGGTGCTTTTTGTTATTATTTTAATTTATTTTTATGTTTATTATTTTATATGTAGTTGCTTTTCTCTCATATTTTGCTAGGTTTAATTGATGTTTTCATGGGTTTGATTTTAAAGTTGTAGGTTATATTTGCACGTGTGTTACCGATTCATTTAAACATTTTTCAAGGTCGTTTGTGTTCTGGCCCAACATAAAACACTCATGGTCCATAAAATTGCGACCCGCAATTTCAATTGTCTTTTCAAAATGACATTTTCATACACAGTTTTATTTTCAACATTCACATTCATAAAAAGTGTTTACGGAGTAACTAAATATCAAGATAAAGATGGACTTAAAGTCCGGCTACTGGACGTAATCAAATAAAAGAAATAAAATTTGATAGTTCAGTTTTAATATCAATGTGAATCAATGTAAGTCAATAGAATCAATGTACATCAGTTATACTTGGTCTCGAACGAATCACTGACGGCTTGGGTTTCACTTTCAAGCTAAATTTCTCTTTGGGTTGATCTTGATGGGTGGTTGATAGAGATATGCGAGAGTTTCGATGTTTCCTTGGTTTTTCTGATATTTCGGATTTGGTTGAATATTCCTCTAAATCTCTGGATTGGGGTATTTCACATTTGTTGGCTTTTCGTTAGGCCGAGAATAAGACAGCATATTAGGAGTATGATATTTGATGTTACACTGAGTGGTAGGATAAGTTCCATTGACAGGATTGTTGTATTAGGTTCATTTCTCTGCTTGGCGTGGTTTTCTGGTTGCTTTCTGATTGACAGGACGATTTTTTGAATTTCTCAGATGGGTTTATTATTGGGGTTTGTTTTAGCTTTCTCTTGGATTTGTCTGATGATTGTTTCCAAGATTTTCTTTATCTCCAGATTCTCATTTTTTATTCTGGATATTTCATCGTTGTTCTTTAATAGGATTCGTATCATCGATTGGGTTTTTTCGATATTTTGTTTTAATTCGTCATTGTTTTCTTTTGTGGGGCATTGAGTACATTGAAGGATTATTTGTTGACATTCTTCATTTTCGGGGTTTCTGCAGATTTCTTTGTAGTCTGCGCAGGTGCTGTCTTCTCTTCTGAAGGGTTGAGTTTTCTCGCATCTCTCTAAAAGGTTCTCAGTACTACACTCTCTCATTATTATTATTATCATTGGTATCCATAACGTTTGGCTCATAGTTTTCATTCCTAATATACATCAGTCAATTTCGTATTTATTTACAATATTTTTCAACTATATACAGTGGAGTTTTAGCCCTTTTTATTCTTTTTTTTTCCGGGGTTGAGTGTATCTCGCACTCCTCTTCAGTCCTGCTCTCTGAAAACCTCATTATCAGGACTTGAGCTTTTATTAATCGCTCGGTTAGTTTTGGGAGTTCTTTTAATCGCTCCTTATTTTCTTTAATTATCCTTTGCTGGTTGTGGATTTTCATTTGAAGGTTCCTTTCTTTTGTTTGTTTTCTTTTGAGTTGACGTTTGTAATTGATTCGTTTAGTTGTCTGTTTTTCTAGCTTTCGTTTGGATTCCTGGAGTTGTTTTGTTAACGATTTAATTTCATCTTGAGTCTGTTGGTGATTTTGTTTTATTTCTCTAGCTTCCTTACAACTCTCTTCCAACTGTTTTAAATATCTTTGTTCGCTTTTTCTGCTGTCTCTCATCCTCTCTGCTTCTGTTTTCCAGTAATCTTCTAGGACTACACGAGTTTTTATCTCGGCTAATTCTCGTCTCAACTGCTCATTTTCTTTCTTTTGTTCTCTGTTATCTCCCATACTGGATGTTAGTTTTTGCTTCACTGCATTAACTAACTGTTTTGATTGTATTAGCTGTTGATTTATCCGGGCGATTTCTGATTCTTGCTCCTCCACTATCTCTTGCCACTCTTTTCTTTCGGTTCTCCACGTTTTACTATAATATTTTAATGGTTGCACTAGTTGAATTGGACTTGGTATACATTCTCCGTCTTCTAGATTCATTTGGGTTTCTGTTTCGTTCGAGTTCATACTAAATATACATTGATTACAATTTTTTGCTTTTATCATTTTTATTATTTTTATTATCTTTTTACACTTTTTACAAATTTTCTCCCTCTTAATTCATACCACCGTTTCGTCCGTTTCCCCGAATCCTTCATCGGGTTCAGCGGTTACTTGGGTTGGTATTTCCGTTGGGTATAACGGCACGAGCAGGATTGGTGGTCGGTTCTGCAGAGTGTTTACTTCTTCAAGTAAGGTATTTGATATTTGTATCTCCTCATCTAACAGATAGGTGAGATATTCCACATTTTCCGTCAGCTCTTCTACTTGGGTTTCTAATTGATGCGTATTTTCTAACGCTTTTAGCTTTTCAATCTTTTTACTCAGGTTCTGCTCATTTTCCTCATACCCTTGCTTAATCGTTTTTATTTCCGCTTCAACTTGTCCTTTTAATTGTTCATTAACTTCGAGTTGATGTCTCAGCTGGATTTCTTTGGATACCACAACTCCTCGATGTCCGTTCACATCCTGTTGGAGTTTTGTTATTCTTTCGTCTAACTGCTGTTTCTGTCGTTTTTCGTCAGTTAGTTCATTTAGTGTTTCTAATATTTTTTGGTTTAACTGATCGATCCATTTTCTGTGGCTGGTTTCGTTTTTTCTGAGTCTGTTTACTGTATTCTGTCTAATTCGTTCGTTGAATTCCAATGTTTGTATTTGGTTACTATAGTCATCGAGTGTATGTTTCTGCTCTTTGATCTGCTCCCATAGCTCCCAATCTTCGGTGTTTAGCAACTTCTTGGGTAATCGTCTTACTTCTTTCTTGGCTTCTAGATATTGTTGTTTCCACTTTCTTGCTTCTAATTTAATCCAGCTTTCTTTATTTTCCGTTTTCATTTGTTGTATTTGTCTTTGTTTAAGAGTCTTTACTTGTTCCAGTAACATCTCTTTGATTCTGGTTTGCTGGAATACTATTTCGTGCTCTAGTTTTACTATGTGATCAAACTGTTTAGTGTTGGCGTCTTCGAATATTTTACATTCTATTCGCCATTTTCTTGCTTGATCCGTTATCTGGGTCATCATTCCCTCTTGCCTGTCATCTCTGGGCTCTGTTATTTTCCTTGGTGGTTTTGGCCCTTGGTTTCTCAGTTTGTTAACTTCTCCCTTCTCCTCTTCCCACTTGGCTTTATAAACTCTTGTTCGATCTTTCTCGTTGGTTATTTGTTGTATATAATGTCTGGCGCGTGCTTCCCAGTTAGCCAAGCTTGGTTTTACTAGCCTCTCCAAAGAGTAGGTACAATCCTTTCGGATAAGCTGAAACGTGAGTGTTTCTGCTGGTTTTTTGAGTTTCTACTATTTAATGATGTTACTGTGTTCCCCTTGAGGATCATCAGTTGACGCCATCACAACACTTCGTTCGAACTGACAGCACTCCCGCCAATCTCCTCCGCTAGCTCATGCCAGTTCAGAGCCTTAGTTGAGCATCATTATGCGATGCTTCACAGACATACCTCTGGTTGGTTATGCCTGCTGATGCGTTGATATTGGCTAGATATCAACACATTGTCCTCTATTAATAGGCAGTGGCATCCAAGTGCCAGTGCTCTATTGGGAATTACTGGGTCTCTTACCAATTATTTGTAATTAATGGTAAGAGGGTGCAGGCTAGGGGCATTTAATGCTCCTACCTCCACCTAGAGATCTATATTCTTTGTAGATCATGTAACATGGGTTATATGATGTTCCTGATATTCATGTCTTATACGTATCTCTGAGTGACTAATAACAATCATTGTTAATAGTGACCCAAGCCTATCTCTCGGTACTCTCATTAATTTATTTAATGCATTTGCAAGTATGCCATACCCCAAATGACATTTTATCCGCATGCTTCATCTCGGGGGATGTAGTAGCAAGCATTCAATGCCTCTATTTATATCTAGATTTAAGTTAAATTACTTTATTAGTACAGTATCAATCAATGTTATAAAAGTTAGTGATATTATTATTAATATTATTTTATTATTATTATTATTGTTATTATTATTATTACTATTATTGATAGATGTAAGTTTTCATTGATACTGTACTGGATAGGCTTTCTGGTGTTACCAGGCACTCAAATTATCATAATTGCAATTCCTATTAATCATGTCCGTAAAGGTCAATTTATCACAAGTACCATTATTTCCAGAAGCATTCATATCAACTCCAATCCAGTTCCCAGTACCATAGACTCCAGTGTCATCAGTTCCAGCCTCGCTATCCAGATCCCGATTCACGATCACTTCACCGGGGCTCCTCCGTCCATCTCCAGTCTGCTCAGTCGGTCGTGAGGGAGCGATGGGTCCACTTCTGGCTTCTTTAACCGCTATTCGGGCATTGAATCCATGTTTCACTTCAGGTCTATGATAAAAATAGATGTTATTGTTATTTTTCTTGTTTAGTAGATTATTATAGTTAATTCCATATTGTATATATTTATAAAGATTGTGGGCATCCACCACAGAGTTGTTGGTGGATCCAATAGTATTGTCCTGATTTTCCACTCTATGAGATCTTCTCCACTTCTCGTCAAATTATTTTTCTTTGAGTACTGTCATCATAGTGAGCATCTCTTTCTGCTTTTTTCTATTGTAGTATTTTGCTGGGTTCTTTAACAAATTCTCTACGTATTTGTCATAAGTGGAAACCGGCCAGGCAAGCTCAGCTCTTAGTCGGTACCAGCTGTGTCTAATCCTTGGCAGCTCTTACATCGATGTCCACCCTGTAAGAAATCTACGAAATTGAATTAGATCATATTCAATCCGCGTCACTATGGCACTATCTTCAATTCTTTTTAATAGTTGGAGTGAACGTTTCTCCATAGAGGATGCTTTTTGTTCCCCCCTAACTATTTTACCCAAGTAAGTCGCGGTTGCTGAGTAGTTGCGTCCGCAGCCGGTTCCAACTACTCGATATTCCACTGTCAGTCAATCCACTCTTAGAGAATATAAAACTTCTCATTACAGCAACATCGGTGCAGGCAATTTCCGCCCAGTGCTGATCGAATGTCATTTGGAAATTTTTTTGGGACATTTTTTCATAAACTGCTCAGTTTGTTAACTTCTCCCTTCTCCTCTTCTGATTGGGTTACGATATTCCTCTTGTCCCTTCATTGTTAGTATCATATTTTGTTTGAAAGGCCATGTTAATAGTTCGTCATATTCTCCTCTTTCTACTCTGACGAAGACACTGATATGGGTACCTGTTGCATTTCTGTCTCCATTTGGATATAGTCTAATGCCCAATTTGTATCCGTTTTCCCAACTATATATCGGTGGACTATCTAAAATTCTCTGTGTTCCATCTTTTGCTCTCTGTAGTTTCTCTGCGAACTCGGTTATTTTCCAGATGAATGGTGTTGTGGGTAGTTTTCTGGCTACTGAGCTGGTTGTTTCTAGATCTCGTATGTTGTTGGTTATCTGTTGCATTTTCTTTTCCATTTCGGCCATTTTCCTGAGTGTGTCTCCTTGGCTTCTCTCGAAATTCTTTCTGGATTCCAATATTTCTCTCATTAGTGCCTTTTGTGCATCCATTTCTGTTCGTAGGCTTTTCACTTCCCACGCTATCATTCCTATCGTTTTCATCATGATTTCCGTGTGCTCGATAATGTTTTCCGTCATATGCTTTTGCATTTCCGCCGTTGATAGTCGGGCTTGGCAATTGAATAATTCTAATGGGCATTTGACTGGTTTGCCGATACATTCGTTCCAATGTTCTTTTAGTTTGACTTTGTCTTTCCTGTTGCAGTTGTTTGCGCATATTCCTTCGTAGAAATCGCATATTCGTTCTTCATTTGGATTCCGATGTTCCTTTTCTATTTTTATCCTTTCGTCGATAGCTCCACAGAATTCGCATTTTTCCTCTCTCCTGATGCACACTTTATGGTGTTCTTCCATAGTCTTTTTCGTTGTGATGGTTAGACGTTTTCGCATGGTATCTCTTTATATTCACATTCATTTGTGTGACTTTCGGCTTCCTTCATCAATCCTCTCCATTCACATCTAGTTACTCGGCATTGGACTAATAGATTACTAATTTCTTTGTTGGTGGCTTTATCTATTGTTGTAGGGTTTTCATCTCCTTCAATCGTTTCGTCGCATCCGGGCATTTTAATAATTTTGTTTCTATTACTTCTATCGTACAATCTGTACATATTCTGCATCCACATTTCGTCTGTCTCGCTCCAATCAGTAATTCTTTACATTTGCAACATTTTAATCTTTCTTCCGTATCGTTCACCATTCTAGTTTTATCTTTCATTATTCGTCTCGTAGCTTCGGATGGATTCTCGCTTCCTCTAATTCTCTCGATAATTGTCTGCATATCTACAAAAATTTTCTAATTACTCGACGTTGTTTTACTTTTATCGTTTTATTTACACATATTTACAAGGTACGTTTTATTTTTACTCTACTGTCGAATCCGGTTCTGGGGTGAATTCTGGCATCGATGATATCCATTCCACCCAACTCGCTGGGTCTACGTGCTGTTGGCTGTTACGTAATCTTCTAATTTCGTCAGCTTGCCATCTGATTTGATCGGCTAATTGTTCGTTTATTCTCTGTAATTGTAATATGGTTCTTTGTTGATCTTCTATTCTTGCTGCTTGTTGCAAGCCTCGGTTCACGCTTTCCGTTAATACTAGATGAGTATTTGTCCACTGAGTTTGCGCATTGTTGGTTATTTGCGTCATATTACTTCGATTCCTTGATCTTGATATATCCCGCGATCTAATTCTACAATTTCTATGGGTACATTGGCAGCTGTAGGTTGTTGTATTACTTCTACGAACGGTGGTATTCTGGCTTGATTTTGTTGATTTACACTATTCGGATCCATCTGTTGATTATAACACATCATTAATTCATCTGCATTCTTTCTGTTTGATTATTGTCTCCGACGTATTTTGTACAATATTTATATATAAATATACATGCTATTACTACTATTATACTACATAATATTTTACACTATATACAACGTCTCCTCTTTGTTTTACACCATTGTCTCCGGGGGTTCTATACGCAGTGTCCGTATATCCCCGTATCTTTCATTTGTTATCTGATATACATCAAATTCATTTGCCCATTGTTGTGTTTCAATAATGGGCGATTTTTTTAACCAGAGTCCGCTTGTACTGGAATTTCCTATGATTTCGTATTCCTCGGTTCTTTCCGTATCGTATTGTCCCAATTCGATATCGTAGTTGAATTTTTCTACTGCTGGCCATAATCTTTTCTTTTTTGGTTTCTGTTTGCATTTGTTGGTGGTTCTCACCAGTTGAATTATTATCAGCATTATCACGATACTTACTACCGCCGTTGTTATCCAGATCATTTTTGTCGTGTAATTTGTTTCGTCGGGTTGCACTGTTGTGGTTTCTCTTGAGTTGGTTGTTTCCATTATTCTTTCTTTTGGTTGCACATTTTTGAGTGCTTTCTGGAGTTGTAGAGCTTCGTGAATTGAAAGGTGGCTGTCGTCCATGAACATTCCCTTTTGCCATGTCTCGTTACTTGTTTTTCTCTCAGATTGTTTTGTTATGGGTTGGTCTGTCGCACTTAACTTGGAGGGTTTTCTTGTTATCGTTCTCCAATGTTCATGAGTTCCTTTCTGAATGTTTATTACATATTTCCCGAGCTTTCTTTTCGTTGGGATGCGATACCTTTGATTCTTTATAGTTTTGTTTGTTTCACATTGGATTCTTTTGTTCACTGTTCCATTCTCTTTGGTTTCATATACGCTGATTTTTGTGATGAGTTTTTCACCCGTGTTTTCGACTAGTATTTCCTTTTCATTTGCCGCATTTGACTCTATCTTTATTATTACCGCTTTGCTTTTTCTAATCTGGCGTTGGTACGGCTCTTCTCTTGTTTCTTTTTCTGGATGCTTTGTCGTAATTGACTCTGGTAGTTTTCTTGTTATGGATTTCCAGTAATCGTCTCTTCCTTTCTGAACGTGTACTATGTATTTTCCGCGTTTTCTTTGGGTTGGGATGCGGTATTTCTGAATTTTGATATTTTCATTTGACTGGCATTTTGAATATACAAACTTTCGTAATGGGTTCCTTGCCCATATTTTCGACTATTATCTCCTCTCCACTCTTTGGGTTTGATTCCAATTTTATAATCATTGCTTTATTCTCTCGTGCGCGACGTTGATATGGCTCTTCTTTTGGTGTTGTGAGTTCTTCTCCCAAGGTTTTGGCTAATACACAGGTTATTATTATGTCGTTGTTGGCACATATTATATATTCCGCATCGCCTTCTATACTATCCCATTCGCATTTCTTTCCTGTTTTCATGTTCATTTTCCAACAATCGGTGATTTTGTTCTGTACGCATACCTGTTCAATTGTTTCTATTCCTCTGTTCGTTATTCGTAATTTGCCTATCCCTGGTTCTACTTAGACTCTTACGTTTCCATCTCCTTTTCCTGCATCTCTACATACGTCTTTGGTGGTCTGACATGATGATGAGTTTTCGGATCGTATTTCCATCTTTCCTGGTTTTCCTATTGAGTCGAATTGACAACTTATGCTAGTATTCATTGTCAGTTGTAAGCATATTCCTTTACTTGGGATTCCTTTATCATTTATTGTTCGTATTCTGAACGATTTTATTTCTTTCATGGTATCTTTATCAGCCTCCGTTAACTTGATTGACGTAATTAATATCATTATTTCTCGGTTTTGCTTTTTCTCATTGTTGTTGTTGCTGTTGCTTGTTCCTTTTCTCTTCTCTGATTCTTGCTGTTCATCGTTGGATGGTTCCTTTTTTTCTTGTTGTGCGGGTTTATTCTCGTCTCCCGCATTTGGTCTAGTATCTTGATCATCTCGGTTTTCGTTGTTGTTATTACTTCCTTCTCCGTTATTATCTTCATCCGGGGTTTCCTTTGAAATGTTGTCCTCGACATTTATTACTTCAATTATTTCCTCATAAACCTTTATTATTCTTGCTTTTAGATCATCCATTTCCTTTATCTCTTGTTTGCTCTTTTGAAATCTTATTTGCTTTCGATGCCATCTATGTATTATTGTTAATAACTGTTCCTTTCTGTCTCCGATTCGTATTGCTTCCATCGGATGATTGGTGAATTTCAGTCTTTCCCATTTCAACATTGCTTTTATCGTCTTTAGGAATGGATAATAAGCGTATATTGTTTCTTTTAATAGAACGTTTCTGTTTCTTACCATATAGTTTAAATCGAATACTTTAAGTGATGAACCTTCATAGGTCCATTTCATCAGATTGGCTGCTGCTTCGTCTTGTTTGGCGTCGATAGCTTCCCATAATGTTTGAATCGTTTTGCCCATCATTTCTCTTTCTCTTATTGTCGCATTGCTGGTTATAAATTTTATTGCGCTTGCCTGTCTTGATTTTAGTGCATAATGTAGTACATTATTTTCTCCATTATCTTTTTCCTTGAAAGATGATCCTGTTCTTAGTAGTTCTCTCAGAACTGTTGAAGAAACATCTGCTGCAACTGCGAACACAAGTGGTGTTTGTCCTTCTTCGTTTGTTATATTTGAGGTGTGTCCGCATTTCTGCATGAGTTGGATTATATCTATTATTCTTTGAATGTTTCTGTGTTGTACTGCGAAATGTAGGGGTACGTTCCCTTCTACATCTGCCATGGTGAAGATCATGGGTATCCTTTCTTTAATGAGATCCATTTCTGGTGGGCTTCTAGCTCCTTTAGCGTAGTCCATCGCGATTTTTCCGCCTTGTTTACTGTTCTCATCCATCCTTTTCCTTCGACCGATTCTGGCATGATTTCTCTGATGGCTTTCACTATTGTATCCATCTTGTCTACATTATTTTGGGTCGCGTTTAGAGTTATTTTGGATTCATCTGGTTTAGGTTCCTCTGCAGTGTTGTTTGATGTCGCTTCTATTTTCCGACTCATCGTTAGTCCGTTTATACTCAGTTGTTGGGTTTGTGATCTGGTTTGCATACCTCGATTTTCTGGTTCCTTTGTTATTGTTTTAGGTATCGCTTTACATCTACTCACGTTTACGTAAATAGGTCTAGTGAGTGGGTTGTTGACCAGTTTAACCCGAGCATTGTTCTCGTTTACATACATTATCTCATATGGTCCTTTACCACTTCTTTGTAATTTTCTGGCGACTCCTGGAATGATTTCTGGTGTTGCGATTATTACCCAGTCTCCAACCTGAAAGTTATGTTCGCGTACGTCTCGCTTTTTATCATGTAATTCTTTGTAGCTCTCTTGGTTAAATCTAATATTCATACCTGCCGTTTTCAAGATTTCTTGCATTCATTCCTTGAATCCTGTTACATAATCGTCAATCTCCATATATTGTGATATCGGTGGTTGATATTCCAAGTCTATCGGCATGTTGCATTCTCTGCCGTACATCAATTTGAATGAGCTCATTTTAGTAGCTGAGTGTATCGACATTCTATAGGCCATAAGCCATAGATTTATATATCTATCCCAATCTTTTTGGTGTCTGCTTACATAATTTGACATTATTTCAATTAATATGCCGTTAAATCGTTCGGTTTGTCCATTTGTTTGTGTATACTTTCGATTATCGGTTGGATGATTTCGAGGTTTATCCGTCGGTATAGTTCATGCATTTGACAATCGGGGTCTATCGATAGTTCCTTTGTTTCATCATTTGGTAATTTTATCTTTATCTTTATTGGTTCGTGTCCCCTCATGTCTCTTTGATGCTCTCCATATTTGGCTATTAACTCATCTGTTCTCTCGTTATCAAATCTCATGATACCTGTGTCTCGCACGGCTTCTACTAACATTTTCATTGAGATCGGTCTAGTTAAAGACAATCGTTTAATATATTTTCTAGCTTGGTCTATGGCTTGCTCCGTCATTTTAATTTGGTTTTGCCTCATTATTTTTGTCTATCTTTTTCCAATCCGGGTTTTATTTCTTTGATATACAATATTTGAATTTTCTGCCATATTTCTGCTGTCGTTTCTTCGGTTTCACTCTTGTTTAATGTTATTACGTTTATTCCGTTTGGCCATATTAGAGCATCCGCGAGGTGTATGTCTCGCTTTATTTTCCTTCCTTGGTGATATAGAGGTTTATTTTTATAACTGAGTCCTAGCTTTTTCACTACCCATTCGTACCTCTTGTTGCTATTATCTGTCTCGGTAAATCTGGAAGATCAATAATTACTTGATATTCTGCTCTATCATATTCTTTCAAATTCTCTTGGTACTTTTTTATCATGTTTTTCCATGATGCAGTAAACGTACTATTATCTTGTTGATATTCTTTCGCAATCAGTTTCATTATTCTGCTATACATGGTTGTATCTTTGAGGTTTAGGAATATCTGGTTTCGGTCTACCTCTTCCACTATCTCGTTGATCTCTTTCAATATCTCTGTTTCATCTTCTCTTGGCACGTTCGTTTCCATTTCTTCTATTTCTGATTTTGATTCATCTTTATTTGGTTTATTTTCCTCACATGATTGAAATATTTCTCCACCCAGACTGCTTATTTCACTTTCGTCTTCGTCTGTTTGATCGTCTGGTATTTGTCTTAGCATGTTGATATGTGGTTGTTCCTCCTTTTCCATTATCTTAGTTGGTCCCTTTGTTTGAAACCATATTTCTTTTATTCTGTTCTCTATTTGCTCTTCGCTCCACGTGGGCTTTTCCTTTCTAATTCTTATTTTTATTTTTTGTAGCAGTATCCTCTGGATTCGATTTTTTGTTATTAATGGTTCTGATATCTTTTCTTTTTCTTGTGACGTTGATGCTTTCTGCTCATCTTTTTGCAGTTCTAGTCTTGGTTCTTCCCTTTCTTTTGATAGGGCTCTCTTTGTCAACACTTCTATTTTTTGATCTAGTGCTTGTTCTTGCTCTAAGTGTTTTAACGCTCCATCTATTTTTAATATTAGTGCCTTCTTTTTAAGTTGCTCTTTTTCTTGCTTTAGAGTTTCTTCTTTTTCTCTTAATTGGTCTTCCTCTTGTTCTAGAGCTTCCTCTTGCTCTATTTTTTCGAGTGCATTATCTATTTTTTGTGTTACTATTTCTTTTTCAAGTTCGTCCATTTCGTAAGTTAGTGTTTCTTCGTTTTGGTCTTCCGTTACCATCATCTCCGCCTGTTTAATCTCTTGGGCTTCTGGTTCGTCTGATTTCTCAGTTGTCATTTCTTTTAGTTGTCGACGTCTCTGTTTTTCCTTCTCTGTGAATTCTTTGATGGCCTCTATTTTTTCCATCGTGTTTAATTCGGTTGTTTTCTCATCGGTTATCATATCTCCTCCCCCTTCGTTCTCAACACACTGCTCTGCAGTGTGGATTTCATCAGAAGTTTCCATTCTCATCATATTAATTCTTTTCGGGGTTTGTTTTCGATTTTCCCATCTTTGCTGGATTTCTTGAGCTTCCTCTGTTTGTAGTCTTTGCCATTCAGCTTGCTGTTGCTCTTGATATTCTCTAGTTCGCAGCTCTTGAATCTCTTCATTGCTTCTCATTACATTAATTCGGTTTTGTTGTATATTGGCGGTCATCTGTTGCATCATCTCTTTTAATTCCATGGGCATTTGTTGTAGTGTTTCTCGTAGAATGTCGATTTCCTGTATTACGTTGATTTGTGGATTTCTCGTAGGGTTATTTGGTCTTTGATGATTCGGTTCTCTTCTAATATTGCATCGCCTTGCGATATACCCTTGTTGACCACAGTTGTAGCATGCTTTGTTTTCGAATTGCCCGCATATTCTCTCAGTGTGCCCTCTTCTGCCGCATTTCTGCAGTTGTGATTTCGAAAACAATTTTCCGTTTGATGTCCCATTCGTTGGCACGTGGAGCATTTTTCATTTGCGTTTGGATTGTTCCTGAAATTATTATTATAGCTTACTTGGTTATCTTCAGGGTTTCTTGTTGGCGTTGGCTTGAACATCTGCTGTGCTCTTGGGATGAATTGATTCATGGCCGGATTTGCATTGTTGTTGTGATTGTTGGCATTGGCTGTTGGAGTAGTTGGTTCTGTGGCCATTACTGCTACTTAATATCCCAGTCCCAGATGGGCTTCACATCTATTTGCGATTGCTACTGCTTTATCCAGTGTTTCTGGTGCCAAGCATCCAAGGTTGGCTCGTATGTCTTCTCTTTTAATTCCTCTTATGAAGACATCTACCATTTTATCTTCGGGCAAATTTGCTTCTCCGAAGGCTTCTTTGCACAATTTCTTTAGTTCGCAGGCATATACTGCATTCGATTCGTCTCGTCTTTGTTTTCGATGTAGGAAGTCCAATATCTTCCTATTTCCCTTTTTCTCTATTCCAAATATTTTTACTAAGAACTCCTTTATATCCGTCCATGCTGTTAGTTTCGTTGGGTCTCTTGCTTCCTCCACAAATACGTCTTGTGCGCTCCCTATCAAATATAAGGGTAGTCGCTCTTTTACCTTTTGATCTGTCCAATGACAGATAGTTTTTTTAAACTTCAAATTCCTTTATAAATGTATCCAATTTATCGAGGCTGCCGTCGAAAGGTTCTCCTCTAAACTTTTCTCTGAATTCTCCTACGGTCGTATTGACTGGTGTTAGGTTTGGATTCGGTGTTACATTTACACTTTCAGAGGTTGACATGTTTGAATTGTTGTTCGGATTCTTTAATCTCTCTTCTTCGTTCTCATATTCTATTATTGGCAGCCGATTATCTGTATGGATTATTTCGTTTTCTTCGCTGCTGTTGAATTCGAAATCGGTTAATCCGCTATCTGTGCCTGTTGCCGCTGTAATCGATACTCCTGTATTGATACTTCTGTTTTTGATGGCTCTTATCCTTTCGTCGTCTTCCAGTAGACTCTTATCTCTTTTCTTTTTGCTTCTTGTATGGTCTGCTATATTCGCAATGATTACGGTTATCCGTTTGCTTGACTGGTTTTATCGTTATTTCGTTTTGATCTATTGGTTTATCCTCTCTTGCTTTGGCTGCTTTAAAATCTCTGGTTGATTACTTTGTTATTGGTCCGTAACTGCTTCCCGACTTTGATTATTCAAATTTCTTTACTATCGCTCTGTTTGATCTGTAATATTTTCGGCTTTGGTTTGCTTTGAAATTGGTTTGGATTGCTTTGTTATTGCTTTGTTTGGATATTTGATCCCTAAAAATAAATGACACTCCAATATTTAATACTCTATACCAATTTCTCCTCCGTTTACCATACTATATACGTTATCATCCCTTGTTCGCATTTACCGCGGTGGTCCTCTTTATCTGACTCATCCCCTTCATTTTAAGTCCATTTTTAATTATCTATATCTCGTAATAATTATCTATTGACCTCGTATCAATTATCTATATGGTCTTATTAATCATCTATATAGTCGTATCAATTATCTATATCATAATCATAATAATATAAAATCATCACGTTCATAATCTCATTCATTCCGTTAATTATTTTTCCTATGTCTCCCAAAAACCATTTGCTTAATCCTCAGTCGCTGGCGCTCTATACCCTCTATAGTTTCCGTTGGCTCTTCGGCCTTCGGCATTTATTTTAACTGGCCCTCTGTGGCCTTTAACATCTATTCATAATCATGTTTCATCTTTAATCATATCTCTTTTCATTATAATCATATCATCTTTAGTATTCAGCCATATCATAATCGTATCCTATCCGTAATGTCTTATCATAATCATATCTTATTTCATAATCGTTTCTCATCTTTATTGTCATAGTCATATTCTATCTTTAATATCAGTTTTTATCTTTAATCACATTCATATTAGCTTTAATCTAAATCATCTCATTCATATTATCTTTCATCATATTCATATTATATCTAATTCTAATCCTATTTCATCTCAATATCGGAATTGAGTTTCATCAGTGACTTTTGGGTATGTCTTTTGTCTAGCGCATTTTACCGGTTACGCTTTCCTCACCGCCACTCGGATATTTGGTACTCGGTGTGAGATCCGGGTTGTTGTACCTCGGAGAATATAAAAATATGGAAATATCTAGACGTTCAGTCAAGTTCCCAAAAGCGGTTTACCTGACTTCCCGAATAGTGAAAAGAAAAGGAAGCGATAAATAACTATCTAATATCTGCCCGCTCTCCCGTCAGATTTCCGGCACAATTCGGCCACCCTGATCTGATCCTTAGTAGGTCCTTTTGAGTATGAACCATTTACCGGTTAATTCACATCTCACCTACCGTTTGGTGTCCTCGATACTCGGTGTGGGATCCGGGTTATGTATTGAGTCCCGCCCAGCAAAAAAATATTCATTCGATACTCGGTGTGGTATCCGGGTTTTTGTATCGAACGGCTCAGCGCCACCAGTCCCTTGGCTGATAACAACCTGAGCACGACAGTCCGTAACTGTCCTCTAGTGCCTCACCACCAGCTAAGGAAAAAATTATCTCTAGGTACCTTTACAAAACTTTTAATTCTCTATACCATGTGGACTTTCTCTCACCTCTCGGTCCATCTTTCCTCTTCCACCTTCAAAATTTGTGGTAATCGCATCAGTAAACTCCCCAAAAAAGGTGATCAATCTCTCGCTGGTTGTTTGCTGACATACGCGACTTGGCCTACCAGTTCCTTTCTCAGTAGGGTTGATCAAGGTTTTCCCTCGGGTGAGCGTACTATCATTTGACAGCTCAGGTTATCGTTTTTCCTCGTCTTATCTCAATATAATATAAATAAAACAACAAAAATCATACACTAGGAAACTCGGTTGTCGAAATTTTTCCGTCCAATTTTTGTGTCTCTGTGCATGTGCTTTAATTATTTCCTTGATTCGGCTTTCATGTGTTTGGTTTATTACCTTTATTTATCGTTGTCGGGTTATTATTATCCTTCAAGTCTTAAAATATCGCTCTTAATAATTGAACAATCTTTATAATTTAATTAAATTCACAGATAAAACGAATTTCAAATCAATTGAGTTTATTCCACTGACGAGCGGCTCTTCGTCTGGCACGCTCTTTCCGCCCCGGCCTATAACTACTGGATGGTGTTGTGGCAGGAGTTACAGCGGGCGTTGGATTGTTTATTGAGTCTCGATAAGCCAATTGGGATGGGGCAAACATAAGAAGTTAGGTTACTGCCTCTCCCTCCCGACTGGCGGACAAGGCAACTTCCAACCCCCTTATCTGCGTCCGGAGGTTTTGATTTAATTGCCGTTCATCGGCCCAGCCCTTTTGAGCGGCAGTGAGCCGGTGGTGGAGGGGCTTAAGCTTCGTTGGATCCACCCATGTGGCTTTCACTTGTTGAATCTCATTGGTGAGCTGTATGATTTGCTCATACAGGGCTTTGTTAGCTTGCTGGGCACGGGCCAACTCTTTCCGCAATAGTTGGACGGGTTCCATAGCTATTTATAGAGACATTAAATGATTTGTTATAGACAACAATAAAATTTTATGTAATAAACAAAAGAAATTCTCTTATTGAAACATTCATACAACTAAAAATAATCATCTAAAAATAACAAGCTATTTATTTAATTTAAATTCACTTAAATCAGGAGTTACATGAAGTCTTCATCATGGGCTGGAAATTCAAAAGTCAGGAAACCCATTTTCGACCCACTCTTCCGGAGAATAACCGGATATCGTCATTACGGGCCGTTTAGTATTGCGGGTCCGTGTGGTTTTCGGTCGGGTGCCTTGTGCGACCGTGCCTTGCCATGGGTGTTGATAATTGCTGGCGATCCGACCAGCCAGTAAGTCTTCTTCGACATTCGCCAGGTATTGGCGAGCTCGGACCACTTGTACATCCACCTGCCGTTGGTGGCTTTCGAGCTGCTCGAGAAGAAGACGGGCCTGCTCGTGGATCTCCCAGGTCGGGCTCCACTCCTCCCCTGGGCTATCGGCTAGCCACAAACCATGATCACTTCCCGATTGCCGGTCGACTTGGTGAGGCTCCGGTTGAGGAAACTCGGGGCATTTCTCCTGACGGAAACGGTCCCATGCCTATCTCCACCGATCGGCAACCGAGGTGGGGACACACATCAACGGTCTTGGATTTTCTGAGCGAAGAAGATTCATCATTATCATTATAAATAGAAAATTTATTTTTAATAAATATGTATCCGTTAACAATTCGGTTAAAATAAACCAGTTTACTAGAAAATTTTACCTGAAAGACAGATTTCCAATTCCACATCTCCGACCTTATCGGGCGACTCATCGGTCGACTTCTCGTTATAGTCCGTTGGTTGGTAGGACATTGTAATTTCTCAGAGCAAAATTCGTTTTGATTATTGATTAATCCACCTTTGTTATTTATAGTCTGGGGAAGAGAGAAAGATAGGTGTGTAAAATTACTAAAGTGCTAGAGAGAACTAGTTACTTACTGCGGGTATGTAGCATAATGACGAGCTTATTATTCACCAACTTTTCCGCGAATTATCGATTTATGTAGGCGTCAAGTGTCTAGTTTTCTGTATTTACTAAACTGGTAAATTTAAGAATTTCTGAAATTTATCCCCGTGAATGATCACCGTGAGTGGGAATTTATATTATAGGTTTTAAATTTCTTAATCTCTTGTTTTTAGGAATGATGCCCTAACATGAATACTGGCGAAGCAGTTCGGTTGTCCACTTAATCTTTTCTTTGGAAGGACTATTATATTGACTAGTTATTTTCGGGTAATCTGTTATATGGAATAAATACTCTATGAATAAATCTTATAGTGAATAGGCATTCTGTTAGTAACATATCGTATTGAATGGATATTCCGTGAGTAACTCGTCATTTTGAAGGGATAATTTTTGGGTAAACAAATGTTCTATGGGTAGAATTGGTATTTTAGATAAATATCCTATGGTTAAATTATTATGTTAAATAAATATTTCATAGATAAAATTGTCAAATCTACATAAATATCCTATGGCTGAAATTGTCAATCTAAATAAATATTTTATGAATACAATTTAAAAATTTAATTTATTAAGATTAAAATTAAATCTATTTACTCTAAAGTACTATTTGAAAATTTTATAAAATTAAATTTTTTATTATGATTAATCTCATTATAACTAAGGCTTTTCCATTTTAAGTTATAAATATTCATCTTAACCCTTGAAAATCTACAGGTAAGGAGAAATTTGGGTATACATCCCATTATTTAAGCTTGCTTATCGCCTGTTGCCATGACAACAGATTAAACCTTTTCGAATTTCTATGTTGTAAATTTTTGACACTTTTTCTAATAATTTTCTTTTATTTTAGATCTCCTACCGCAACCGGACCTTCCATTGCACTCCATTCCAGCATCAACACTTACTCTTAAGTATGCTCTTTCGTTTATTATTGGTTTTATTCAATTTTTAATCTATAGATCCTCCTGAATCAATCCGCAAAAGAAATCATGATATTGGAATTTATTTATGTTGGAATTACTTTTTCATCGATGTGGTAATTTTGTTGTTGAACTCTTTAATTTAATACAGTCTTATGTCTTTCTTATTTTCTTTTAAAATTAACTTAAGAAAGTAGTACTGGTAATAATACATTTGATATTAGGATAATAATTTTGGTGTGATAATAGTACTAGCGATAATAATAATAATAAGAATAATTTAATAATAACTATTATTTTAGTATTACAATAATAATTTTTGTATAATAATGACATTAGTAATATCAATCTTAAGAGGATTAATACTAACGATAAGGGTGACAATGCTATCAATTTTAAGTTGATAATCGCAATAATAATAACAATAGCTTTACCGTTAATAATAATATCAAGTTAATAATAATAATATGAGTTTCAGATCTTAGTAATAATGAGAACTATAATAATGTTGGGCCAGAACAAAAACGGCCTTGAGGAATGTTTAAATGGATCAGTAACACACACGCAAATATAACATGCAAATTTAAATAAACCTATCGAAACATCAATTAAACCCTATCAAATATAAGGAAAAAGAGAATTAAATATAAATTAATAAACATAAAAATAAATTAAATTAATAACAAAACGCACCAACATCCGCACGATACCAACACAAACATAACAAGAAAACACAACAAATTCGACAAAATTGAAAAATTAATAAAAGTTCATGAAAATGCAACTTAAATCAAAAAATTTGAATTAGTAATAATTCAATAAAAATTCTAAATGAAAAATTATTAAAAAAAATCAAAAAATAATAAAATTAAAGAATAGAATTCACTAGAAAATAACAAGGTCGAATTTTGTTTTATTCAACTCAAACTTTTACTAGAAAGGGGAATTTAATCAAAACATAGGTGCCTTTGTGTTGACTACCATGTAATAATCGAAATGTTTGAAATAACCTCCACTATAGTGCAGTTTATAGGGTAAATCTTAACCATTGAACGATTCTATAATTGGTCTCCTCTCTAAAGTAGCCATCGTATGCGATTCCAAATAACCAGAAATTCCTTATGAATTAGTATAGTAAAACGATTACTTTGATATATTAAAAAACGAAAGAAAAATCATATAAAATTTATTTCAGTAAATTTAAAATTATTCGCTTACAGAAATTTGGCATAAATTGTCAAAATAAATTCCGGATAGTAATTAGATCAGTTTGATATTAACATTAAGATCCCACTAGAAGTCGAACAAATTTCAGCATCATGATAGCGCATAGGGTAGATAAAATCCAACGCGAAATTTTTACGACAAGAAAATCCCTGGAAATGTGTACCAAAATAAAGTAATTAAATACATATAATAAAGTACCGAACGACTAGAGAGGAACCTCCAATAGAACCATTGGCAATCCAGAGAGAATCCTGTGTCATAAAGTTCCGAGATATAATAGTGTAGTCCGGTTCCCTAAAATCACTGTATTCTATGAAATTCATTATAACAAAGGTTGATCTATGAAACTCACCGAATAGTCCACGATCGCACGATTTGAAAAGTTCATTCACCTGAAATAAATGTTGTAAATTACCAGTTGAAAAATAAACAATCTTACTCGTCGACATTTCCGGCGATATAAACATCCGCTACCGTAGCCGAGTTATAAGTGGCATGCACTTCCTGCCTGTTTGATTTTCAACTGTATATTTTTCTTTATAACTAACGTCGATAATAGACCATACATCATTTTCGTTATCAAATTATGTATTCGCCAAACATCCCGGACGAGGACTTAGAGTTTCGATCTCCAAACGTTACAGAAGCTCCTTCAAGTAAATTTTCAATTAAAGTCCACAACAAAGTTATATTCATATTTGAGCCACAGAAATAATCTAGAATCAAATCCATAGCATTAGTAAGTAAACTCTCCGGATTGACGGCCATGAATCAATAAGTCATATCTATTGACGAATCTTAGTGTTCTCACACCCGACGAACTCCCAAAACTCCTGTCGTTCCACCATTAAACACGACAAATCAATTCTTGGCTACACACCCTCGTCAACCCCCTTAGGCCAACAGCGTCACAAGTATTTAATTAGAAAGTTCTGAGAAAAAAATTTCGCCCTGATCGCATTCGAAATCGTCAACGGTTCATTTCGGGAGAAACGAATTTCTCGGATATTTATATGCGGAAATAACGATACTGGCTTGGCAATCGTCCTAAATATTTTCTTTCAAATCTGTCAGTTGAGTCGTAGTTTCCCCCATTGCTATCATTTTTCCTTCGACCCAGGTACTTTAATGATCAATGGATCAGACACTAAGTATGAATTCGTAACCTTTGTAACGGATTTGTTTTTCAAATAATTAAAGGGTAATTGTTAAAATCATTTTAGTTTAGAATGTTTAATTATCAAGTCATTATTTCATAAAAGTTAATTCACTTAATTCAGTCCTATTCAAGATTTAATAAATGTCCAAACGACACTTGGAAAGGTTTTCTTACAGCATTTATTCATTGATTTTATTTTATATTAATACTTAAATATGTATCTAACCTAATATTATGACGAATAAGCCATTCAAACGAAAAATAAGATACGACCGGAAACGAATTGCGATTTTCATTTAACATCCATAAAGATTTCTCGAACAGACCCTTATGTCAAGAGAACGCGCAACCCAGTAGCCGGGAGGTATCGTTCTTCCTTTTTCCAATACATTGCTGGACCAGCTAGTAAAACGCGTTCCACTTCGAGTTCCGTGAGTTGTAGCACATTTGAAATTGAGATAATCCAGTTTTCTTAAAAGCGACGAGAAATGTTACCTAATTGCGTACCCCAGATCACGGAGTAAAAACAATTTTTCCATTCAGGACAAACTGGAGCTATGGTTGAACTCCCTGCTCATGTCGTGGAACAATGGAGGCAGGCATGGAATCGGGTGTATCAAGAGCGATACCCTGACGTGCCCGAAGAAGACAAGCCAGAGGACGTATCATCGGAGGAGTTTATGAGACAGTTCCGGAAACTGTCTGACGAGCCAAACCCATCCCAGGACATCCTAACTCAGGCCCAAGAGCTCCTGGAGGGCCTCCTCCAACACCAGCGCCAAGTCGAGGCAGCTGTAGTACGAGCAACGGAATACCTGGCCAACGTCAAAGATGACCTGGTGGCAGGACGTCTGGCCAGTAGATACCCACCTTCACCGAGACCAGTCCGGAACCTCAAGAGACCAGTGTTTGTGATCCCTGGTTATTCCCCAGAAGAAGGGATCAAGCGATTCTTCGCAGACGATTGATCATCGTAATAAGGACCATTAATGATTTGAACATTTTGTTATTTGGTATAATATTAGTATTATAGATCTAAAAATTCTTTCTCTTCTTTTATTATTATTGTAGTTTTCATTTCATAAATATGTTTAAGTTTAAATATACTTATCATTATAACAGTCATCATAAAATTCAACCCTTATTATTCTAGAAATGGACCCTGTGAAGTTGCTCCAAAATGAATTAACCCATGCGAGACAGGCCAATAAGAAACTCCATGACCAACTCGTTCAAATAGTCCGGGAAACGCAGCAAATTAAAGCGACATGGATCGAGCCCACGAGAATCAAACGACTGTACCAAAACATAACCACGGCCCAGAAGGGATGGGCAGAAGAAAAACAGTTAGTACAGGGCCTAAAAACTCAAATCAGGGGGCTAGAGGTAGCGTTATCCATCTGTCAGGAGGGAGCAGCGGTGACCTACCCTCTAGTCTTCGCCCCTGCTCAATTGGCCTATCGCGAAGCGAACTCTACTTCATCTGCAACCTTAACTACTCCAATCACCCCGTCAACAGCCAGTCGTCGACCTGCACGTAAGGAGCGGGCTAAGCGCCGAGCCGCTCGATCTTCCAATCCGTCGGAAATCGTATAATCCATGTGTTTCATAGATAAATAAAGCATCATTTATATATATTGTGGTTTCCGTATACATCTTATTATCTTTATCTCATCTTGAGGTTTGAAGCAACATCGTCGAAGGGTTAAATAAGCAGTACCACCCATTTCATTGCTAAACTAATGTCGGTAAAATAAATAGATAAACGATAGAAACTAAAACGCAAGGGGACCAAATAATTTTAAAAGCGAGCACAGGTGTTCTATCGACAACTCGTGAACCCGAGGATTGTCCGAGCAATTACAGTACTAGTGATAATACTCAATTTTTGCAGATAATCCACCACTTGAACACATTACCAACGTTGCCTAGCAACGGGTGCCAAGTGGCAGCTAGAATCATTTTGTATGGCGTTACTGGGGCAACCATAAAGATAAGCAAGATTTGAAACCCTGTAACCCACTAATAATAATAATAATATCAATGGGGAATTAGTACTAAGATTAGTAACATTAAATATAAAAATAATAAGTATAATAATAATAACAATAATGATATTAAATATGAATAAATTTAATTGGTAACTGTAAGAACGTTAGTAGTTATAATGATAACAATAAAAATAATAATATTAATACTAATAATAATAATAATAATAATAATAATAATAAGGTTAGTAAGTAGTGTTATTATAAGTAGTATTACTATGGTTCAGGATTAAAATCGGGTTTTCTGGCTAAGGGTTAAATTGTTGTAAGCAGATTTTGTAAGTAGTATTAATGTGGTTGAATTTTCTCATATTTAATTTACTGGGATCTTTCTTTTGGGGGTCGATTTTCAATAATTATTCGATTTAAAATTACCAGGTATTTTCCTATTATCGACATACGATCTTATCAATATTGGAGGGAAGCGTTAATATAATTTGAATAATTATGGCATGACATAAAAAAAATTAAGCAGGTCTCAAAACGACAGTTATCTGGAAACCTTCTGCGAGGTCGAAATATAAATGAAACACTTTTTATGGTGGTGGAAGTTTTGGTCTATATATTAAGTTTTTGTCTATTCCACAATAAAGAAAATTCACCATGATTCGGTTATTGGTAGGGTTCACGATCGACGTCTTTATGTTCGTATTTTTAATTTATGACGATTACTGGAATCCGAAATTTAGATACGTGACTTTAGTTTAAAATTATTGACTTTCTACCTTTTCGGGGACTGAGTAATATTTACGGTTATAATAAGTTCGTATTGACAGTTTAATATTCATAATAATAATTTGGAGTTTTTAGTTTATAACAACGATTTCATTTTATAATTTCCCCGGTACCTTCCCTTGATTGATCTTAGGCGAATTATGTTCATATTATATTTAATGAGTGCCCACTGGACTACTCGGTGTGGTGATTTTGAGCTTTGTGTAGAGTAATTTAGGTCGAATTTAAAGAAAACCGAGAAACGAGGAAGTAGCCAAAAGACCTCTTCCTTATTTCTCCTTTCTTCTATACAGAATAATATTGACGTTCCAATCCCTGCGTTCCGCACGCCGGGTCTTCACGGGCACAGATCATCGGCGATATTCCACGCACTTACACGAATCTGAATAATATGTGGATTTTACTAACTTGTGATGTGTCTTGGCTGTGGGCCGGAAAAATTTCAACAATAAAATAATTAAAATAAACTGATCTTTGGTTTTATAAATATTTATTAATATATTAAAAAACAATATAACAAATTACTTGCTAAAGCATACATCATACCAAAATAAAAAATACACCTCTCCCCACGTCGACATCCAAGCAGAGCTCTACCGAGGTTGCTAGGACGGGACGTGAAGAGAGAGTTTCCAAATAAAGCTCTCACTCACCTAAAATAGATTCAAAATGGTTTAAAAATGATTCAAAAATGGTTTTAAAAATGATTCAAAATTTTGTTTTAAAATTGGTTAAATTTTATGTGAAAATGCATCGGTATATATACCTATTTTCTGTCCTTAACCTCGCGTGTTCTTTTTGATTTAGTAAAACAAAATTCGACCTTGATATTTTCTAGTGTATTCTAATTTTAATTTTTATTATTTTCTAATTTATTTTGATAATTTTTTATTTGAAATTTTTTATTGAATTATTTCTAATTCAAATTCTTTGATTTAAATTTCATTTTCATGAAATTTTCATTTTTGTTAAATTATCAAATTTCGGTCGAATTTGTTGGGTTTTCGTGTTATGTTTATATTTATATCGTGCGGATCTTGGTGCTTTTTGTTATTATTTTAATTTATTTTTATGTTTATTATTTTATATGTAGTTGCTTTTCTCTCATATTTTGCTAGGTTTAATTGATGTTTTCATGGGTTTGATTTTAAAGTTGTAGGTTATATTTGCACGTGTGTTACCGATTCATTTAAACATTTTTCAAGGCCGTTTGTGTTCTGGCCCAACACTGATGTGTTTTGACAAATTATCAACTTAATTTTCAATCTTATTTGTTCAACTTAAATTTGTTGCAAACTTAACTTATTTTTCAGTCTTAATTTTTCCGCTCGTCGGCGCAAGCGATTCCAGAGGTTTTTCCCGGGTTTGGCTCTGACAGAAGGCCTTGGGAAAATTAATGTTACATGGTGTGCGGGAATGATATCTGGAAGCTGTGATAAATTTATGTAGGGTAATCGAATTTTCAATTCTGTCTCCGTAAAAACGGACATTAACGCCTTGCATTGGTTCAAGATGACCAGACGCCGTGCTCTTGTTTAAAGATCGAATCGTCTCTGATCCTGTCTAGCCGGAGAATTTTGGCTTGTAGTTCTTTGACCTTTGAGGCTCGAGCCATGTTCCATTATTTTTTTCCAGTGTATCGCAACGGTGCTGCAACGGAGTTTAGGCTGATTTGATCAGAGTTCGATGTAATCAATGTATTGGTAATTTCCGCCGTACTCGGATGGCTCCTAATACCGTTTCGAATCATTTCCCTTAGCTGAAGCTGTTGACTCTCTTTCTTCAGTGTTTATAATTGCACAGTCATCTCGACATGTTTGATTTCAGCAGTTCAATGTGCTGTGAGAGCCTCTTGGTTTGTTTCGGCCGCGTTCACTTTTCTTTTATCCTGTGACATCTTCGGATCATGGACTTGGCATGAGGACTTTACTCCAAAGCCTTGTTATGGTAATAAGCGACGTCCCTCCTGAATTTCTCCACATCTAAAGTTTTGGCTTGGTTTTTTGTACTAAAATTCAGTATATATGATCTTAAATCAAATTGATAATCCGTTTGGGAATGATGTATAATAATGAAATTTACTGAACCTACTTGAGGCAACTTATATATTATTATGAAAATATAATGGGTCATAAAACATAATATAAATTATTTTGAACTTCGTCAATTTTAGTGGATTTTCATTTATTTTATAAGTTTTTTAAATATATCAGTCGAATAATGTAAAAGGTCCTCGTAATATCGCTTTAATCGAAACATTCATCAAAAATGTGTTATTCGCAACCCTTCATCATCAAAAAACCTAAATTCAAAGTTTCAATTTTATGGATTAAAACAAGGAATTCCATTCTATTTTTAGAACGGAATTTCTTGTGCTACACATTAACTCGTAGTGAGGCCAGGAAATCAATTTTATTTATTTTGGTTGGAAAATTTCATTTTTATTTTATTTCGTTTGTTGGAATTTTGTCAAAATTTAGTTCAATTTTGAAGAAAATCAGCAGAAGAGGTTGCAATTTTTCCTTATATTATTTAATCTTATTGCATATAAAGACCTTTTTTGTTTTTCACCTCTAATTTATTTTTATTTATAAAAGATATTGCATTTTCTATAAAATTTGACTATGAATCAGATTTATTTATGGTATTTTTGTAGAAAATACTATGTCTTTTATAAATAATCTTATTGTCTTTTTAATTTAACTAAATTGTAAATTTTACTACTGCAGTAATAACTTTACAATTGATTTAAATTTTACTTTTCACAATCGCCTAAACGACAAAAAAATTCAAGATAATTATTGATTCCTTTTTTCAGCTCAATATTTCAGCCGATTTTGGTGGAAATTTCCTAGAATCTTATTGATGACTTACCCTAATACTGATGACGCTTTCTGTGAAGATCAATACATGGTTGTCCTATTCATTATTCAAAAAGAAAATTTTATATTCTGTTATTTTCATGAGACGATCATTAAATTAAGAATATAATGGAACAAAATTTTAAATTTTAATAAATAATCAAGCATAATGTTTATTTTCTCTCTTTTCTTTATGATTTCAGGTGGATCTCTTCCCATTGTTATAATTTTCTGGTATTGTTTTAGTGCCCAGTTTTCATCTAAGTCTTTGAGATGGACATTTTTATGAGTCTTCTTATGAACATCTTTATGAATATATATATATATATATATATATGTTTTGATACCTAAAATTATTTCTAACATTTACACTTGTGATAGTCTCATCTTATCTTTTTCTTTTGTTTGCTTATTGTTGTTAGATATTATAAATTCATAATCCATTTTGAGTAAAATTTCATTATTCTAATCTCTTTTCATTTGATATTTTTATTTCTTCTTTCTAAAACTTTTCTTTCACTAGTGATATTTTCTTCTTCCCATTTTATGTCGTATTTACTAGTTCATGACCGGCTTCGCTCCACTGAGGGTCCGGCTTTGAGATTATTAGAGTAGAAATCTGACTCTACGAACTGCAATAATTTTTCTAACTTTCATTTATGTGCTCATTTCACTTTTTCAATATTTAATAATGACAATTTTAATGATAAAATAGTGCTAATCAATAATTAATTCAATAAGGATAACAAATTAACGATTTATGTAAATAAAATGGTGTATTTCGACTTTATTGAACAATGGAGCTTTGATTATGAGGCATCCTTGCATAGTCAACATTTTATTTAAACTTTGTTAAATTTTGTCTCGGTTTTGTAAAATTTAAAACATTATTTTTTTTAACGTTTTGTAGAATTTTGATTTTAAAGAAGCAAAATTTTTAATTTTTGATAAAATTTTTGGAGAATTTAAAAGCAGAAATGACGATGACTGTTATTCAGTCAAAATATATTGTAGCTGAATATATATTTTGGATTGGTGTTCTATTTAATTTAGTTCTTTTTTATTAATGAGGAAGAGAGGTAGAAATTCAATGAATGGAAAACTGTCAATGAATGAATTAGCTGTTTAATTTAAATCTGTTACGTCATAAAAATTGAAATTTGTCAATTTATCAAGGGTGTCAAAAATATATTAAACAAGGCCTCATAAACCCAGATATATACGTGTATATTTGTATGTATTTATTTGATTCTGTTATGTAATATATTAATTTAGTGATAGGTAATATTCTTCCATCTTTCAACAAAGTGACTACTGGATGAGACACATACAGTTATAACGTCAATGAGAGTCATATACTCACTAGTTAGTTAAACTAAATGCATTATGAAATTGAAAATGAAATGAAAATAGAATTATCAAACCCCAATGGTTATAAAGAATTAACTAAATAATAAATTAATATACAATTAAGAAAACAAGAATATATCAAAGTGGTTTCCTCATTTTTAAAATAACTAACTAGTTTGTTTTTGAAGATTTTGTCACAAATTTAAGTATCTTTTAATAAATTATTTTTCTCTATACTTGAATACTTTTCTTCTCAATATTCTTGTTTACTTAATTAAAACGATGTTTATCTTCCTGGTTAAATTAAAGCAGTCTGCTTTTGCATTTACAATGTCGTTTACTTTTAATTATTTCTTGTTCTCGTCATATTCTTCATTATATGCACATATAACATTCATAGCATAGTAAGATCTTTCTTTGAATCATCCAACACTCTACTGAAGGTCTGACAATAAGAGAACTTACGCCCCAAGTATAGTACCTACTCATTGTTGTTTAGTGCTTAATCAGCAGGTTGTTCAATGTGAAAGGGTTATCGGTAATCAGATATTGATACCAAGTTAGTAAACGTTGTATTTGGTTGTTGATGAATTCGTGATTATTATTATTATTTACGTTAAAATTAATTACTTTGTTGATAGTTTAATTTTAGGCATTTTGTTGTGAGTTGACCTTTTATTTATTTTTAATCGAGAGGCAATTTAAATCATTTGTATCCACAATTTATTCAGTTCATTTAGACCTGCATATAATTTATATTGTACGGACTTTAGAGTGTTTAATTGCATAATAAAAGAATAATTCGGATTAATCCAGTTGTTCTAACGGACTACTAACTAATATTGCAAAACAAAGAGTCCCAGGCTATAGTCAGAAATTCAATTTAATAAAATTCATTGAGAAATTCTTTGAAAATTCTACTAAAAATTTCATCTTTAAAAACATGTGTTGGGTTATTATTATTGAAAGTCGGTTCCCTCTGACTCCTCGTGTCCTTTCGAATCAAATAAGCAAACCCAACACAGAATAATTTTATTTGCACTTTACCACAGTTACAACTCCATCCGATTTATTTCAATGTGTCGTAATTACATTTTGTGATTTATTTGCACCATTCAACCACCAAATAAATTTGATTATCTTAAGGTAGGTTATCCAATGGATAATCACCTTTTCTGACAGATAACGTTTGACTTTACTTGGGTTTAGACTCTTTTACTGACCTGACTAGACTACTCGTTTGTTTCAACCACTGACCATTTCGTGTTTTTCAATTTTCCTTTTATACTCCTTCTCAGACTGTTTTCAGACAATTGTCAACAACATTTGCTGCCATACTAAATTATTAAAAATAATTACTTCCCACAGATCACCTTAGCCGACATTTGTCAACAACGTTTATTACATTACTAAATTTCAAATTAGGAAATAATTACCTCTCCATAGATCAGTGACGCCCATTTAATATTGTTTAGGCAAATTTACCTTTTCTATCATTCTGTCTACACACGGGTTTTTTTCATCTCTCTGGTTTCCCATTGTTTCTGACTTCCCAATGACTCGGGCTTCCCATTAGTAATTAATTTTTTTTAATTAATTTGTTTTTTGTCTTATATTATTTTTTAAGGACCCCGCACTAAATTTTTATTATTATTTCTGGACTCGTCTCTCAATTTGGCGTTCAACCATACCAATTTCCCTCGATCAATACTTCTTTCGAATCTTTATAAATTTTTTAATTAATGTTGCACTTTTATCATTTTGTTGTTTTATTGATTTTACCGTGCTTTTTCGTAATACCCCAACAAAAATTAATTAAAACAAATATTAGTAAAATTGATAAAAGCCCACAGACGCAGAACAAAACACATATTTAATAAATAAAACCGCCAAAAACCTTGCAAAATAAAGTTTAGAAAAAAGATAGGTGTAAGCGACGACCTAGAAACAAAATTTTAAGGGTAAAATAAGAATAAGAATTCAAAAGTAAGAATAAAAATAAATTCAAACAAATACAAACAATATATCAAAAAAAAGGACAATGAATAAAAAATTATAAAACAATCTAAAATTTAAAAAAAATAATTTAAAAACCCTTAAAATGACGAAAAAATTGCCTATTGGCCGCACACACGCACAAAATAACTATATACAATATCTAATTTCATAATTTTTAACTTAAAAAATGTTACAAAAAATTAGCTTCTACAACTTTACAATAACTTAATTTTATTTTGCACTTTGTATTTTAATCGGTAAGGATTTGTATATTGTCTTTTTACTTTAATTGTTATGCTTGTTTAAATCTTTATTATTCTTTTCTCTCTATGGTCGTGGTATTTTTAATACTATTGACGAGTCCCGCTTTAAAACTTTATATAGTTAAGTATAGTAATAGCATTTCAGCAGGGAAGACTGGCGGTTTGGCTAACGAGTTCGCTTTCGTTATTTGTGGTTACTGGTCGTGCTACTCCTGACATCTCGGCTGTCCGCGACGAGTTCTGGTCGAAAGAGGTAGAACTTTACCTGCAGGGCAGCTCATGGCGGCTGATGGAAACGTCGGTTGGAGTGAGCAGAGATAAAATCATGGGAAGAGCGACATGACGTAGGTGAACTAAGGAAATAGATCAATTTCTCAATATATCATTTAGGTCGAATTTTTTCGAAAAGCTCGTCAGAACAAAAATCAATACGGTAGCTAGAGATAGGATAGGCATAACAATCATAAATAGAATCTAACGGTTTGTCCAAAAACTTTCGCCAGAAAGACACGAATAACGTAAAATTTTATTCTCGCACTAAGCTGAAAGGGAAATCTGACCACAGTGAAAGCATCATCCATATAATTATCTGTCACCTTGACTAAGTATGACAAGAAGACCCGTTTTACGAATCCATGACATTAAAAACTATTGAAGTGACTATTTTAATAGAAATAACTTAAGAGAATATCGAAATTCATGAATAATTAAATATTACTATCACCAACCTTTTCTAATTTATTCTAAATTTATGTGGATGAATTTTTAATGATTTTGCATGATGAGTGGATTTTAATTTTGGTGACTAAGTGAATAGAGTTTCCCGTAAGGATGACCAGTTTACCATGGAATTTTCGATACATCCATAACCATTCACACTAAAAGAGTTTTGATCAGACTTCCAGCGTTTTATAAAATAGTAGGCCTGGACAGCGGTAAAGTTACAATCACATCTAACCTACGCGTTCTACCATAGAAAGCAAGCACCCACCACTTTAAATTGTTCGATAGTCAATCTAAATTATTGTATAGACAATCTAAATTATTGTCAGTCTAAATTGTTCTATATTCCACCTAATTTATTCTATATTTAATCTAAATCGATCTACACTCAATATTTCTCCGAATTATTAAATCACATTATTCAATTAAATCATTAAATTGCCATCCTTAAGAAAATCAAGCCGTACTTTTGTAATGTACCTACCGAAAATCCCAAAAATTTCGCTGGCTCCTTTAGTCCTGGCCGCTTTCCAGTATCTTGCCATCTTGAAAAACAATTACCGCGAACTCAGAAAAATATGAGAAAATGAAAGGTACATGATGTTCCCCGGAAGCTACTAAAACTTGTACAAGAAGATCACTTGAATATCTCGACCTTGTGATGATTTAATCATCGAAAATCGTACCAAACGCATCGCCATCGCGGATCAGAGCGCTGCACTTCGACAGATCTTTACTGAAAAAAGCTGCAGAGCGGTTGCAGAGTCTAAGCATGGCCCAGCAAATTAACATCAATCCGACTCATCAGCTGCCAGGTTTTTCGTCTAATCTCGTCAAACGTGATGATACTAATGCGGCTACGACGGACCCTTCCACAAGTGGCAAATCGAAACATAAAGCACAAACCAAATAAGAATCGAAGAAGACGCGAGAAAAGAAGAGCAGAAAACGCCTTATTTCAGGCGAATTTGAACATCGTTGAAAACACCAGTTCGACTGAGTCATCTAGTACCTCCTGAAACTTGACAGAATATTAATTGATCTTGAGACCCGCCCAATTCGATCTAGAGATAATATTTGCGCCCGATTGGTGGATTTTCCTCAGCTAGCCCCAGAGCCATAACAATTCAATATTTCGATGGAGAATCTCATCACCGACGCTCAAGGGAACGTGCAGATAACCATCTCCACAAGATCATCTCCCGTCAGGGATGAGGGATATGAAATTACTAGCGGGAGATCTAATCCGCAGATAACCTTGGTTACCAAAGCACCATGAAACCGCACTGACGTAAACTTGATGGCCGAAAATACTCTAGACGAGAGTTCAATCAAAGCCCGCGAAAACCTAGAAAATGATACCTTCCGATGGACATTAACGCCGAGGATGATTAGAAACAAGGACTTGACTGTGATCTAATACAAATTTCGTGTTATTCTGCTCATAAATAGTTTGCATTTTTCTTAAAAACATAATAAATTTTAGTTTTAGTTAATTGATTCCACTAGCACAAATAACGATTAAAGCGAGTTATATGTTAAATATATGTAACTTTTACCAACATCTAATTAAAGTCTTATTTAATGATTCTAAACTTAGCGATTAATAAATCAAATAAATAAATAAACTACTCACGTAAACGTAAGAAAATCTGACTTGATAACTTTCTATCAAATTGGTCAGGGAGATAAAAATCGTTTTTAGAACACAAGTCTCAATCGTAATCTTGTTCCTCAACAACGGCAGGGAATTTTACCCGGTTCATGATTAAGATTCTGGGATTAACGAGAGATGATTCTAAATGAATAAAGCGTAAGTTCTTTTAACGACCGCATGGTACCCAAATCGAAGTTTACTCAATGGGTAGTGTTGGTAACGACACTCACCTGCTTGAATAGCATTTGGCTGTTATGCACAGTACCAACATGGGTCTGCTCATGGGTGCATGATGGTAAGGAGTAAATTGTGTAATGTACGCGGGAAGGTGTGACCCTAGTGATGAGGAGATCTAGCGAGAGAATTTTTGAGCAAAACTAGTAATTAATTGTTTAAGTGTTCCCCATACACCAACAGTTCTTTGTTTTTCAACCACGTGGTTTTTACTCAAAAATATGTCATATAATCGCAACATAAATGACAGGTCTATTATATATTACAAGAGTGGTGCAATGATTGATTATTATAATGGTGTTGCTGACGAAGAAGCTTTCCATTGGAATAATGCGCCACAGCAGGTTCAACAACCACTGCCTTTTACGTGCACACTAGGCATTTCCCAATCTATGTACCTGCCACAGCACAGAAAGTTAATGCACAGTAAATTTGTGCAATTTGTTCTTCGAAGGAAGTGGATGATAGGAAAATCCATAAAGATTCCGATGCTAGTGTGCTGCACATTGCTTTCAAGTTACTTATGTCCCTTACATTCTTTTAAAATTGTGTTTTGTCACAATGATAACAAAATAAAATAATTAAGTTTTTTCCAAAAATAACTCTACATTACGCGAAAATTTCGAAAAAAAAATTCCACATAAAAGGGGTTAAAGGACTTTAGCCTTAAATAAAACATTGTCTTCTGAAACTTAAGGTAACTGTAGAAATATCCCGCAGAAGGGCTGTAATACAGTATTAGTGTGGATACACACAAAATGTATTGCAAATTTAGATCTAGCCGAAATGGGTGGATGTTCCTTGATACTTTTATCTTATGCCTTTGAGATGAATGGATCGTTTCTATTCTTAACTTATTCAATCGTCTTTCAAGTTGGAATCAAACTGTTGCAGTTGTTAAAAACTAGTTTAAGATCAAAATCTTTTGAAGTTCAAAAGAATAATGATTTTATAATGAAATTAATAGTTATAAGAAATAGGTTACATGTTTTGAGTCCTAATATTTGAAAATATTTCAAATAATTCAAATCTTCACGTTTTTGTTACTGAAACAATGTGTGAAATATTAATTAAAAATCGAAGAATAAGGCTTATACACAATTTTAACTATTATGACATCATAAAAATATATCTGAAATAACTTAACAAGTATAAATACCGGTGAGGTAGAGCAAATCTATTAGACTTTTGAAACCCAGAGGCCCATCACCCATTTTATAAAATATTTAATAAATTTTGATTCAAGCTTGATTATGCGTAAATTAAGGGCTTCACTTTTTTCAAAACCAAATAAATAAAACTGAAAATACAAAATTGTTATAACTCAATTAAAATAAAACACTTATAATTTTATGATTAACACTATTAAACGAACAATTAACATTAATAAAATGTAAGGTCAAAATAATAGATAATACGTTTTAATTATTAAAATCTTTGTTTTATTATTAATATTTACAAAATTATTGATATTTCATGGAATATAAATGGATCAAGTTAAAAATGCCTTAAAATATATTGTTAAATTCATTTATTATATTAATAAATAAGTGATTCGCAAATAAAAAAAATCGCAAAAAACATAGAGAGGGCGATTTTTTGTACCTGATCCATATAAAAATAAACCAAGGGAACTAATTAATCTAAGTTTTATTATACCTGACCAAATTTAAACAAAAATTGTAAAAAATAAAATTCCAATTCCACCATTAAAATGAGACAAATATGGAAATGAACGGTAAATTATCTCTTTAAGTGTCAATATAATCCCAAATATTAGGGCAATGAATGGCATGAAGAAAACATGGTAGATATGTTCCCTTTTTTTCGTTTGAAATAGCATCTTGCATTTTACGCTTCATCAGTTGCCGTGAAAATATTGAATGCAAAGACTGCTTGCGTTCATAACTTTCCTATAAAATAAAAATTAAGCTTTAGAAATTTATGAACTTATTATTATTATTTTATTATTATTATTATTATTATTATTATTATTATTATTATTATTATTATTATTATTATTATTATTATTATTATTATTATTATTATTATTATTATTATTATTATTATTATTATTATTATTATTATTATTATTATTATTATTATTATTATTATTATTATTTTTTTTTTTTTTTTTTTTTTTTTTTTTTTTTTTATTATTATTATTATTATTATTATTATTATTATTATTATTATTAATATTATTATTATAAACTTTATACCATTTAGTGCGATGCTAACA
Organism: Schmidtea mediterranea; assembly: GCA_022537955.1. Lineage (NCBI taxonomy): Eukaryota > Metazoa > Platyhelminthes > Tricladida > Dugesiidae > Schmidtea > Schmidtea mediterranea. The sequence continues at coordinate 146,845,666 of CM039680.1, read as the reverse complement.
TAATTAAATAGCTAAATTGAAATATCATTTACGAAAAAATATTTTTACCAAATTATTGTCGTTTTCTGCGGCAAAAATTAGTCTCATTGACATGAGGCAAATCAAAATTTTAAATGCACTCATTTTGTAAAATAAAAAATCAGATAGTGAAAATTTATTCAAATACTAAAACTAATTGTGTTTATTGTAATATCCACCAATCAGATGACGATTAGGGCAATATTTTAATAAATAACAACAGATCAGTAAATATGATAGGTGGAAGAACCTGTATGATTAATTTATTTTATTATTCAATTTTCTCTACAAATTATTCCTATAAATCACTACGAAATATGATTGACGGCGAATTGCCGTGATTACGCTTCATTTGTCAATGTTGATATTTGCCTACTAATGTCTTGGTAAACAATCTTTTTCCTATCTTAGTTGTGGCGTTTATTCTTTTTCTTTTCATTCATCATAATTATTTGAATTTATTTCCTTTATTAATGATTGGTGAAATTAACAAAATATTTCTGCGCCCCTCCGTTATTGGCTGCTATTCCATTTTCATCACTGCAGTTCGAAAAACGATTTAAACGTAACGTATTTTATAATTGAAATATGATAAAATAAAATAATAATTTTAGATGATTTTCATTGATTTAAATAAAAATAGAATTCATGTTAATATTGTGATTTTCATTTTCTTCATTTCTTTCAGGCTGTTAATCAATATTTTACTTTATACTTTACAAGGGTTTTCATTACCAACATGTTGCCATTTAATGAATTGTATATTAATTATAAAATTTAGTGGAATTATTTATAATGAATTTCGGATTAAATAGTTTGAAGGTATTCCACAGAGATTTCTGATCCCCTCACGATATCTCATTAAAGGAGGCTTATTGATAACCTTAACAAAGAAAACATATAGAATGTGTAAGTGTAACAGCAAATTATAAATTTTTGATGGTTAATTTTTAAATGTCAAAATTATTGATAATTATTTAACCTTTATAGGGTCTGAGGTATTCTAAAATATAAATTAAATTATTATTGTATGTTGCCTGTGTGTTGAAATCCTTACTTATACATTAATTATTTTTTATAGAAACTCCTCAAATAAATTAGTAATAACTTTGTTAGAAGACTTTGGGGACATAATATTTATTATTTAAAAACAAGAGATTAACTCACAGAAGGAAATTATTATATTGTTAGTATCTTTATCAAGATACACACATGCATACAGAAATCATAGAAATCACACCTTTGACATTCAGGCATGTACTACATAATCTTCAGTCAAACAAATTCAACATACACATAAACATACATATTATATTATTAAAAATATCTATTATTTACTGGTATCCTACAAACTTGTTTAAATTTTTTGTATAATAAAATAATAAACGTCTAAATCTTGATTTTTAAATGAATTCAATTAATAACAGAAGTTTTGAGGCCAACATGTGAGCCACGATAGCAAATTTTACGAAGACACCAAAAACATGAGATGGATGCAGATCTAGAAGATTTAATTTTAGAAACAGAAAGATTCTTTGACATGAAAAATATTGCCGATGATTACAGAAGCGAACTCGTCAAAGCATTTCTCACAATCAATGCCACCAAGAATTATGATTTGACAAATGAAAATTTTCACTATACAGAAAGATTATGGAAAGAAGCCGTTTTGATGATCTCAATGAAGAATCCAATTATCGTCAAGGAAATGACAATGCTGAAGAATTTTGATCAAAAATTGAAAAAATGGAGAGAAATATTTTAATACACAAATTCAAGAAATTTTTAATGTTTAATTCGCTTGAAGATAAAGAAAACAGAAGAATCTCAAAATGCAGGATATAAAATCATTTGATGATTTGAAAGAAAGATTGAAGAAACATGACCAAGTTTCAAGAGAAATTACTATATGTAATACTGAAGATGTTGCACTGATTAAAAAATCAATGTTATGCTGATACTGTAAAGAAAGCTTTACCAAGATACTATTTTGAGAACCGACCAGACAAAGAAAGAGGATTTTATCGAGTAAACAAATTGATTGAAAGAAGTAGGGTTTATAATTCTAGAGAATATCAAACTCGAACACTTGGTTACCGAATCAAGATTTTCACTTATGGACATGTCATGAGAAAGACTACAAAAGATCAGAATGTTCCAATATTCACTGTTCACATTGCAGGACAGCAAGACACTTCAAACATCAATATCATGATCTTGTTTCCGAAAGTATTTGAAAATTCCAGAAAATGGTTACTGCATTGGACGATGAGAACCAAATATACCGAATCAGAGTACCCAAAATGGAAATTCTCCAACACACAAAAAGATAAGAGGAGCATTAAATTAAAGGTAATTATTAGAGTGACTTCCCAAACGGACGATTTTTGAGTTGCTAGATTTCAATATTAGGCGATTTGATTTGAAAAGCCATATAGAGGTTGAAAAATGGTTAACCGATATGGTAAAATAAATACAAACTGAAGATCAACAGTTAGCAACAGTATTCGACTTATTGCTGGTTGACGAAGCAGAAATCCTTTGGAATAAAACCAAATCCACACAGAGAAAAGAAAAGTCTGATAGAGATTCAAGGATGTGGTTCTTAGAAACATTCACTATTAAAAGATCCACGAATTGATTTCAATAAAACAAGGTATTAATGAAAGATTTGAAACATTTGAGATTAGAGTAAGCAAATTGACTACTGAAGGTTATGATTCGGGTATGTTGAAAGAAGAAATAGTGCAGTATGTTATTTCCAAACGATATTAGAATGATCGTATTAAAGAATTACTGACTACGAAATCAGGCATGACACGAAAACTTTGACTAAGGCTTTCGAAAATATGGTTAGAGAGGCAGAAGGAATAAAACTAATCATATAAGAGGAAGCGAGAACCGTTTTCAACATAATGGATATAAGAATTATAAGAAACCTTCAGTATTTATATGAGAACAAAGAAGATTTCCGAGACAAAATACGGAAAAAAAATAAAACCGAGCTATATATTGTTTCAAAAGAGACTGTTCTCACTTGAAATTATTTTCGGTAGAAAAATCAATTTACATTCTACTTTACAATAAGAACCAGAATCGCAAGAAGAAATAAACTTGACGATGAAATTCAACGCGAGGAAAACAGCAGTTAGGATGAAGAATATAGAGGTAAACAAGAGAGGCAGTAGACTTTGTCAAGTGGGGGAGTAGGTTTTGGTAAGAATAGAACCACAAAATAGGAAAAAAGATGGAATGCAACATGAATGCCCATACAAGATCATCAGGTTGATTTCACCACACCAAGTAGAACTTTAGACTGAAACGACCGTCAAACAGAGAAGAATTGAATAACTGAAGACGTGGCAATAGTTCTAAAGAAGGGGAGAGTTATGTACTTTTAATATTTAAAAGTTCTTTTAAAAATATTTTAAGATATTAAAATAATTTAAGAGTGATTTTTGAAATTATTCTGATTTGTTAAAATTAGAGAGATTTATCAAGTTTTTAAGTTTCGGAAAAAATAAATATTTAAATGTCTAATAATTCTGATTGAACTTATATATATATATATATATATATATCTTAGCAGTAAGCCCTCGCTTTGCAACGGTTATAATTCTGTAATTAATTAATTTTTATTAAATTACTAAGTTTCATTTTTCACATTATTTATAATTAGCAAAGCTAATTAAGCATAATATTAATAGTTACAATATAAAATATAAAGAGTGTGTCGTTTTGAGGTTAAATATTCTGTACCAATATTATTAAAGCTCTCTATTTGAAACAAAGTCTCGAGTAATTTAAGTTAAGAGTATACAAAAATGCAATTGGGTAGCGAATCGTATTCTCCCACATAGACTTCAATGATTCATATGATATCATTTTCAGATTATTTTATTATAAATTGATATTATTCTTTATAAATTGTTGACGAATTATAGAATTAAAATAAATATTCATGGTTAGACTTTATTGAATGACAAATTTAAATTGTTTTCTAATCGCGATTAACTGCACGCGTCTATTGAGTGAGTTAGTTAGCGAATGTTAGTGAATGAGCTGAATACAATATTAGTGAATTCATATTTGCATTACAAATAGGTTTTCAGTTTTGAAACACTTCCGCTTCTTCTTTTAAAATATAAAAATTATTATATTTAAGTATTGTTGTTGCAAACAGTCATCAAATTATTAAAAGTAGGTTATGTTTAGCAGTAACGTATAAGGCTAATGGCTTTAAGACTGATGTTATTTTAGTACTTGGTCATATTCAACATTTAAGGTTTCGCCATTTATCCACGAAAATGTGTAATTTTGTTGGTTACTTTGCTCTTGACATACAAACATATAATTGTACATGTGAGAAACTTTCATCACTCAAGTCTAAACCAGTAACTTCAAGAGATTATTGCCCTAAGGATTTATTAATAGTCATTACAAATACAAACCAAATAGAAAATTGTGTGGGGTTATTGGTTGTTGTTGTCAATGTCCTTGACCTCATATGAAAATGATTATCTTGCCCCCAATGGTTACCCGTTGCCAAGCAACGTTGGTAATGTAACCACTGGTTATAGGATCGCCAAAGGTGAGCGCCCTATAGGAACTGCTAAGGCCCGATCCTATGGTGGGTTCAACGCACCACCGATAAAACGTATATGTGCGATTTTCTATTCCTGGTATCATCTACTTGTAAATATGATCACTGATTCCTCTCTCTCTCTCTGATCGAAGATTGATTATCGTGCACAACTTATTCGGCCATAATTACTAATTTTAACGAAACGCACAGGTAATTCAACAAAATCATTTATTTCATATAATATTTCTCAGTTCGACTGTTCGGAAGATCTCAAGGTGCGTCGCTTCGCCCACTCGAACTTTCCAGGGCGGCGTTGTGGTGGTTTTACTGCCGGTTTGGTTACATTTGTCGAATCCCGATAAGCCAGTTGAGTCGGCGCGAAGACTAAAGGGTATGTGACGGCTTTGCCTTCTTGACAGGCTACAAGCGCCACCTCTAGCCCACGAATTTGCGTTTTCAGGGCTTGAGTCAACCTTTTCTCCTCAGCCCATCGACGTTGGGCGGCGGTCACTCGTTGGTGTAGAATCTTTGCCTTTGCTGGTTCTATCCACGTCGATTAAATTTGATGGACTTCTCGGGTCATCTCCAACATCTGACGATGAAGGTCCTTGTTTTCTTTTCGTGTGTCTTTCAGTGTATTATTCAGGACTATGCCAGGGTCCATCTCTGCAAAAAGGAAAAACAACATAAATCACAAATGTTTTAATCCATATAATGAATAAGAATTGTAATTAATATAAATATAATCGAAAAATCTTTGGGCGTATCAAACTAAAGTCTTAAAAGGAGTTTTATTATGGCGAATATTTTATAATTATTATAAATTTACGAAGTCAAACTAATATTAATGTATTTAGATTAACCACAATGTGAATCAAGATAATTTCCAATCAAATGTGGTTTGAAGTGGAGGGCCGGTATCTGGAGTCCTGTCGTGACGACTATTGCGTATAGGTATGGTCCCACTCCGGTCTTTGGGCTCCATTTCTCGTTCGCTTTTCTCCCGAAAGAATCTTCTTTGGTACCGACACTGTCATTGGCTGGATTGGCTGATTCACGTGTGGATCATCGAGCTCGAATGAGATGCCATACGCCGGGGCATACCCATCTGTGCTCGGGATCAAGCCAGCCGCGATATCTTTGTTTATTTGTTTGAGATGTTGACGAGCCCGATTAACTTCTCTGTTGGTTTTTCGTTGGTGAGCTTCGAGTCGGGCCAGGATATCTTCTGCCCGTCCTCGAAGTTCACGCGCCGGGTTTCGCCCAGGCTCCCGCTTGATGGCAATATATGGCCGTTCGGCGCCCTCCATGTCATCCTGTCTCTCGGATTTGGCCGTTCGTACCGGGGAGATAAAATACCATTCATCCCACATCGCCTGTCGACATTTTGCGGCGGAGTGGGATGGGAATCTCATCGCGATACGAGATTCGTCCATCCAAAAACCTGTGAATACAAATTTATCAAATCGCTTAACAAACTGAATTGTTCATATGGTTTTGACAAGTAAACAGATAATTTGTTTGTAGCAGTTATAGTGAACTGATATCCATTATCAAGACAAATTAATTAAATTGTTGAATAAATCGTTCGCGTAGAGTTATTGGATCATGCATCAACCTATAGATGAATTAAATTTTCGTAATGGGTCTTATCAAGTCAGTAGTCAAGGAGGTGGTTATGACGGGGACTTGCATGCGTGCTAGTTGTAAATTCGTTAGGGTAGTTCCTGATTTCATCTCGTGAGGCCCGAAACGCGATTCATAAGTTAACTATTCGATTGCGTTGGCGAAACTTAGTGATTTTACTGGCAAGTTCAGTAGGGTAACATTTTCGTGTTTATTGCTCTACAGAATTCCTTAAACATAGGATAGAAGTTCGACGTTCTTCGCTTACATCTGGCATGTAGTGTAGTCAACTGTTGATCTAATGTTTCTTTGGCAAGCGTTTGAGCAACGGTTATATGGTTAGACGTGGTGCTGGTTTTATAGCTTTTGCCTTAGTCATTACGCTAGATATTTGCTCGATGTTCAACGAAAACAGTTGGCATGTGTCGTCAGTGAATTCCGGGGCTGGCAATAGCTTAACCGGGGCGACTTACGGGACTTTCATTGGTCTGCATAATATCATATTGTAATGTGGTTTCGACGCTTACATTCATTTATCATTAATCATACGTAGATAGCGTTCGTTTGACTATATTGAACATTAGCGCTATAAAGTTTGATGCATTTCATTTATTTAACAACAATCCTAATTGGATAGCTCTCATAGGACATTATCGTTATAAAGTTTGAAGTATAATAATTCGTATAACTGTATCGAAAATTGTCATAATAAAGTTCGAAGCATTTCGTTTGTTTAAATAATAATCATAATTAGATAACTTTCATATAAGAGTGTGGAACATTGTCGTAATAACGTTTGAAGCATAATAATTCATATAACTGTATAAAACATTGTCATAATAAAGTTCGAAGCATCTCGTTTGTTAAATAATAATCATAATTAGAGGGTTTTCGTTTGAATGTGTAGAACCCTTTCGCAATAAAGTTTTGATACGTTTCATTTATTCAAGAATAATTGTAATAAACAATGGTTTTGATCATTTTGGTTGCATAGGGTAGTTGGCAGGCTTAGATGACCGTTTTCTCTCATGTCGGTTGATTCAGAACATAAATATTTTGTACAATTAAAATTTGTTAAATGAAAGAAAATCTTACTTCCTTGAGCGTCTGTTCTTCGCTCTAGTCGGATTTTGTCCGCATCCTGGTAACGCGCGTGGTGACCTCTGGATCGTAGTTCATTGGGTCGGTTGTTATTCATACTAGTTACGACAAAATTGTGCATAAATCATCTGATTGCTTCTTTTATAGTTTGTTCGGTTGAGTGTGCCTATCGTCAGCTTTTCCTAACCGCTACCTGTCGGTGTGTCTCCATTATCTCACTTGTCGTGTACTCGTCTGTAGTGTGTGTTGACAGATGTCAATTGCCACGTTGCTATTTTCCTTTCCCGTTTGTCAGCAACGGGCTGTGCCGTGCCACGTTGGTCATATTGTTATGATCATATCGATTCATAATTGTTCTTCATTCCATTTAATAAACCATCTGTTACTACTTTATTGATCATTATCGGAATTACGATTTTTATTAGCAACGAAATTTAGTTAGAATTCCTTGCTAATTGCCTTATTTTAATTATAATTATTTTCAGGGGTCAATGGGGTTGAATTGTGGGCCTGGTGAGTGTATCTACTCCCGTGGTTGTCAATCTAGGACTATTTCTCGTCATTTTGAATATTGGTCAGGAATTACGTTAACTCCAATTGATATTATCATATTTTAGGTAGGTATCTCGCCTTATCATCTATGATTTATGTAATGAATTCAATAATTCGTGGGTGTCAAGAGCTTATTAACTGAGGTCGTTCCCTACGATCTATAATTCGATTTCCTCAAGTATCGCCTGGATTTTCCGTGGATTCGATTAACGCTCTGTGATGATATTATTTTGTGCATGAATCTACTATGTGGAACTGTCAATAAAACTTTTGTTAATTTTGCAAGTTGTTATGGCGTGTTATTCTATTTTTGTTTAATCTAATGGGAGACAAGTAATGATTTTTTATAGTATTTCCACCTTTCTAGTAACCTTAAATTCTTTGAACCAATTAATGGAATGACTGTAGTGAATTTCAACTCCGGGTAAATTAGTATTATACATTTTATTAATAGTCAAAATGAATTATTCATTTAAGCGGGTTTTTTCCTACTGGATTTTTCGCGGCACTATTATTATAACTTTTAACTTTAAAGTGGCTTCTATGTTCGCTTCATTAATTATCATTTACCATTTTAATTTAATATTTTGTCACTTTATTGAATAAACCTTCCTATAAATGATTTTTGGGATGTTTTAAATTTATTTACTCGGCTAAAGGTTTAGTTTATGGTGAACGTAATTATTATTGAAACTGTTAATCTCATATTTTATCAATGGCTTCGTGGGTGAGATCATACTAATTTTTACTAGATATTTTGATTTACAAATTTTGTCCGTTTTGATCTAATACTTTTAATCATAATAGTTAATGAATTTTAATGAAATTACTTTACCAAGTTAGATTATCTTTCACATAGCAATGATTTCCGCACATATTCCCACTTCCTTCCTTCTAAGTTGATCCTAGGAGAATTGTGTTTACGTTATGATTTTAAGAATGCTCACCGAGCTACTCAATGTTCATCATTTTTGCCGATATGTAGAATTCAAATTTTATGTTCAAATTACAGGAAAATGAACGGTGGAGGAGCAGCCAAAAGACTACTTTCCCTCCTCCCAATTTCCCTTATAACGGTTATGATTTGACGTTTGGGCCCTGCGTTATTCACGCCGGAACCTTCACGGGCACAGGCTATTGGCAGATAAACTGCTCCCTACACAGCCTGAATTGTGTGTATATTTTATTAACTTGCGGTGCGTGAGTGACTGTGGGCCGAAAAACGATTATAGCATTGTCGGAAAAAATTTCATTCCATTAATGTTTATATTTATCATATACTACATTTCATAAATTTTCTGAGCATAATACATAAGGTTTGAACATCATATAACAACACTCTCTCCCCACGCCGACACCCAAGCAGAGCTCCATTGAGGTTGCGAGGATGCGACGTGGAGAGAGTTTCTAACAACTCTCTCACTCACATCAAAATAGCGTTGTTTCAGGTAGAAAAACTGATTAACTGGTTAAAACGGGTTTCAAGTGTTGTAAAACTGCTTTCAAGTTTATAAAAACTGATTAAAATTATGTGAAAATGAATCAGTTTATATATCTATTGCACGACCCTAACCTTGGTTGTTATTTGTTTGATTTAGTAAAACAAAATTTGGCCTTGTTATTTTCTAGAATATTCTATTCTTAATTTTATTATTTTTGTAATTTAATTTGATAATTTTTCTCTTGAATTTTTAATTGAATTATTTCTAATTCAAATTCTTTGATTTTTATTCCATTTTCCTGGATTTTTGTATTTTCTTTTTGGAAAATTATCAAATTTCGGCCAAATTTTAATGTTCTCATGTTATGTTTATGTTTATTTCGTGCGGATCTTGATGCACTTTGTTATTATTTTAATTTACTTTTATGTTTTCTAATTTTATATTTAATTGTTCTCTTTCTCGTATTTTTGCAGGGTTAGATGGTGTTTTAATAGGTTCGATTTTAAACTGTATGTTGTATTTGCGTGTATTTTACTGATTTATTTAAACATTTCCAAGGCCATTCGTGTTCTGGCCCAACAATTGTAAACGTTGAAATGAAATGTTGGAATTCTTGGTATAAAAACGTGCTCGCCTTCATTAGGTCCGTTTAAAATTGTCGCTTCAATAGCATAGTTATCTAGAGCAGAGCTTCTTAAACTTTTGTAATTCACGACCCCATTTATGATTACGAGTTTTTTGACGACCCCATACAAATATAAAAGAAAAATAAATTTATATTTTTTTAAAATTCCTATAACATCTTCAAATTCTAATTCATAGTAAATGTTATTCAAGATATTACAATACTCTTAATATAAATGCAGGTACAAACAATCTTTCCGAACTAGAAGATTTTATGATATATTTATCTACGATAATTGTTATTTTATCTTTATAACAATAATTTTACAAGTTAAGAAACATTTTCTGTTAAATTGTATTTTTATCTCTCGCGACCCCAGAATTTTGCTACGCGATCCCAAATGGGGTTGCGACCCATGGTTTAAGAAGCCCTAATCTAGACCTTTGATTGTTAATCTTGATCCATTGCATAAATTTTGTGGATCTAAGTTTCTCAACAACATGACTTTATGACAACATGAATTTATTTGAATTATTTCTTGTATAGAATAGTTAATATCTTCAACTTTTACGTTCAGCGATGCCAAAATTTTACGTTCTTCAAGACATTTACAATTGAAAAGATTTGCAAAGATTCAGATACAAACAATAATTCATATCATTTGAATTTTGACAAATATTTCCGAATTAATTGAAAAGTTAGATTATTCTACTTTCAGTAGGTTTTAATTTGCCATTACCAATTTTGATGAAATATTCACAATATCTTATTAGTAGGTAGTTAGGAGCTTTCTGCGCCCACACACAAAAGTAGGGGGAAGGGGGGTATGTAATCACTTATTAATTACGGTGTGTCTTGATTACACAGTGACGTAATCAAGATAAATATTGTGTGTATTTTTTACAAATTTTTTTTGTGTATTTTGTGTATATTTATTTTTTGTGTATATTTCGAATTTTTGGCGCAATTTTTAAAGTATATATTAATTTTTTAAGATATAATTTCTAATTAAAATTTTCAGTATAATTTTTTATATGAAAGTTTTAGTAGGATTATTAATGTATAGTTTAAAATATAGTTTTGTAAAATAATGTAACAAATTTATTTTTAACATAATAATAATATTAATAATAATGATAATGTTAATAATATTAATAATAATGATAATAATAATAATAATAATAATAATAATTTTAATTCAACCAATTAAAATCTTTATAAAAAACTAATTCTCAACACATAAAATAAACACGTAAAAAGATCAAAATTTATTTAATTTAAATCATCACAAATCTGCTTATAATAAGATCTTCTTAGATCAGCCAACAAAATATGTACTACTTCTTTCTTCTTGTAATCTCTGCAGCATCTGCATCTAAATCGACAAGTGAACATTGAGGGATCTGCACAAACAATGCAGTTATCTAAACATTTCAAACCAGATCCTTCAACTGATTCATAGTGCATCCATACAATTTCTTCGATGTTGATTCCTGTCATTTGATAGATCCGCTTGCAAATACATTCACACAAAGTAGATTATACTTGACAAGTCTTAATGCTGGACACAGTTCCGGTTCGTAAATGTTTTCTGTTTTGGTAGACAAATCATACAAGTTGATTCGACAACCCATGTCAATATTCAAAGATAATGATTGAATTTGTAAATCTTGAATCTGATATTTGAGATCCCTTTCCTGTAATGGTCTCTTGCATCCCATTATCCTGCGTTTTCCGCTCTTGAAGAATAAGATTGGATATTTTCCACTTCTATTCACTACATGTTTAGGTTTTCCGGTTAGGAACTTCATTCCGACTACTTTTATACATATTAGGTAACCGATAACTAGTTACTGAACAAATAAATATTTGGTTACTACCAACAAAACTTTAAAAGTAAATCAATAACAAGAAATACAAGTAAAAATACAAATTTATTAATAAAATTTTCTTCACTCTCTTTCACATCATTAATGCCTCTACATCTGTAAATCACTTGGTTGTTTAGTTACTGAGTAGTTAGCAAGACCTCTTTTCTGAATAAAATTTTGTATTTGATTATTCTATTTTATTGAAATCATTGAAATTATTTTGTTAAAGTCAAACATTTATTATTATTATTATTATTATTATTATTATTATTATTATTATTATTATTATTATTATTATTATTATTATTATTATTATTATTATTATTATTATTATATTTATTATTATTATAATTATTATTATTATTAATATTATCATTATGTTAAGAATAAATTTGCTACATTATTTTACAAATTTATATTTTAAACTATATATTAAAAATTCTACTTAAACTTTCATATAAAAAATTATACTGAAAATTTGTATTAGAAATTATATAAACTTTATCTTAAAATATTTAGATATACTTTAAAAATTAAACTGAAAATTTTAATTAAAAATTATATTTTAAAAAATTTAGATATAATTTAAAAATTATTCTAAAAATTTTAATTAAAAATTATGTAGTAAAAAATTTAGATATACTTTAAAAATTGCGCCAAAAATTCGAAATATACACAAAAAATAAATATACACAAAATACACACAAAAAAATTAGTAAAAAATACACACAATGATTATATTGATTACATCGTTATGTAATCCAGACACACAGTAATTAATAAGTGATTACATACCCCCCTTCCCCCTACTTTTGTGTGTGGGCGCAGAAAGCTCCTAACTACGTACTCTTATTTATTAGATTATTTAATATTTATGAAAATTTGTCAATAATCTTTCTTAGTAGAAATTAGCAATATTTGGTACAAATTTTACTATAAACATAAAGTAACTAAAAAATTTACATATTTGTTTCAATAAATCAATTTTTAATGAAGAAAACATTTATTAATTTTTTTACTATTTTTTATCAGTCAAGTGAGGTCATATTTATTGTCAAACTTTGTTCATTTTTGTTATAGAAATTTTGTGCAAGGAGGTTGTGTGTATAAATTAAATTTTTCCTGTTTATTTCTATATTGTAGGCCTTACCTATTCTCAATTTTGTTAATGGCATACGCACATTTATTATTGGTTAGCTATTTTTGAGATTGATGAGTCTTATTTTTTGTCATTCCGTTCTAGGGTTGCCAACTTTTATCGATAAATCCTATTTTTTAAAAAGGACATTTCCGTTACCAATTTGTTGCATCATCGATACTATAAAAAATAAAAAACGTATTATTTTTAAAAAAATTTAAACCAGCATTAATCTTTAATTTTAAATGAATATTTCAAAGTTAATTTAGTATTTTTCAGGAAATGTTTGTCGTTTAGAATGTTTTCCGAAAAATCACCGCAACTATCCTTTATATTAAAATATATAAATAACTCATTCTTTATAAGATTAACAGAACTTCTGTCTCTGTCTTCTCGCTTATTCCATAGGACATGTCCTTTTAAAATGTAATTTCAAGTACTGAAAAAAGGACAGTCCTTTGAAAGAAGAACGGTTGGCAACCCTATTCCGGTCTTCCTTTTTGAATTTTGGTGATAATAACGTTGTATAAATTATAAAAGTTAAGAGAATTGAATTCGAACATGCCTTGATATATTTATTCATTTGGGTCAGTATTCTTTGTCGAGTTAATAATACCAATTGATCATAACAGTTTGTTTAAATAAAAGAAAGCGAATGATAATCATTAATCAAGGTTCATTTATTAATACCGAAAAGAATTTTATATATTTCAAGCAACCAAATGGTCAGATAGGTTAAAACTTGGATGGCTACCAAGTGAAGGAAGCGAATATTGTTGTAAGTACTCGTAGATATATTTAAAAATTTTCCAAAAATTACAGAAAACTACAGAAAAATAATCAATGTAAAGTAATGAGATAAATATTATAGATATAGCAAAAATTAATTAAATATTATTTTTGTTTTAATACACAGTTGTGCTAAGAGTTATCAAACAAATATTTTTTTGCAAGAATTTTGGTTGTCATATAATGTGAATATTATTAATATTATTATTCAATGCAAAATAACTCATTGCCGTAATTGTGAATCATTTATTATTTTGAGCTATTTTCTATGATATTTGACACTTTGTTAGACAGAGTGCCTTAATCCGATATCGCGTTGCTGTCAGGTTTTCAAACTGAAAAAATGTATTTATTTTTATTAAATTACCTGCAAGAAAACTACAGAAAAATAATGAAAGTAAACTAATGAGATAAATAATATAATTTAAATCAAATAAAAAAATCGAAGTATTATTTATTTAACAAACATATGTGATGGTCTCGTTAAACGAATTGTGTCAGATATTATAATATCAACAATATGATATCACGTAATAGGTTATACAAGCAAAAGCCTATCTGTATTTTGAATTGCAAAGGTGAGACTGAAAACTAGTGAAACCGAATATTAGCCAATAAAACTTAACGTACGTACAAGAAAGGACGAGCAGGTAGACTTAACCCTATGGTAAAGGTGCAGATCAACAAATATTGTATTGACAATTGAGTTTATTCGGGTAAATACAAATAAAGGTTAATTTAAAAAAAGTTAATGAAAAATTTGATTATTCAAAACTAAATTATTTTCTATACTTCTAATCACAGGGGTTCATTATCAATATTGTCTTGCTAAATGTTGTGGTTGAAAAGAATTCATCTAACGTTGGGAGATGAAAGGAAATAAAACATTTTAATTTTTGAACTTAAAGTAGTAAACGATCAAAAAGCTTTTACTGGAACGAGAAACATTCGGACCAACTAAGGATAAAGAACCAGAGCAGCCATTTTGAAATTTTAAAATATTATTATCGGATTATAGCAAAAACAATTCGTCTTTTTGCTCTGAACTTTTATTTTAAGTGTGAAATGATAAAAATAATATTTATTTTTTATTTAATTACTTTTGTAGTTTTGTTGTAACCAAATTTTTAAAATATTTTTTATTCATAAAACGTTAAATATTTATATTATATTTACATAAAAGATAAAATTGTGAACGATCCTGATTATCCTCCTAGTTGTCTTCCCTTCAATTAGTGTGTATTATGGTGACAAACTCATCAAATCTCTGTGTCTATTGGCCCTTCGTGCAGACACCCATTGCACCTGCCTAGTTACAGGGGTAGTATGAGATGTTGAAGGTTATTGGATACCAGCAAAAGGTCCATTAACCACGGATTTATTCTTCGTTTCATGTTTAAATTGTTGAGTTATAACTTTATTTGGTTAGGTAGAATTGTTTGCTCTGACTCGACGTGCTCTTTAAATGATACTGGAATAACTCAACACAAGGAAACTTTTATTCGGTACTAACAATTTCACAACAATTCGAATGTTACTTTTACAAAAATGGCAGGAATCCTCACAGGAAGCCGTATTTTCAAATAACTACTAAAATATCCTTGAAAAGTCTGACTAGTTCTTTTTCAATCTCACGAATCTTTTTAACTTTTCTGTTACTCGCAATTTTTCAAAATTATTTGTGTCCTGTTGTTGTATTGAGACTCCCTTATATAGGGAATCTCTCCTCAAATAACTAATCTGATTTACGGAAATTTACATTGGACTCCCGAGGAAATAGTTAAACAATTTACTTTCATCTTTTGGCCGCTTCGGCCGTTACCCGGGAGAAGACTACGAAATAAATCATATAAGGAATAATTAGTTCCCTTTGTAATTAAATTTATTCAATTCGAAAAATTTCTCCAGTAGGTAGTTAGTAGCTCACTGGAATATAACCCCCCTCCCACTTTGCGACGGATTAATAACGTAATTACGTAATTAATCTCTGATTACATACTTATGTAATCAAGATAATTAATTTTGTGTTCGCACAATTTCTTTTGATAATTTTTTTGAATTTTTGGCGCATTTTTTTATTCCAAATTTTGATGTATTTTTAAATATAATTTTTAACATATTTTTCTAGATAAATTTTTATACTTGATTTTAAAATGATAAAATTTTTTAGATAAATTTTTAACATGATTTTTAAATAGAATTTTTAGTATAATTTTTACAATGAGTTTTTTATACATGTTGATAACGATCAAATTTTCAAAGAAATTTAATGTTAACAAAATAATAATAATAATAATAATAATAATAATAATAATAATAATAATAATTCTCAACACATAAACACATAAAAAAACACGTAAAAGATCAAAATTTATTTAATTTAAATCATCACAAATCAGCTTACAATAAGCTCTTCTTAGCTCAGCCAACAAAATATGTACAACTTCTTTCTTCTTGTAATCCCTGCAGCATCTAAATGGACAAGTCAACATTGAGGGATCTGTACAGGCAATGCAGTCATCTAAACATTTCAAACTAGATCCTAGAACCGATTCGTAATGCATCCGTACAATTTCTTCGATGTTGATTCATGTCATTTGATAGATCCGTGTAGCCAAATATTCAGGAGCACAATACGAAAGCTTGTTCTTCATATTCAGATAGAGTTCTTCGATATTCATCAGAATTGTTTCAAATACGTATGCTTCTTGCTCGTTGATCCTTTTAATTTTTACAATCGTCAGAATTCAATCTATTTAAACCCAATCAGTGCTTAATAAATAATCTAGTATTTTTTCGTCGGTATTAAGATTATTAATTTTTGATTTTATAAAATTAAATATTTCTTGTACTAGACTGTTGTATTTTAGTGTTTTTATCCCCATGACAACAACTTTTCCGCTTGCAAATACATTCACACAAAGCGGGTTATACTTGACAATTCTTAATGCTGAAAACAGTTCCGGTTCGTAAATGTTTTCTGTTTTGGTAGACAATTCGTACAAGTTGATTCGAAAACCTATGTTAATGTTCAAAGATAATGATTGAATTTGTAAATCTCGAATCTGATATTTGAGATGCCCTTCCTGTAATAGTTTCTTGAAACCCATTATCCTTTGGTGCTGTAGAAAATTAACAAAAACAGTGATTAATTCTAAAAAAGAGACTCAAAAATGGTTATCAGATCAACTAGCATATAGTTTAAATAAACCAATGTTGAAAAGATTCTCAACCAGGCCATAAAAAACAAGAGGAATCAATGATTTGTGGCAAATGGAGTTGTGGAAAAGATACCTTATTCGAGAATCAATAAAGGGTACAAATATATTTTAACTTGTATTGAGGTTTTCAGTAGATATACCCGTGCTATTCCAACAAAAACTAAATATGCTAATGAAATGGCCATTTCAATTAAAAAATTGTTTAAAGATGGAGAACCTCACAATTTACAAACCGATTTGGGTAAAAAATTTAATTAATTATTTAATTTAATTTATTTTAGGTAAAGAATTTTGTAATAGCAAAGTAAAAGAAGTTATCAAAGCCAATCATTACTCAGTATTCTCGCAATTCAAAGCGTGTTATGTGGAAATATTTAATCAAACTTTGAGAGAAAGATTGAAAAATTACTTTGTGCATCAAGGTAATAAAACTTGGATACATGTTTTACCGAAAATTATTTTTAGTTACAATCATTCGCCACATAAAGGATTAAATTGTCTCAGACCGGTTGACATTACAGAGAAAATTGACATTACCAACGAAGATGCCATTACCAACAAAGTTGGCATTAACAACAAAGACCAAGCATTAAAGAAAGAAAAAAATCGATAAGCCAAAAGACAATGTTGGTAATCATGTAAGAAATAGTAAAATCAGTACTTCTCCGTTCATCAAGAATTTTGACAACAATTGGAGCGATGAAGTATTTGATATAAAAAAATAGATACAAAACAGTATCCTCTAATGTATTTAATAGCAGATCATGAGAATAAAGAAATCAACGGAAAATTCTTCTAACAAGAACTCCAAGTCATACCAATCCAAACAATATTTAGAATTCAAAAGATTTTAAAAACCAAAAATGTTGGTAAATATAAACAATACTACGTTAAGTGGCATGGATATAAAACTCCAACTTGGATATCCTCATCTCAATTGATTAAATAAATATTATGAAAGAAAACCAGTTTTATATGATTTTGCCTAGTAATAGTTGTCCACTTATTTATCCTAATAACGATGTTAGTAATTTTAATGTACAAGTAAATTCTGTGTACTTGGATGGTGAATGGGAAGTTGTTTTGATTGATTTCACTTTTGTGTATAATCCTTTTCCGTATTATAGTAATTCTTGTCTACGATATAAATCTATAAAGAGTGATAGCGAAATAAAATATTTGAAAATAAATAATC
This sequence comes from Schmidtea mediterranea, assembly GCA_022537955.1. Lineage (NCBI taxonomy): Eukaryota > Metazoa > Platyhelminthes > Tricladida > Dugesiidae > Schmidtea > Schmidtea mediterranea. The sequence goes on along the minus strand of CM039680.1, from coordinate 146,827,503 downwards.
AAAATCATACTTATGGATTAATAAATCCAAAATATACTCCAGATGTTGATGTGTTTATTGAAAAATATGAGAATTTGGTTATTGTCCACATGTTCCGTTTAAAGTAACATTCCCCGATATTCAACACGCGTTTAGTTTTGGATTAAAATCTAGATCGATCATTTGTAAAGAGGACCATTGTGGAATAAAATTACCAAAATTTACTGGTGATGGTGCTATGGAACAATTTGGAATAATTATAAATTATGAAAAAAAACCAAAATTTGAAAAATATTTTGAAGATAATTAATTCATAAACACCTTATCAGAATTACAAGGTCATTTTTTGTCATTTAATCATTCTCCTTTTAAAGAATTGATAATTCAAAATAATGAATTGGTCAAAATAAAACTTGCAGATGATATTTCAAATATATCTTTTGACATAAATTTAGCAAAATCTTTGGGATAAAAGTTTTCAAACTTTACAGAAAAAAATATAGTAGGCACTAAAATTCCAAAATTATTACATCACCATCAAAAAATGTTTATTTATTCAAATATTATTGAGCGAATAAATGTTGGTGATGTTAGAGTTCCACTATTAAAATCTATTTCGATTAAAAAATATGATCAAGGAGAAATTATTCAATTAGAAATAGAGCATCCAGTATCGTATTCAACTATAAACATCATTGAAATTAATATTCGAGATGATAGTGGGAAATTAATTAAATTTAATTAAAGATACCAAAATACATTTATCTTTACATTTTAGAAAAATAAATGAATAAAAAAGATTTTTACGTGAATTTGCATAGTAATAGTTGTCCACTTACATTTGCAAATAATGAAGCTGGAAAGTTTAATGTTGAATTTCCAAATCAGACTTACTTAGATGGGGATTGGGAATTTGCTTTAACTGAATTCACTTTTGTGTACAATAATTTTCCATTTTATAATAACTTTCATTAAATATATTAAGAGTACGTTACATAATAGTTATGAATATTTTTATTATATTGAAGGAAACTATACAATTAGTCACAACTCTACATTTTATCTGATATATATTGACAATAAAATTTTGAACATTAATTGTAAATATTTTTCATTCAAAGTAACATTTGATAGTATTGAAGAAGCTAACTGCTTGTGATTTAATAAAAAAGAAGTAGATTTTAGTGATGAATTGAATCAGATACGTATACCAAATAGAAAACAAAATTTGATACTATACGATTAACTATAACTTATTATTATAATGTAAAGAAAATTTATTCATTACTGAATTTTCACAAGTCACTGATCAGTTAATGGCATCTTATCCCCATCCGTTCAAATCTTGTGAAATTAAACAAAGTCAACTTGTTAAAATTGAATTGGAAGATGATGTTAGTAGTGTTAAATTTAGTAAACTGTTGGCTCTAAGTTTAGGAATAATTGAAGAATCTTATAGTGAAAAGATCATTGTTGGATCTAGTTTACCAACAATAATGCAAAGAAATATACAAATGATGATTTATAGAAATATTATTGAACCAATTCTTGTGGGTAAATTAAGTGTTCCTCATCTTAAATGTGTTTGGATAGAAAAACATAAAAATGACGATCTTGTTCAATTCATTGAGAAAAATCCAATGTATTTGCCAGTATCATCCTCATATATAAACAATATAGAAATCAATATTCGTGATGACAGTGGAAAATATATATTTGGTAAACAAGATAAAACTTATTTGACATTACATTTCCGTAAAATAAATGAGTAATCCAGACATTATAAACTTTTATAGCACCCATCAAAATATTGGGGATTTACCATATTTTGTAGGTAAACAGTACGGATCAGGTTGGTTAAAAACAATTGGGCGATTCGCACTACCTATTCTTAAACGTATTGGGAATTTTGGTATGAAAACTGCTAATGACGTAATAAATAATAATTCTCAAATCTTACCTGCTTTAAAATCAAATGCAATATCTGAAATTAAAAATTCTACACCAGCTGTAATTAACAAAGTTTCTGATGTATTTAATAAAGAACAAAAAGGAGGAACAATTAAACGTCGAAAAATTAGCAAGAAACATATAAACAAAAGAATGAAAGGATACGGAACTATATTCCAGTCATGATTAGCTCAAAATCAGAATTATGCATCTTTGATAGACCATCTCCTCAAGCAGTGATTGAAAATCGTTCTTTTGAAGATATTTATCCGGTGAATTCAATTACAGATCCAGGAAACACTTCAATTCAATTTTACATCAATAGCTCTCAAACTGAATACTTGGATTTTATCGATACATTACTTTACATTCAAATGAAAGTTGTAAACAGTAACGGGTAAAATTTATTTAATGAATCAGATGTTACTGCAAATAATTTCTTTTTCCAAACTCTTTTTAAAGATGTTGAAGTAATTTTTAATTCTACTAAAATTGAAGGAAGTAACAATGTATTCGCACACAAGGCAATGATTGAAACTATTATTAATTACAATCACGATACAAAACATACTTGTTTAGGTGGAATTGGTTATGAAGAAAATGGCACAAAAAGAAAAATTTGGATTTCAAAATCAAAACCAATCAGTGTTTGTTCTCCGCTTCAATTAGATTTCTTTGATCAACCAAAATTTTATTACCTGGTGTTAGTGTTCAAATTAAATTAACAAGATCCAATACTGAAAGAAGTTTAACATGTACAAAAATAATTCCACAAATAATATTATTAGATGCAAAGTTAATGGTTAGAAGAGTTCGTGTTGAACCGTCAGTTTTAGCTGGTCATCAAATTGGGCTTGCTAATAGAAATGCAATTTATCCAATGAAAAGTAAAGAAGTTGTTCAATTTTCATTGCCAATGGGTTCTTCTTTTCAAAAGATAAAAATTTATTCAACAACATTTTGGATTTTCCAAATAGGTTTGATAATAGATTTGCTAATCTTGACTCATTTAATAATTATCTGAATTTTATATTTTTTATTATCCTGTACTTGTTCCTTCAATTGGCTTTCACAATTAATAAATGAAAATCTCTCATTAAAAACCATATCATTATTCATCAAATGGAGAATATCTGAAATATTTTTTCGATCTTCATCTTCAATATTTCCAATCATAATATTGTAATCATAAGCTTTTAAATGAACCGATTCCTAAAATATAATTAATCAAATTAAATTAAATATTACTTTGAATGTATATGTAATAGGGAAATTTAAATAGTTCATACTGTATTGAAGGTATTGAACGGGAGGCTTAAATGTCATCCCAATAACAGCTGTACTATTATCTTCTAGGAGTAGTTCACATATTTTAGACATTATTGCTTTTTTCATACAAAATTATTTTTATTTTTAGTGAATAATCAATTTTGATTGGTTGCATACTTGTGCATTTATTTTAATAAATAATTTAATAAAAAAAAATTAAATAATTTTTATTGATAAGTAAATTATTCCCAAGGTACTAACGTCAAAAGTACATAATGAAAAATACTATAATAAAATAAAAGCATATTATGTTAAAAGATATTATAATATTGAACATTTTATATGCTCGGTATGCAAAACTACCCAACTCATTCCCTATAGCGATTTTTTAACCCAACATAAAGATCACTTAAGACAATTTTATGTTAGAAAAGACGACGTTTTTAAACGACCATTAAATAATAAATTAAATTCAAATAATAAAATTAAGCAGCACCCAAATTACCCCCAATAAGTAATATAAGTACCCCCAATTAATGAACTGACAACAGATAATATAAATAGTATTTGGGACAATTTAAATAATGATATTGGATTAATGGATTTATGGGATGGAACAATGGAAGAGGTTGAAGCAGAGGAAGATAATGAAACGGGCGTAGCGGTGGATTTGGGGGATGGAACAATGGAAGCAGTGGAAACGGTGCAAGTAACAGTGCAAGACCAATTACACAATCATTCTTTGATGAAGGTATACAAAAGATAAATGAAAAGATTGCTTCAATAACACAGTTGGGAAGTAGTTGGGTTATTAGAAATATAACTGAAATTTACTTTATAGTGACAAAAATAATCAATATAAGTAGATTAAGTGGTGGAAGTTTCATAAAAACGCCGAAAATATTGACAATCAAAAAATGTTTAATAAACGTGAAAAATAACGATAAAATATGTTTTATTTATAGCATATTGTCAATAATTTAAAAAGATGAGATATTTAGGCAACATAGAAAAGATAGTTATAGTTATACTAAATATTTAAATGAATTAAATAATGACCCAAACGATATGCCCATGAAATTTAATGGTATTAGAAAATTTGAATCAAATAACGAAAGACTAATAATTAATGTATTAAGTTATGACGAAACAGAAAAACCCGAACACAGCGACTTTGTTTTAAAACATCCGTTTTTAAACATAATTTATAAGTCTAAAGTTACAAAAGGAACAATTATTAATTTATTACTATTAAATAAAGGAGAAAATTACCATTATGTAAGAATAACATCACTCAATAGGCTATTGAATTGTCAAAATAAAAATTTCGCAATAGAAAGAATTCAATCATTATGGTGTCATAGATGTCTGAACGGATTTAAATGTAAGAAAGCAATAAACATTAGATACTATGTATGAGAAATCAGTTAGGGACAACTTTATATACTTTTTCCAGAAAATAAGTTTATTAAATTCACCGATTGCTCCAAAACCGTAACCCCAACATATGTTATATATGCAAATTTCGAATTTGTTTTGCCAAAAAAGACGACGTACACCATCAAATACATTTACCCATTTCGGCAGGACTTTTATTAATAAATAATTTTGATGGAAGTACAATATATAAAGAATTTATAGGTGAAGATTGTGTGGAACAATTTTTAAAATCAATAGAAAAAATAGCAAAATATACAGTATTACCGTATTATTATAAAATGGGAAGACAAACAATTAAACAATTAACGAACCTACAACAGATTCAATTTGATACTTGTATACAATGTTATCTTTGTTTGAAAGACATTGTTGATTTAGTGAGAGATCATAATCATTTTAATGGGGAATACTTGGGGGCTGCTTGCAATGACTGTAATATTAATAGAAAAAAAACAAAGTATAACCCATTTTTTCCATAACTTAAAGGGATATGATATGCACCACATATTAAAATATGGATTAAGTAAATTTAAAAATTTGGCTTTAGGATGTATACCAATAACTACTGAAAACTTTATTTCATTAATTGCCCAATTGGGAAAAATTAGTGTGAGATTTATTGATTTTTATCAATTTGTAAACGATTCTTTAGCAAAGGTGGTTAAAACCTTGTCGACTTTACCTTTGACTCGATCTGTTTTTACAGGAACTATAGTTGATGAAAAGGGGATCTTTCCGTACAATTTTGCAACTAATTTAGATGTTTTTCACGATACTTATGAGTTACCACCGATTCGGAAAGGTGTCACTGAGGCTGAATATGAAAAAGCTCAGATAATTTGGGATGAAACTAATTGTAGGACTTTACTTGATTACATGAAAGTTTATTTGAAACTAGATTTTTTTCTTTTGGCAGACTTTTTCCAACAATTTCGAGCAAAATCGATAGCACACAATAGATTAGAACCTTTAAATTATTTTGGGATTCCCGGAATGTCTTGGTCTTCTGCTAATGTCATTGGATGATCCTATTGAATTAATTACTGAAAATGAAATGTTTAGCTATTATGAGGGAGGTATTAGAGGTGGTCTTACTTTTGTTATTAAAAACTATGTTAAAACTGACGAAAACACTAATTTCACTAAAACACTAAGATTCAAACAGTCAATTATTTTTAAAAAGTATATCGACACAAACCCTGAACTTTGAGCTAAAAGTCCAAATACATTAGATAAAAATTATTATAAGTTGTTAAATAACAGTTTATATGGAAAAGTTGTTGAAAATCTAAAAAAGAGAATGAATTTGCGTCTTTGCACAACATATAAAAAACTTATGACTCATACTTCGAAACCTTCCTTTAAAAAATAGATAAAAATCGACGATGATCTTATAGCTGCTTTGTTAAATCCTGATTTTATATGTTTAGATCAACCAAGTTATATAGAACAATCAATGCTTGACTAATTGAAACTTAGAATGTATGAACTTTAGTATAAGGACTTGACAAAATATCGACGAAAATTTAATTGTGAGATTAATATTGTTGCTGGAGATACGGACTCTTTCTTCTTGGAGATTAAAAATTGTAAACTAGATATTCTTTTGTCTGAAATGGTTATCTTTTGGACACATCTAATTATCCATCTACTCATCCACTTATTTCTGAAAACCTCGATTCGTTCATCGGAAAATTTAAGGACGAAAGTAAGGGAGAAGGTTATGACGAATGGGTTTTCCTTCAACTAAGGGAGTGTCATTATAAGATACTGAGCTAACCCATAAATCTTATAAAGAGTGTTATGAGAAAAACACTTTCTTTTCTGTACTTCAATTTAGAATAGGGACAAACAATCACCAACTTTATAGTTTTAAAACTTCAAAGGTTGCATTACCAAACAAAGATGATAAAAGGGTTTAGGTAGAAAAAAATGTAAGTCTGGCATACGGTCATTATATGATAGAGACTAGTAACGAATAAAACTAATAATTTCCCACGTGATTATGAAACAACACATTCAACAGCATATCCAACCATTCACCCAACAGCCTATCAAACAGATTATCCAACAGCTCATCCAACTGTTCGTTGAATTAATAAATGTATACCTATATATATTCTTGTTCGTAATCGTTATTTTTATAATTGTTGTGTTTATGTAAAAAAAAATTTATAACGGGGGTCACCAAAAGGTTTTCCAGGTGACACACATCTACCTACTGTTTATCTTCTGTAAATTTTTTTATTATCTATGTTTTTACATTATTGTTTAGTTTTATCCTGCTTATTCTATCCTCATCTGTTATTATGTGTTCTCTGCCGTTATCATCACACTGTTAAGCAGTGTGGGCTTCTCCTGAGGTTTTATCACCATCATTTTAATTCTTAATGCGGTTTGTTTTCTATCCTTCCATATTTGTTGAATTTCTTGAGCTTCTTCTACTTGCAATCTCTGCCATTCGGCTTGTTGTTGCTCTTGATATTCCTTTGTTTGTTGTTCGTGAGTTTCTTCATTACTTCTCATTACGCTGATTCGTTGTTGTTGTATCTTAGTGGGTCTTTGCTGTATTATTTCTCTCAATTCCATGGGCATTAGTCACAATGTTTCTCTCAGCATATCTATTTCTTGCATTACGTTGATCAGCGGGTTTCTCGTGTGGTTGGTTGTCTTTGGTTGATTTTGTTCTCTTCTTGCTGTGCAATTCTTCATAATATGTTCAATCTGATTACAATTGTAGCATTTTCTAGGGTCTACATCTGTCTACATCTGTCTACATATTCTCTCCGTATGCCCCCTTCTACCACATTTTCGACACGTCATGGTTCAGAAACAGTTTTCTGTTCGATGTCCTGTTTGCTGGCAAGTGTTGCATACTTCATTGTCATTATTCTTAAAATTATTATTGTAATTAACCTGATTATTACCTCCGTTTTCTGAGTTCCTTGTTGGTGGTCGCTTGAACATCTGTTGCGCTCTGTTGACCCTTTGAAAATATGCATACAAACTTCCTAATTTAATACTAAACACCTCTGCAAAATTTCAAGGAGCTATCTTAAACGGTCTCAGAGATAAACTCAAAAAATTATAGCGTTCAACAGTCTGCCATTAATAATATAAAACCCAATATATATTAAAAAATTGAGTTTAGATTAATAAGAATACTTATGTACTTATCTATAATAGTTTATCATTATTATTTAATTTCTTGTCTTTTTTATTTTTATTTCTGGTTTTAATGAATTTGAGAATAAAGGTTGATCTCAGATTTTATTCATATTAATAAATGTCATATATTAAATTGTCATATTAATCATAGTTTGTTTTAATTTATAAAATGTCGTAACGACTAATTTTTCAAGGCTGAATTTTTTTTAAATTTTTACATTTAATGTTTAAATTTATATTAAATCAATTTTAATATTTTTAAACTAAGAAAATACATGCGTTTTAGCGTTTTTAACTATTTATATTTATTTTATTAATAATTAATTGTTTCTATTTTGATTTTTTACAAGATTTTAGCATGTCTGGATCTGATTACTAGCAGATTCATGGTCCCAAAAAACGACTAGCATATTTAAAATATAGAGAATCGGATACTATTCATTCTGTCTTTCAATCACATTTATAAGAATTTATACTAAAGATTATTGACGACATCTACCTGACGAATAATATTATTAATAATAAATAATATACTGAGGTTTTCGATTCATATTAATATATGAATAATTAATGATATTAAAAAGCGCATGTTTACCAAATTATTTCTTTTTATAATCATTTTTAATAATTATATATTTTTAAATTTATACTATTGAAATATAAAAAATTTTCTACAGGCTTCCATAAGTAGCAGTTCAAATATATCTTCATTTAAAGATGATTTAGACAATCTCATAAACGAGGAATTCTATAGCCGATCTAGAACTCCATCATATGCCGTTCGAATAATCGAGAATTCTATTGAAAATAATCCTATTACAGAATCATATCTTCTTCAACAGAATTGGATTTCAATGACATCGGTAACAGAGCTAAATAAATTGAAAAGTGTTAAAGATTTCTCACATTTGAAAATTAGAAAGACCGTTCAACAATTCCAGTAAGATCCGCTAGGCCTTTTTCTTCTCCGAGTTGGGTAAAAGGCTTCTTTAAACCAGATCAATCAGTTGTGAATAAAATGCATATTTATCTTTCACCGACTGAAGTCGTAAATGGAAACATTTCACAAAATGACGACAGATTAGGAAAACCGACACGCGCAACGTAATAACAATTGATTAATTCTATTGGCTAATACGATTTGATTTATATATATATAGTCTATTGAGAGAAAGGATGAACTCAGGAGGTCAAATTGCCCACAGTGGTAGAAATACTAGAATGTGTTCTAGAAGTATTTCAATTAGAATTATTTTGTCTCATTAATTTCCCAATTGATTTTAGGTGGAAATCCTACTAAATATAACGAAGCAGTCAGCTCACACGCTGGCATCATTCAAGACGTGGATTACGCATTTTTGATTGGTGCTCGCTATAATAGGTAATTATATTTTGTAAATGATTATTATATCAAATTACTATTAATCAATATATCGACCATAAAAAATCAGATTTATTTAAAGCTTAGGCTAAATTGATAAAGTTCAACCGAAGTATGAATCAGTTGAGTATTGTATTATGCATTCCATGTGAATAAAGATTACATAGAATCTAGACTTTTCAAATTCCAGTGTTTTCTAAAATTGGTTAAAAATAAACATAATATAAAATTTTTCAAAATCATTTTTAAAATTTTCCAACTTTAAATTACATTTAATTAACCCAAACATATTTGTGCAATTATTTATTAAATGGAAATTCCAAGAAAGTTAAAAGAAAAATCAATAAATTTTAATGATTTTTTAAATTTGCCATTAATTAAAATTAATGGCAGTGCACAAATTAATTAAAAATATAATATCAATAATTTTTTATAAAAATCATTACTACGTAGCAAATGAGAAGTTTAATACTAATTTACTAAATTCACTCAAATAACGTTATTCAGAAAATTCAAACTATAATAATAAATTAAATAAATATGCAATGATTTAATTGTAAGAAAGTGCCATTCAAACAAACGGCTTGCCATATATTTCAACAGATTCACTGTCATCTAAAATGGGTAAAAAAAAACACAAGCAAAAAAATCTGGATTTTTTTTTATATATTCAAACAAATTATTACTTTCAATAACTTAATCTTTTCTTAAAAGAATTTTAAACCATTTAAATTAACTTTGAAAATTATTTTTTATTTAAATGAAATTTTATACTATAAAAAATTTTAGATTAATATTAAAAATTAAACTTTAAAAAAATCGACATTGTTACTTATCCAAATTTTAATAATCAAATTTTTTAAAAACATTCAAAACTTTCGTACTCATAGCCTTTTGTATATCAATTCCTTTGTCCAGAATGCTTCAAATATAATACGTTCCCAATAATTATTAAAACTTTTAAATAACATTTTAAAATTAGACATGCCTATTTCATTCATACAGCTTCTATTGTGCTCATTATTGATCTCTTCAATCGACAATGCTCTAGAGCTCGAGTACAGAGGTGACTTGAAATCTCTCGAACTTATGTAGCGTTACACCATTACATGTAAATTGATAGACAAAATCCGAACATAATCCAACTAAAAGCTTTTGACTTATTAATGAACGTACTTTACACGAATCTGAAACTATCTTATAATTTAAATTTCCCAACTATTCACTTAACTTCCTCATATAATTTCTAAAACCTTCTGAGTATGGCAATACTAACACAAATTTATGCTCATCATTCTTACAAATTATTTACACTCATTAGTAAAATTTTACCCAGACATGAATCCTTTGAATTCTCAGAATAAGTGCGTCAACAGTCTTTTATCATCAGTATTAATAAATTTTTTTTCAACAGCTCAACCAATTTATCAAAACCCTTGAGTGTAAGACCATGAACTATAAATCAATCCCTTCACCATGTTTTTCTTATACCTAAATACTTTTTAAAAACTATTTAAACAACCAGTATTATTTTGTAATAACGAAAAATCTTTAGAACTTCCTTTATCACTAGTTTGTCAACTATTTTTGCTATCGGAAAGGAGCAAATTTATCAACAAACACTTGAAAGGCTGCTAAATATTTTTGTGTATGTAATCAAAAATATTGGTTTGTTGGTATAAATAATTGACATTGATGAAATGAAAAGTTTTAATATAAGATAAATATCATATTATTTTCCAGAGTTCAAATACTTGATTGCAGTTCTGTCTCCCGGAAGAAGGCTAATTCAGTAAGGAAGTTGTTGCGGGACAGTCAAAATAATGACTCTGAATCTTCAATACTGATTCAGTCGGGTCCTTCTCCCACAAGTTTTGAATATTTGCATTATCAATGTCTTTTTAATGTAGTCATAGATTCTCCACAACCGACGAACAAAATTGCTGACATCGAATCAGATTCTCAAATCTCACCGTCGAAAATTGAAAATCATATAATTAACCAAACAGAGACTCGTCAGAATTTGAAAAAGTGTTCCCAAATCCGGCCTATTACACTGACAAAATTTGCACCTTCATTCATTAAATCTTCTCCTATGGGAATAAAACCTTCAGTTTTACCAATTGTTGTCGGTGAAAAATATTCTGTTGTAGAAATCACCGGAAATTTCACCCAGGACTCAATTCCGAAACACAAATGGACAAGGGCGTCACTAAATTTGCATATCGCTAGACAAGCAAAATTCCTCAGGAATAAAAGAAAAGATCTCATGAAAAATGAGCCAGTAAAAACAATTCTTTATCTTTCTTAATCTTTTTCACTTGTCTGTGTAGGTTCAGCAGCCAAATTTCGGATTTAATCAGCCGCAAATAACAAGCCTTTCCGAACACAACCCAAATGAAATGAATGTTAAACTGAAAGATAAGAAAACGGAAGTGGAAGTTCCTACAAGATCTATTCAATGATTTAATTCTAAATTGGATAGAATACTATCTTTTCCTATTAGATTTTATAAATAATAATAAAAATTTTTTATGTGTAACACAAAGATTTAGTTACTTTTCCTATTTTGTATTTATTTTAATATAGTTGTCGAGAAAATTATGAAATAATTTCGTAAGATATTTAATAAAATTCAATCAATTTACAATGTCACGTCATCAATAGGCAACACCGAGTAAGTGTAATGTGGAATGAGTTGTTAGCCACACCAGATGACGTGAAGGTTTTACCGATTGTTATCGGTTAAAAATATTCTGTTGTAAAAATCAACTGAAATTTTACCCAGTTGCTAAATTTGCATATCGTAGACAAACGAATATCTCCAGAAACAAAAGAAAAGACCTAATGAAAAATAAGAGAGTAAAAACAATTCTTAATCTTTTTCACTTTTTGATGTAGGACAAGCCGTCTAATTTCGGATTTAATCAGCCGCAAATAACAAGTCTATCCGAGGACAGCCCGAATGAAATAAATATTAAACTGAAAGGTAAGAAAACGGAAGTGGAACTTTCTACAAGATCTATTCTATGATTTAAATCTAAATTAGATAGTTTGTCTGGAATGAAATGTCCGAATAATATATTTAGTAATTTTAAATCATCATAAGTTTTTTTATATAAAACGTATTTCTTTATTTTAAATTTCAATAGAAAGCGCTTATTTCAAATTCAAATTAAGTCAGATTAATTGCTATACATTTCATTTTCAAATAAAAATTTGCAAGTTAGAAAATAATGATTTGAGACTTTTTTAATCCACCTTACTTCTGTTATAGTATTTATTTGATTCTATACTTAAGATTTTCGTCTTATTTCGTCTTCGTGAGCATTCATCCTCTTATTCATAGTTTTATTGAAAATATCTGAATTTATTCCACAAGTCACAATATCGAGCTGAATGACCGCCTCTACATTCGTAATATTTAATTGCATTCATTCTATTTGTATCTGTTCTGCAATTCGCTGGTATATGATCCTTTTTCCCACACTTATAGCACATTCTTGCATCTATGTTTACGTTGTTGTTTTTTCAACAAAATCTCGCCAAATGCCCTTCTTTATTAAACTTAAAATATGTAACATTTTTATGGTAGTTCTTTCTTCAATTCTTCTATAATCTTGCTCAATCTGTCAATTTTTCTTTTAAGAAATTTATTGTATCTTGGTCTGTTGTAGCCAGCTTCCTGATTTGATTATACTCGTCTTCCTTTCCTTTAACTCCCACATTTTAATCTCATCTAAAGCTTCTTCTAGCGTTTTTGACTCTCTGATATTTACAATAATTTCCATTTTGTTTTCCTTTTTCTTTCTACAATCTCTGATATTTCTATTGGTTCGTGTTATCTTATATTCCTGACAAGACCCGCCACTTTTTCCATATTTTATTTTCCTGACTTCCCAGGTGGTTTTCCACACTATGCTGACCAAGTTGTGGAGATAAAATAAGTTTTTTCCATTTTGTTATTTGTTTTTATTTATATTTGTATTTATTATTTAAGAAACACCTTTTCGTATTTCTTCGTTCAACTTTACACTTTCTGATTTATCCATTTCTACAAATTATTGTATTAATATTTTTTCTTCGTAAACGTGTTTGGTAGTTTGTCACATTTGACAAGAATCCTTTCCGATTGTAGTTAATATGTAATTAGAAATTGTTTTTTGGGTCACTAAAATTTTCTCAGTGAGTGATAGGTTGCAATAAACTTCCAGATCGACAAGTTATTACTATAGAAAATGAAACATGTAAAGATGAAATCCAAATGTTATATACGGCAACAACAAGGATGTAATAGTTATGATTTAATGATATAGTTAAATAATCTCAATAAATTTGTATTCTATATTACATTTTATATTAGAAATTAAGAAATATTTTAATTATCTGACCAGTACATTATAGATTGATGGAAAGTTTGCATAAATTAATTCAGAAATTAGAAATATTTTATTAACTTAAGGATTTCTTCTAAAATATTTATCGTTCTGCATTCAACCAAATGGCAACTTGGGCTCGATATTCTCGTATTTTATTCTCTCCTGAAAGTTTTGGACAACAAAATAATTAAATTATGTAATCGTTCAGCCGCCGTCGGCGATAATTAGAATTTATTTTAATTATTGTTTCAATTTAATTAATTTTTTTTTAAAGCTAAGATTAACGCCGGGTGGTTTGTCTAACCAATTTAAATCTATTTGACAAATTAATTTCATTATTTAAAACTCGGAATTTCTTCTTAGCTGGAGTTTTTCACATCTCGTAGGATTTCCGCATTACAATTAAATTTTTTTTAATTAATTCGTATATTTTGAATAAATTTTTCTTGTTGCTAATAAGTATTTTATTTTTAACTCCCACGGTTGCTGTTTTCTTCATCAGCAACTTCGCTATAAATGCATTCAAGATTATTTCATTATCCCACCCATTTACACAACTACCATTTTGTACTAATCCTCATGATATTATTACTTTCGGGTTCTTGACTGCCAGTGGAAGGTATGTGTCCTTGTCCATGACTATATATTTCAGTGATTAGTTTTTTCAAATAGTTCAATTTATTCGTATTTATTTAATTCGCTTTTCAACACTTTGAGTAGAGATCTGCACATATTCCTCATATTGATAAAGTATATTAAGTAATATTGACTAGAACTAAAGTGTTAAATCTAAAAAATCAATTTTTAAAGGCGTCAAAAATACTCATCATGAAAACCGCATCAAGTTCATTTCAAATTCATTAATTCACACCAAATAAAACAAAGTAACACAGGACTGTTCTAAGAATAAATAAACACATTTATATAAATTAAAAAAGCAAGTAAAATACAAAGATTTATATAAAAATAAATTTATAAAGAATTACGATTCATAAACATCATTATCTTGAATCAGAAATCTATTATGACGAAATTATAAAATAAAGAATAGAGCTTAACCTCTTAAGTGTCTATGACGGATATATACGTCATCAACATATGCATTACAAAACGCATAAGACGAATATGTTCGCATAAAATTAAATTGTGTATACCACTATGCATAAAATGAATATATTCGCTTGAGTATAATATATGTTTTTATGCCCAAGACGTATATATACGCTAGCGGATAACAAACTGGTCACTGAGGAGCGCATTTCATTTGACGAAATAAACCACTTAAGAGGTTACATTATAGCTTTATTTAGAAACAAAAGACCATAATTTTGAAAAACAAAATAATATTATAAAATAGCTTATAATTATGGTTGAATTAACAATCGAAAGATCACAATTCTGCAACAACTGAATTAACTTTTGTTAGTTTAATCCAGCCATGTCCAACCCAAATTACTCTACGGACCTAAATGTAGGAATGTACAAGGCTTTGGGCCACCAATCACCTGAACAAAAAAATTCAATTGTAGCGCACACTCACGCTAAAATGAGTTACGTACACACAAACTAGTGTGTACACAAATATACACAATAATATATAAGTATTTCAGTAAATTATAACAGATATATAATGTAAAACTTGTTTATTTATTTTATTTGAAATTTTTTTAATATCAACTTCTAATTTTGTTGTGGCACAACGTAACTGATTCGTCAAATTTGCGTCGGTGAGCCTGTTACGGTCTTTGGTTTTGGCTAATTTTAATCTAGAAAAAAATTACTCACAGAGATATGTTGTGCCGTTTGCTGCCAAAATGCACATAGCTAATTTTTTCAAATTAGGAAATTTATCTTCCTGGATATATTTTCCATAAAAGTCGACATTATTGATGTCCTCAAACCTAAATTTAATTTCTGAGTTGGACTGCAGATCGATAAGTTCCAGTTGTAAATAATCTGGAGCTGAATTCACATCAATATTAAATGGACAATTAAAAATATTGAACATTTTCTCAAATTCATCTAGGTGAGCAAATCTTTTTTCAAATTCCTCAAGAAAATCTTTAATATTATACGAATATTTGGAAATGGGTTTATTTTCCATTTCGAAATCATTTAAGTGAGGGAAATGGGTGGCATTATTCGATTTCAGTTGATTTTGAAAATATTTTAATTTAGCAATGAATGTCTTTATGTCTTGATAGCAATTCTTAATTAATTTATTTTCTCCTTGAAGATTCTGATTTAGTTCATTTAATTTAGTTGTGATATCTATCAAGAAACACAAATCCAACAACCATCTTTCATCGTATAACTGTGGAACGTCTTCGCTGTTCTCATTCATGAAAATTCTAATTTCCTCCCCGAGGTTCCAAAGTCTTAATAAACATTTTCCACGACTCAACCATCGTATTTTGGCTGTGTCTTAATGAATTATTTCTTATTTTGTTAATAATATTAATGACAACTGACATCACGTGAGACATATTTAATGACTGAGCACATAGATTTTCTATATGTAAAAAACAATGACAAATAAATAAATCCAAAAATGATGTATTTTGTCCCAAGCTTTCAATATGTTTGCAAATTAAACTAAATGCTCCTATGTTTTTTTCTATCATTGATGGTGCTCCATCTGTTGTAATACCAATAAGTTTTTTTAAATTTAATTGTCGATATTCCGCGCATTTTAGAACAGCATCTATAATATCTTTGTTCATTGTTGTATCCTTCAGACTCACAAGATCAAGGAGTTCTTCTGTTACTTTCAGCTTATTATCAACTCCGCAAATAAATATAGCAAGTTGTGATGTATCCTTGATATCGGTTGTTTCATCCAAAGCTAAGGAGTAGTAAACAAATTGTTTGGTATGTTCATTAAGGTTTAATGAAATTTCATTGGAAATATCATCAACTCTACGTGCAACAGTTTGATGAGAGAGACTTACTTGTTTATAAATATGAACCTTTTCTGGGATAATTTCTTACACTGCAGCAATTAAACATTCTTTTATGTATTCTCCATCCGAGAGAGGTTTGAATATTTTGGCAATAATTTGAGAAATTTCTAAACTTGTGCTGACAATGTCGTTTGATTGTTGATTTTGTTTTTGAAACACATTTTGTTGAGACTTCAAGTTAGCTTTCGGTAAGTATAATTTGGCCTTGCATTCATCACCAGAAATTACAGAAAGTTCCGTATGTTTTACATAATGTTTTCGTATGTTATAAGTTTTAGCAGTAATCGTTTCACGATAAAATGAGCACACAGCATTATTTTTTACTTGTATGAAAAGGTAGTCATTTTCCCAATTATTATTAAATTGTCTGTTTTCATTTTTTAATTTTCTTTTATTCTTATCCGACATCGCAAGTCAATATTATTGACAATTTTATTTATTCTGGAATAATTAAAAAAACGAATAAATTTTTGTAGGACAGCAAATTAAAATGAAATATTACTTACTTTTATTCTCACAACCTTTTTAAAACAATAAATTTATACCTTTAAAATTTTTAACTTTAAAACAAGAAAGCACTTCATTTAACAGTGGCTTAAACAAGACTAAACTAAACGACAGCGGTCACGAAAATAATCATAATCACGCGTCTGACTTTTATTCTACACATGCAAACTCGCGCGCTGCGTGTGCACGCTCTCCCGCTCTCCTGCTTTCTTCTTTGTGTATATACCCACATACATATAACATTCCATTTTAATATATTAAGATATAGGAGTTTTATAAAACGTCATTTCGACCACTTAATAAAAATTATTTGTATTATCGATTATTAAAATTGAAATATTAATTTGTGTGATTTCCTTTTTTGTTATCGAGCCGCACAAAAATCACAATCGGGCCACACGTTGGACATGGCTGTTTTAATCAAACAAAAAAGCCATAATTAATTATTAATATAGAAAGAAAGAGACGTAAGATCTTATATTGGCAGTCAAAACACGAAAGTGAAAATAATATGAGAAGTATATCTAGTAATGGAGCTCACCTGCTCATGGATTTTCAACTACTATGTACAATATCAATGTGGTAGTAGCCATGGGTACATATGGAGGATAGTAAAATAATCTTGAAGGTGTTAAATAAGAATCATGGATACTCTAGAAAGAAACCCTAGAAAATTAAAATTTAAAATAAACCGTATTTGCCAAAATTACTTCAAACATTTTTCACCGTGTTCTGCCCTTGTTTAATGGAAAGTTACCTATTTGATTTATTAAATAGTTAAAACCACTGTATGTCGTTCTGATTCGGCCACTTAGTTGTCTTTTTTAAAACATTTCATCTATGAGACGGTTTTTCGAAAATTCAAATCCAAGAGCATTTAGCTCTTTATTTCATTTTGTCGCCACCTCATACATAATTTATTCGTACTACAAACATTTCTTTCCGCCGCTACCAATTTCTGACGATTGAGCTGTGATCTAGATCAGTGCAACAAAGCCTGACCTCTCCAGCAGCCTTTATACCATTCGGTGCAACGCCTTCAACCTGTTAACAGCCACATTGAGCTACTTTTTGGTATACCGTCCAGCAATTTTTGTCAATTTGATTTAAAAGGCATATGAGCAATAAAGAAATTGATGGA
The DNA here is from genome assembly GCA_022537955.1 of Schmidtea mediterranea. Lineage (NCBI taxonomy): Eukaryota > Metazoa > Platyhelminthes > Tricladida > Dugesiidae > Schmidtea > Schmidtea mediterranea. Next base: position 146,809,326 of record CM039680.1, on the reverse strand, counting down.
ACAATAAAAAGAAACAAAACAAATAAAGTACTTTTATTGTTTAATCAAATTTAACAAATAAAATAACTTTACAGAGTCACGGACAAGGATAAAGAAATACTTTCCATCGGCAGAGAACTTGAAATTAAAAGTATCATGAGTAGTTTTTGCAATGGAGCTTACCTGCTCATAGGTCTTCAACCACTATGAATATTTACAAAAAGGAAATTAAGTTTGATAGTTAAATAATTTTGTAGAAATTTATTTATTAAAACATTTTTACAGTTATTGACTACATTTTAAAATTTCAAAATCATTTCGAATTAATAACAATCTATTCAAATAAATTCTTTTAGTTTGAAAATAATTTAAATAATTACCAATTACTTCAAAGCAACTTTAATTAATTCAAATCGTTTTAACTGAAGTTTCACTCATTACGATATAATTTAAATCAACAGTTTTTTCTTGTAACACAAATTTTCGACACTGCCTTTATTAATTAAATTCATCTACCTTTAGTTTTCAACAAATTAATTCATATCAAATTTTATTAATTTCAAATAATTTTAAATTAATATTTATCTATTCAAACATTTTAAATTTATTTAAATAATTTCAAATTGATTAAATTTTAGGTACTTTTTTATTATTCACCCCTCCCTTAATATAATAATTAAAATATAGTTGAATTTTAAATAATACAATCGTGATTAAAATTAATAATAAAATTAATATTATATCTATTTCCACAAAATCCACAAATTTTCGATTACTTTATTAAGTTGTTCTTTATTAACTTAATCCTCGCAAAATTTTAATGTACCCGCATTATCTTGAAATGTTATATGTAAGTGTTTTGAATTCATAGCTTTGAGAGTTCTTGATTAAGTAAACATAGAGTAGATATATAATGTCAATTTTATTATTAATTTTAATATTGATTGCATTACTTAAAATTCAATTATACTTTAATTGTTAAATTAGGGGTGGGGAGGATATTGTAAAAGTACCAAACTTTAATTGTTTAAAATTTACTTATAGTTTTGAAGTCAGCTGTAATAATTAATTGCATTAGAATAGACAAAGCTAATTGTATTAATATAGATTCGCTTTCAGGTATTGTTTTGCTTCACTGGTATTATAGAGCTCCTTGAACCGTAATTGACTGTTGAATTCATTCAATTAATTATCAGATCTGCAGTTGGAACCAGTTATAGAACCAATTAATAGATAATACTTTAAGAAAATGATTTTTTTATGAAATAATATAGGCTCAGATTATAACATGAGTACTAGAAAGATGTCTACACTCTATATCCTATGTAAAATCCTCGACTCCAGTTACTCGGAGGTCGAATACATGAAAAATCATAGCCACCGGGTGCCAAAAAAGTTTTAGCGATCATACATAACCTTTGTGATACCACTTGCTTTTTCAACAAAAACACTTTGTTAAAATGTGATTTTTAACATTTCGTTTTGTCGATGTTTGTATTATCAATTTTTAATATATTACAAGAATATGTAATCCGATACGCTTGAATTTTTTTTCCTTGAAACTTAATTTTTGTACTTCAATTTCGAATTTTAAAATAGCGTCATAAGACTAGACACATATTTACTCAAACAAGGTATAGCCAGAGTTTAATCTCTACAAGCTGACATTAAAATGTTTTTAAAATGATAACCTATATACAAGATTTTAAACAAAACACACGTGTATCATGAGCAACGAAATATTTAAAATCTTTTAAAATGCAGTATATAAATGATTACACTAAAAACGTAGTGCAAAAGCTTTAAATGAAACAGGAGATTAGACAGACGTGTGCACTGCTGTTCAAATGAACAGTATCTAACAAAAACATACCGAGTAATACTTTTTCGAAAAACATCGCCTTCATTATTATAAAAATTTTAAATATAATTTAATAATTTTCCGATAAAAGTTCAACCGCCAATAAAACAATATTTAACACACAAATAAGAAAAGATTTATTACTAATTCAATTTCTCCAAAAGCCTCATGAAAACGGGAATATCGATTTTTGATAAATATATTTTCATTACAACTTAGATTCTTATTTATTTTCACTAGCACTTATTTTACTTCAACAACATCTTACTATATGTGAGTGATGAAATTTTCATATTGTGACTTTCACTGCATTTGAGAATTGATATGAAATTTCATTTACCAAAAACTTCTTATAGTTATGATACATTTTAACTGGTTGGATCTCAACAATTGTTTTGATTTGAACTGTTCTCATTTTCTTTAATTCTTTATTTATTTTCTTTATTGAACTTGTTGCTTTGAATACAGTACTAAACAATATCTTACTAAAAACAGTATTTTTTTTACTCTATTTCCAAAATTATGAATAAAATAATGTTGATAATTCGTGCAAATAACACTTATTGATCTGACTCAAAGGCGTGTTAAAAATAACAAATTTCAGATAATATAAACTTTATTGATCAATACAATCGATTACCATATTACAACCACACGAATAAATCGATATCACAACAATTCGTATTATGTGCATACTTTAGGGAAGAATAGCATTTGCAATACACTGTGGAACTCTCAAACAATTAATTGCTCCTTATAGTTTCAACACTCGGTAAAATCGATTTAGTTGCTTTTTTTTGCTTTGACTTGAAATTATTTGAAATTCTCGATGATGACTTTAACAAATTTAACTGTTTATTGTGACAATTTCTTTCCCACAATAATCTCTGATTTCTCTTTACTTGCCTCATTTTACTCTTTATACTCTTGTTACTCCTTTTCATTTCTTTGTACTGTTTATTTCACTATTTACTTGTTACGTTTCCCTTTATTATTTTGTCTCTTTTCATAACTTCTTTTTTTCTTCTTTTAATTCTATTCTGATTCAAGTTGTGTTTTGCTTTTAAAGCCTATTTTCTAATGACTCTTAATGATAATGTCTTCAACTCGATACTTTTTCACTCAAATTTTGATTAATTCATTCCAATTTATTATTTCTGACAGCTGTCAAGATTTATAATAATTTAAAGATGCTTCTTTGGTGAGATACGTCAAACTAATTTCGTGTTTTTGTTTTCTCTTCTTGACTCTGTACTTTTTAATTAAAAAAACCTTATCTTCTTTAATTATTTAAATATTTCAATTCTTTGCCAGTTTTATTTGTTTTCTCACTTCTTTCATTCAATTCTACTTTCCGCGATTGTGAAGCAACACATATTTTTGTGTAATAATCATTTTTATTCAATTTAATGATAATAATTTTATTTTTATTTTTTAGATATGGTTGATGTTATACAATGAAACAAGTAAAATCAATAAAAATCACCAAAAATGACGAAAGTGCAAAATTATTTATTGGTCAAGGAAAGCGGCATGGTTGAATGCCAAATCAAAAGACGGATTTAAATATGATAATAAAATTCAGTTAGAGGTCCCAAGGAAAAGGTAGATAACAGTTTAATAATGGCCTTATCAAAACTATAAAAGAAAACTCAGAAACCAGAAATTGACAATTTGGTCGAAGAGCGCTAACAACAAAATACGGTCAACACCAGCAGAGAAAGAAAAGTGCAAATTAATAACTAATTGTAATTGTGGTGAATTGAGAACACGAGGTATCACGAGAACCAACTTTTAAACAACATTAACCTCTCAATATACTTAGCAATGTATTTTACATCTCTTTTATAATCGAAAAATCAAGATTGTAACCAATCAAGTTCATGAATTTGTATTGAAACCGTATTTCAAATAAAATCTCAGATTTTTAACATTTAAAAAACAATCTTCTTTTCAAGCACTTTCTACTCTTCAAATGAGGCTATAATAACCATATACATCAACTTTATATCATTGAAGGATAATATCAGTAAAATCTTAATTGAATTATATTTTTTGGTAAAAACTGTAAAATTTTGGATTCTTATTGCAATGATACTGTTAAGCCAGACACAAACGGCCTTGAGAATCGTTTAAATGAATCGGTAATACACACGCAAATACAACATGCAGATTTAAAATCAGACCCATAAAACACCAACTAACCATGTAAAATACGAGAAAGAAAACAATTAAATATAAAATCAAGAAACACAAAAGTAAATTAAAATAATAACAAAGTGCAACAAGATCCGCCCGAAATAAACATAAAAATAACATGAGAACACGAAAATTTTACCAAAATTTGAGAATTTACTAAAAAATGGAAAATCCATAAAAATGGAACAAAAAATCAAATAACTTGAATTGGAAACAATTCAATTAAAAAATTAAAAATATAATTGTCAAATTAAATTATAAAAATAATAAATTTAAGAATAGAATATACTAGAAAATCACAAGGTCAAATTTTGTTTTATTAAATCAAATTTAACACGGAAGGTTAGGGTCGTACAATAAGTATATATACCGATTCATTTTCACATAGTTTTAATCGACTATTCAGTTTTGAAGTACTAGAATCAGTTTTAACAGTCTTAATCAGTGAAAGATCAAATCCTAAATGTGAGTGAAGAAATGCTCGAAAACTTTCTCCACGTCGCGTCCATACAACCTCGTAAGAGCTCTATTTGGGTGTCGGCGTGGGGAAAGTATGATAGTGACGTTGATGAATGATGAACATACAATATGAATTATCAAACGTTATTATATGCTAATAAAGTATTCACTATACAATGTTTTTGTCGAAATTTTTCCGGCCCACATCCACTCACGCACCACAAGAAAGTAAAATCAACATACAATTCAGGCTTTGTAGGTGCAGTTTATCTGCCAATAGCCTGTGTTCGTGAATGTTCCGGCGTGAATAACGCAGGGCCTAAACGTCAATAATATCCGTCATAGGGGAAATTGGGAGGAGGGAAGTAGTCTTTTGGCTACTCCTCCACCGCTCATTTTCCTATAATTTTGACCAAATTAAAATCATTGCACGTAACGGCTAAAAATCACAAACATTGAGTAGCTCGGTGAGCACTCTTAAAATCATAATATTAACATAACTATCCTAAGGTCAAATCAAAGGGAAGGAAGTGGGGAAAGAATTCGGAAATAATTGTTATGTCTAAATACTCTAACTGAATCTGAAAATTATACAAGAGATCCCGAGAGATTAACTACCCAAAATAACTAAATAACATAAATTAAAACCGTAGCTAAGGATGATGATAAGAGGCTAAGGCTACGAACATCGACACCAACGGTATAAATTAACTTAAACCCCGATAATAATACCACCCAAAAAAGGTTACCGTACAAAATTTAGTCAAAGTAAACAAATAGCCCAATTCAATAAAAATGGTGTTGTTATCTTAGCCAATGAAACTTTCGTGATAACCAGTTTATCTTTTAATTTAAATAGACTTGCAAAATTACCCCAAAGATAGAGATCAATTGTCCAAAACACCTACCCCAAAATATAATCAACCTCAGTCAAAGTAACAAAATGTAATAAAATAATATTACTCACATAAGTCAGAAACAGAAATTATCCGCATTAAAATCAACCCAAATTTATTAATAAATTATAGTGCTCCACTTGGGGATATGATAAATTACGAACCTGAAAATAACGTTAAAAAATCGAATTTACCACCGGAGAAGGAAATCGGTTTAGACAAAATAAGACATAAAATACAATGACGACCAGGCGAAAGGCATATCACGTTCCGAATTAACGTTGTAGATGATCACCCATTTAGCGACACGCTCTAATCAGCCACAAAAAGAAAAAATTAAATAAAACTAATATAGCATCCAATGCATAATAATCACACCAGGTATATTAGACGATAATCATAAATCAACAAAGAATAGTGTCCAAACGAATAGGAGGAGATGTAGATTAGGAATCCTTTGACATCGGTGAATTTTGAGGATCTACTAGGACCACAAAGGAATTTCGATTCTGTGAGATGAGAAACTACAATCGGGAATAGTTCATGTAGTGTAAATAAACAAAATTTATCTAACCTAAAGAATCTCGGACATAAAATAAGATCCAAATTCCGACGAATAAACAACCAAAAATTGTCTTAGAACAATTAAGTAAACGGAAGCCAACAATACAGATCGATGAAATTCCTTTTGAATAAATAGTAGACGTGGCAAGGCACGATCCACTCGATTTCAATCAATAAGTGAATAGGAAAATTCCATGTCAGCAGAAAACATCTGGCATAAATCGAACGCAAACATTATACACACTGGCCTGAAAACGAGGTGAGGAAATTCATAATATCACTGAATCACCAGAACGTGTTTAATTTAGAGAATTTCATAGTTCAGACACACCTGCGGGGCAGAAGGTGCAGTATAAATAAACCAGTTAGTGGCGAGAATTCGGAAAGATCATAGTGAGATATTAAGATGAGTTCCAACAGACAAAATGATTCACGAGTTAGAGGCCACCCCTCTCACTTTATGGACAATGAAGAGATCACAATGGAGCGTCGAACCGACGCCCAAGAGAGTAAGGAATTCATTTAGTTATTGTACCTTTTTAATTACAAATAAAATTTCATGCAATTCGGCCATCCGTTATAAGACTCTGGTACACGTCACTCGGAGACCCAAGTCGGGATAAGGAAAGATGCTCTTGCTAATGGAGAAAATGTTATGAAAAAGACCTCGATCATAATAATGAAATTTAAATAAATAAATGCTAGATTAGTATTTTTATCCAAATTCAAGTTTATTATGAATTCGCATGCATAAATAAAAGACAAAGGTTCGCCCAACGATGTGCTAATCTAGGAATACAACTTACTAATCTCGACTCATAATAACAAACTATGAACTGTATCACGCAACCCCATTAGGACTAATTAGAAATCAGCCGAATACCAAACTCACGGTAGCTGGGGAATAATGTTACGTCATTGTAACAACGCGTCGAACACCAGCTATGAGTTTCTGTCAAGAACAAACAGTTTGAGTTTCTTTATCGACTTCACGACACCTCGATCTCCATTTAGATACACTGACTTCCAAGAAAAAGGTAAATGAATTTCTCATACCTCTACGTCCAAACCAACGAAACATACTGATGAAAGGCTCCTCAGGACAGTGAAAATTGCATTGATTTTACACTTCGTAAATGAAACATAGAAACCCAACCACCAAAACCTATCTACTGATCGTTACAGTAAATGACTTCCATAAAAATGTACGACTCAGGAACCCTAAACTACGTCAGATTTGAGGACTAATTTATATCACCCTCCACTGAGACCTTATTGCCGAAAAAATTCATAAAAATCCTGGATATAAACCATCCTCGTACGCATAAATCTATTGTTCTCATGATTCCTATTTAAAAGCTAATGATGTTCATTTCAATAGATTCATGGGTGGACGAATCTCGAATCATGATGAGATTTCCATCCCACTCCGCCGCTAGATGCAGACAGGCGATGTAGGATGCGGGCTTTTCGATTTCCCCAGTAAGAGAGTCGAGATTCGGGCGACAAGGAGGAACAGAAGATGTCGAGTTGCCGTACGTGGCAATAAAACATGAGCCAGGACGAAATCCGGCTCGCGAACTCCGAGGTCGGGCGGAAGATATCTTGGCACGTCTCGAAGCACATCAAAGAAGAACCAACAAACAGGTAGAACGAGCTCGCCGTCGATTGGAGCAGATCAACGACGACATCGCAGCTGGTTTGATTCCGAGCACGGATGGGTATACCCCGTTCTATGGAATCTCGTTCGAGCTCGATGACCCCAGAGTAAATCAGTCAACCCAGGCCATAACCGTGTCCATGCCGAAGAAAATACTTCCAAGAGAAATGAGGACAGAAGCTAGAGATCGTAGGTCGGAGTGGGAAAAACTATTATCCAAATTCGCGTCACGACTGAATTTTGTGAAATAAATATTTCTGGTTTTATTGTTCATGCTTACATTTACCTTCTTATTGAACGTTTTGCCCCACGAAAGAAAAACTATTACATAATTTTAGGTTAGGCGTAACACATTTTAAAATATCGTACCGATAACAATATTTATTGTATACTAGAAAAAGTAAACAGTTAATGACCTATTTTATTGTAGAGATGGATCCCTGTACGATACTAAATACGGATCTCAAAAGTGCACGCAAGGAGAATACTGATCTCTATAGACATTTACTACAATTAACAAAGGAAATTCATCAGATAAAATCAACATAGATAGAACCAGCCAAAGCAAAAACCCTATATTAGCGGGTGACGGTCACCCAACGCGGGTGGGCCGAAAAGAAGCGATTGGTGCAGGCCATGAAGACTCAAATTCGCGGGCTGGATGTGGCGCTATCGGCCTGCCAAGAGGGCCAAGCTGTCACCTACCGCTTGGTCTTTGCACCGGCACAGTTGGCGTATCGAGCCTCAACAGATGCAACAAAACACGCAGTGAAACCACCTCAACAACGTCTTGAAAAGGTCGAGAGAGCGAAGCGACGGGCGATGAGACTTGCGGAACGAATATAATGAGAATGTCATGATAAATAAATATTATAGTTGATTACCTTCGTGTTTGTTACAATTAATTGACCAAGACTTAGAATATTTCATGCACGATAATAAATATTCAGTCGGGTGGTAAAACAAACGATAACTGATCGAATGAGAGAAATTTGTCCGGTTACGCTTACCTCACCGACACTTGGATATCCGGTACTCGGTGTGGGATTCGGGTTAGTGTACCGAACTCCTCACTGGGATGAATAAAAAAACATCCCCTCAGTACTCGGGATCTGGGTTGTGTACCTCGGAGAATATAAAAGAATGGAAATGCCTATACGTTCAACCAAGTTCCAAAAACTGTTTACTTGGTTTCCCGAATAGTGAAAAGAAAAAGAAGCGATCTATGGGCGCGGTAATTCCTAATATTTCTATCTACTATCCGCCCGCTCCCTTCAGGTTCCAGCTCTACTTGGCTGTGTAAACTCTGACCTCAGTAGTCCTTTTGAGTATGAACCATTTACCGGTTAGTTCACATCTCACCTACCTCTTGGGTCCTCAATACTCGGTGTGGGATCCGGGTTGTGTATCGAACGGTTCAGCGCTACCAGTCCCTTGGCTGATAACATCCTGAACTCGACAGTCCGCCGCTGTACTCTGGTGCCTCATCACCAGCTAGGGAAAAAATATGTCTAGATACCTTTACAGAACTTTTAGTTCTCTTACGTCTAAATCATGCGCATTTTCTCTCACCTTTCGGTTCGTCCTTTCACTTCCCCCATCAAAATTTGTGGTAATCACGTCAATGAACTTCCCAGAAAGAGGTGATCAATCTCTCGCCGGCTGCTCATTGACATTTGCGACTTGGCCTACCATTTCCTTTCTCAGTAGGGTTGATCAATGTTTCCCTTGGGTGAGCGTACTATCATTTGATAGCTCAGGTTATTGTTTTTCCTCGTCTTAATGCAGTATAATATAGATAAAACAATAAAAATAATACGATAGGAAACTCGGTTGTCGAAATTTTTCCGTCCAATCATGCGGTCTTTTTAATTTCACCGCTTTGTGTCTCTGTGCTTGTATTTTTATTTTTCCCTGATTCGGCTTTCATATGTGTAATTTTCTTTATTTATCGTTGTTTAATTACTTTTATTTAACACTCAGTTACTCACGAACAATGCATATTTATTTTATGACATTCACAACAGTTTCCGTTCATGGATAATATACTGTTATTCTTTCTTTTATTTTCCGCTGGCATAGCATGCAATGCGATTCTTGTGCGCATCCTTGACAATAACTCAGGTGTCCGCAAGGTATCACCATTAATCGTGCCTCCTCTGTTCGACACACATAACATTCTCGATAAGCTTTAGTCTAATCTTTCATCATCAACGTTATCTCTTCCTCAATGGTTTCAACTTTTTTCATCATCGTATTCCAATCTTTGCCGAATTCAGCTATTTCTAATCTCATGAATAGAATTTCATATATTCTTTCAGTTGTTACATCCTTGTCAACATCAATCAATTTTATCAATATGCAAAGTTCGTCAGAATAAAGGTTTGAAATCGTTGCTATGTCTTCTCTAACTCGTTTCATTAATTTTTGTTTATTTATTAACTCTTCTAGGTTATCATCCTCGATGCCTAAAATGTCCTTTAGTTTCGCTATTATTTGTTTGGCCGGTTCCATCTATTTATAAAACATCGATTAATTTAGTTATTATACCATTTTATAATTATTTATTCTAATTTATCCTATTATCGTTTATTTATTCCCCTTGGTTTTACTGGTTTGCCTCCCGTTTAGGTCTCGTTTATTCTCATTGTTTATCTTTAATCCCTCTACTTACCCCATTTTTATTTATCCCAATTTTTACCCTTTAATTACATGTCATTTGTTTCTGTGTTTTGCTTATGAGTTGTGTTATCGTTTGTGCGTTATCTCTCTGGTTACTTGTTTTTCTTTCTTACTTTTGGTCTCATTTGCTTTCCTAGTTGGGGCGTCGTACCTTTGAGCCGTATTATCGGATAGTTATTACTAGGGATTGTTCTGTCCGACACGTTAATTATTCGATGATGTGCGCGTATTAATTTATCTGATCACTGCTATGCGAATCTATGAAGTGTTATGAATTAATACCCTATGATTTATGATCACGACGATTTTACGAATTGAATTATGAACTGTTCATGACGGTTCCTTGGATTTTGTAGTTGATCGTTCGTTTTCTATTGTTCTTTTTCACCCAGGTTTATTAGGTTCGTTCATTAAGTTCGCTTCCGGTTTATCCACTATCTGTTTATTTGTCATCTGTTATCTCTCCTGGATTTGCCAGAGGTGTTGTCTCGACATTTTCTAATTAATTCCAAAGTTTTTATTTCGGTTTCCTTGAGTTCTTTGCAAAAACAATCATTTCAATCCCGACTGAGCCCCCAAATTTACATGCGGGGTTTATGGTTTTATGACCTTGACCCAGATGTAAATATTTGCTTACCTCCAATGGTTACCCGTCGCTAAGCAACGTTGGTAATGTAACCATCGGTTTTGAGGTCGCCAAAGGTGAGCGCAATCTAGGAACTACTCTGGCCCGACCTCAAACTGGTTCAACGCACTACCGTTAGAAGGTATTCGTGCGGTTTTCTTTCTCTGGTCCTTTACTGAAATATTTTCATTTCTGTGATCGTCACTGATTTCGGAATATTTTAGTCGAGTTAACTCAGGTAACGCTATGAATGCTATTCTCAAACATTTATTAAATAACACAGGGTGATGTCTATGATTAGGATTACAAGTCTCGAACTTGAGACGCACGACATTTTGCGCTCTCTGATCTCCTTGGCCGGTGCTTGTTTGGTTTGTCCTTGGATGTGGATAGAGTCGCCGCCTTTCGTTGGCCAGTTGCGCTGGCCCGAACACTAAGGGATAAGTCACTGCTGCGCCCTCTTGGCACGCCGACAGTGCTATGTCTAACCCCTTGATCTGCGTTTTCTGGTATTGGATGAGCTGTCGTTCTTCAGCCCACCCTTTTGCGCCGCCTCCATCTTCTGGTAAATGGCTTTTACCCTCTTCGACTCGATTCATGTCCCCTTGACTTGTTGGATCTCCCGTGTGATCTGCAGGAGTTGTTGCTGGAGTTCCCGGTTGGTAGCACGGGCCTTATCCAGCTCCTGTTATAGGATGGAGAACTGACTTAACTTCATTTCTAAAATAATAAAACATTTAATCAGACCTGGCGCTACAGTTGCGTGAAAATCTATTCTTTCATTAGTATAATTTGTCACTGAGTCGTCGTAAAATGTTTATTTCTTAACCTGAGATTTAATAACAAAATAGTGAAATGCGAAAAAACACAAGATTTATTTTAAGAGATTTAATAACAAAATACTGGACCCCGAAAACACACACCTGGTCCGACTGTCACTTGGTAGAAAAATTCTCGGTCACAATGTAGGTGTGTAATTCATATACTGGTTTCAGCTTGCAATTTTTCATTGATATTATGAATGGTCACGTCAACTGCTATGGCAATCAATTCTCCTCGTCGTGGTATTTTCAATTGGTAGTTTGTAGGGGAATTTATTCGTGAACTTATTTAATCATCCGGATTCTCTAAATCATATCAGTTGCAATTTGATTTCCCCTGAAGACTATTGATAAGCTTGGTTTACTGGAAATGCGTAAGTGAATTATTTTTAGCGGAAATTTTAATGATGAAGATGTTCATTTCTAGATTTATACCAATCTGTGCTTGCCCACACATGCTCTCGTCAGCCGCACATGTCGCGGAGCTTCTCTAGACGTCAGTTCTAGGTATTCCAATGTATCAATGGGGTGGAAGCACTCACCAAGTGGACGCCGTTCTTAGGTATTCATGGGACTTCGGTGCTACTTATTCAAGTGTATTTTATTAAACTTTTTTATTCTATTTACTGTGCGTAGTTTTGATTTTGGTGAAAGTTTAATAAAATCATGTACGCGTTTTTTTTTCTATGCCTCTTATTATAGCTCTACCGTAAGCGACTTGATTATACCTTGCTGTTAATAGTTCAGTCGTAATCTCGTTGACAGGATGGATATTTGATTTTTTTCTATGTATGTACTGAGTTCCACCCGCGGATTTATAGCAGTTTTCTTTCATATGATGTTGGGCATTAATCTGGAGTTTCGGAATTTTTCGGACATATTTCCAGTGCGTGTCACAGTGATTACCACGTTAGGATTTGTTTGAAGAGGAAAGCCTATAAATTGACCGCGGTTAAAATTGGGTTTCCATGAAGACTCATGGTTTTTATTTTAAATCGTTATTTGTGAATTTAGTCTTAGTTTTATTTAAAACTCTCGAAATTTTTAATTTTAAAACAAAATTTAACTTCGTCTAGAATCTTTACATTTTAAATAGTAATTTTGAAGTTTGATTTCGATCAATATTTCTTTATTATACAATGTCGGAGGATTATAGCGTTATGGTTTTACTTTGTGGGTCCTCACGTGCAATCTAAATTTTGGTTTCGCTTAATCCATTTACTTTAAGATTATGTATTCAATTCGACAATTTAATTTTCATTAAAAACTTTACGTTATTCGTGTTAGTTTCAACATTTGATTTCAACTGAATTTCCTTACGGCACGATATTAGAAAGTTATAGCAACGATTTTATTCTCTGTCTTCCCGTCACCCTCCTTTTATTTGATCCTAGGCGCGTTTGTGTTTATATTACAAATTAATGAGTGCCCACTGGATTACTCGATGTTTTAATTTTTAGCCGTTTGTGAAGAAAATTTAGGTCGATTTTATGGCAATTGAGTGACGATGAAATAGCCAAAAGACTATTTTCTCTTCACCCTTTTCCCCTATACAGAATGATATTGACGTTTCAGCTCCTGCGTTCTCACGCCGGAGCCTTCACGGGCACGAACTATTGGCGATTATACACGCACTTACACAGTTCGATAGATATATAATATTTTAATGACTTATGGTGTTGTAGCGGCTGTGGGCCGAAAACATTTGACAAAAGAAAATTCATTTTTCGTTTAAATACGTTTAATGCCACATAGTACATCATAGTTGTCATGATTTCATTAATAGTACGTCATAGTCGTTATAATTTCATTAATAGCACATCATAACTCTCTCCCCACACCGACATCCAAGCAGAGCTCGTTCGAGGTTGCAGGAACGCGACATGGAGAGAGTTTTCGAGCATTCTCTCACTCACATTTTAAAATTTCTGATTTCCACTGATAAAGACTAGAAAACCGATTTTTCAGATTGAAAACTAATTTTTGGTTAAAATCCGATTAAAATTATGTGAAAATGAATCGGTATATACACCTATTGTACGACCCTAACCTTGCGTGTTAAATTTGATTTAGTAAAACAAAATTTGACCTTGTGATTTTCTAGTACATTCTAATCTTAATTTTATTATTTTTGTAATTTAATTTGACAATTTTTTTTTAATTTTTAAATTGAATTGTTTCCAATTCAAATTATTTAATTTTAGTTCCATTTTTATGGATTTTCGCATTTTTTGGTAAATTGTCAAATTTCGGTCAAATCTTTGTGTTTTCGTGTTATTTTTATGTTTATTTCGTGCGGATCTTGTTGCACTTTGTTATTATTTTAATTTACTTTTGTGTTTCTTGATTTTATATTTAATTGTTTTCTTTCTCGTATTTTTCATGGTAGTTGGTGTTTTATGGGTCTGATTTTAAATCTGCATGTTATATTTGCGTGTGTATTACCAATTCATTTAACCGATTCTCAAGGCCGTTTGTGTTCTGGCCCAACACTAGCAATTGTATTTCGAGTTAAGCTTATGTTTTTGAATTTCTTTAATTGTTCTGGACACAACACTTCCACTGCTTTAAACATGCATTCACGGATAAAGTCGTCTTCAGTGAACGGCCTAGACTTTCTTGAAATTAAATCTGATAACAAATAACTAATTTTTATAGTGGCTGTAATATTTTCAACAGGTTTGGTAAATACATTTTATTGTTTTTGAAGTGTCAACTTTAATTCTGACCATTTATCATCACGTAGTTTCGCAATATATGTTTCAAAACTTTTGCTATGAAATGTTTCGTAGTGTCTTCTAATATTGTTTTCTTTACAAATTGTAATATATTTTCTACATATCAGACATATAATTTTATTTTGTCCTATTTGTATACAAAAGTATTCTAAATCCCATTGTACCTCCCCTTACATTGAAAACTTTGATGTTCTTCTTTAGTTGACCGATTTTTCTTCATACTGCTAGATGGGTTGAAAAATTTATAATTGATTACAAATGAAAGAATAGAAAAATAGTGAAAACTAATTAATAAACGCAAAAAACCTCTTGTCAAAACAAGTCAAAATGGTACGCACGTGCGTTTGTTGAAGCAGAACGTCACTAAAGTTACTCTAGCATTTCTGACGCTGTGCTGCTTTAGTCGAAAATGATCTGATTCTTTACAAAGTATCTGATTACTTCGTGTGTACGTGCATTTAACCGTCTGTCATGATGTCAAATTTTATTTTGTCTTGACAAGATGAAATTTAGATGTAAATTTTGAACTACATATGGTAATTTTAAAAAATTAAGGTTGACAGAAATGTTAAGTAATCATATTGGTAATCTATAGATGCGGGCTGCGTGTTTCCAACGATATTCCAACTTGTAAAGCATACTAGAATTGATCAAAATCCAAATCCATAGTGATAAATCTAACCTTTCCATTATATCTAAAACTCTGAAATATTCATATGTTGGAATTTTAATATATTGATAAATTTATTAGTATTTTGAACATGAGTTTAGCGATTAAATGTATCGAAAAATAATGTCGTCAATGAAAATAGTAACAGCCAATCAAAACCAAGTATTTGGATTCTACTTTTTCAAAATTAATTTCAAGAAAAGTTATTGAAATATGATTTTTATGTTGTTTCAAGAATAACTTTCAATTGAAAAATAAATTCAGTCAATAATATTTCTAATTAACAATTGCATTTATTCAATTCTATCAATAATTTTACAAGTTTATTTACATCGACGATTAACAAATTTATATACTTTTTAATCTTATTATTTTGATAATTTCAATAGAGATTTACAATTTAATATTCTTAAATTAAAATATAATAAATTTATTCATATTTTCAAACCATTAAAATCTTTAACAGGTACTTAAAAATTGTCAACGTTTGAATGATTTTTAAAATATGTTTTTTACCAATTAAGCAACAACTCTTTATTAAAGACATGTGTTATAATATACTTGGTATTTAGTAATTATTGGTATACATAAGGTTATAATAGTCCAAACTTTTAATCACATAGGGTTAAAATTATTACCTCTTTCATCCTTTATGGTTAAAATTATTACCTCTTTCATCATTTAGGGTTAAAATTATTACTTCTTTCATTAATTAGGGTTAAAATATTACCTATTTCTTCACATAGGGTTAAAATTCTTAACCTTTTAGATAACTTTATAACAAATCATGTAATAGTTTATTCATAAATTTATCGAAAAGTATTATCATATACCTAGTTTGGATCATAAATTATTGAAATATTTAATAGGTATCAGATAAGACCTGATGAATTTTTAATGGTTATTTAATCAATGTTTGGTCACATAAAGCTTTAATGTCCGAAATTATCGATTAATTAGCAAATTGTTAATGAATGCAAATCTAATTTTACACGTTTTGGTATCAACACACAAAATTATGAGTTTTAATTAGTATTTAGATATTTTCAAAGCTCTTATTAAAAACAAAAGTTTATTTATATATCATTAGTATCAACTTGACTGATATTGACGATATTTACCAAATACGTGTATTTAATAAATTTACTTTTGAAAAATTGTTTGTCTTTTTTATTGTTATGAAAGTTAAATTATTATTATCAATAGCATTATTATTACCATAATTGTGTGAATTTTGTTAGCGTTAATTAATCCAGTATGCGTGGATTTTTAAAAATTATTGATATAAAAGTCATGGATCGATAATTCTTTATCAATTTATATAATGAGTCCAGTGACTTTCATTTGTAAACCCAGTAACTTATTTTCATAAAAACACTAAATCTAAAATAGTTGTTACAACGAATTTAGTTGATGGTATCGCTATAATTTAGAGTCGGATGAACTTGTAAATTAGTATTTTCAAATCCTAACTTGGTGAATTATTATCAAAATATTTAATTTTTAATAGAAACAGTATATTTGCTAAAAATTTATAGGTTTTGGTACAGTATTTACATGTAAATAATATTATGATGCGTTATTTTCATAAACTTTATAAATCCAATGTTTAAACCCTATCTTGAATGAGTTATTTTCAAAATTCTTACTTCAGTGGTGTCGGTAATAATTCATTGAGTCAGGGGTTTAAATCCTAGCGTGGGCAAATTATTTTTTATTTTCAAAATTAAATTTTTTAATAGAATATAAATCAGTATATTTTATTTGCTGTAAATTTTAAATTTTATAGAAATTGGTAAAGTATACATTGTATCATTTAGTTTTTTCATTTAGTTAAATTGAAATTTTAAACTTTGTGAATTATTTTCTTAAAATACTGAATTTTTTAAATCTAGTGTTCAAATTAAAGTTTTGAGTGACTTATTTTTAATTAAATAAACTATCAATATACTTTAATTGTTGTAAACTTAAATTTTTGTAAAAATTGTTAAAATTTTATGATTATTTTGATAGAATTATTACGTAATATACTTCTAACAAAATAGCCAGTAAGCTAAATAATTTAAGATTGAATATTTATTTTAAGACGAGTTTGATGTTAATTTATTATATTTATTGATTATTTTATAATTTTTTATGTAATAATATAATTAGCAATTGAAAATTTAAAGTTATTGAGACAAAAAATAATCTACTTACTGATATTGATGAGAACCTTCACATACTTTAATGATAAAAAATTAAATGTTAAAAAGATGACGACACGAAAGGATGTAAAGCTGTTAAAGAAAACATCTAAATGAAGGTACGTGCCTGCGTCAGTCTCAACATCTGCTGCACTGTCGGATGAGACTGATACAGATTGCACTTTGGAAAATTTTGATTTTGAATTCTGGTTTACTGATGATGACATAGATTATTATTTTGAAAGTCACATTAGAAATCCAAAGTTCGCTTTCCTTAAATGTTTTGTTGTGAGTATTTTATGCTCAAATAATTCCAAGGATATTGTTCCGATTCCTAGCTATATATATGAGGCTCTAGTTATCTTATGTTCAATTAACATTAACAACTGCCACTGGGTTTAATTTGTATACTGTAAAGTCTCTTGTAGCTCTTACTTTATTGATCCTGTTTTTAAAAATAAGAGAACGTTTGAAAATAATGAAAGAGCTCATATAATTAAATCTGAATTAAATAATAAATTTGACCTTCAAAATAAAATAATTAATCATCCCCATAAAAACCTGGAATATCAAAATAATAATTTTGATTGTGGACCTTTAATTTCGCTTATGCGATGATTGTGTGTAAAGAATAGCACTATTTTCCTGTTTATTTCATTTTGAATATTAGGAAAGAGATTTACGAAATTCAAAGTTTTCATTTAATTCATAATACAAAACTATCGGGTGGAATTTCTAAAGATCACTTCCTAAATAAAATTAACTTTAAAAAAGCATTAACACTTAAAAATAAAAAGCCAAACCTCAAAGAGATAGAAACTATAAAGCTCACTCAAGAAAAAGCTTGTGTCTCGACTTTCTTAAAAAATGGTTTGAAAATAATCTTGAGGTGATGGTTCTTTCTCCAGAGGTAACAATTAACTTGATTGCTCAAAACAATATTTATATAGTCGATCATGTTGTTTTTAAACAATTAAAAGGCATTAAAATAATCATTGGTATTATCTCCAACGATAATTATTGGCACTGGTTTCTTTGTTAAGTTTTTCTTGGCTTCAGTTACATCTTTGACGTTCGATCTTCTCAAAATATCAACGGAAGGCTGTTAGGAATAGGAGAGAACATAATACATAACTTGAATAAATTTATTCTTGAAAAATCAATTATATTTTAGAAATCTCATACTCTCTTTCGCTTTGCAATGTTCTATGATGACCCTATACATCAAGCTACTACTTTTATACTATTTTTAGAAGAATTTATTTCTGGAAATGTTGTCAATAGAGATAAAGTAATTGAAAAGCTTGTACATATGCAATCCAAGATGTGCAATGAAGTTGAAGTAAATTTGAATTTAATAAATTGTAAGATTCCAGAAAACATTTTAACAAACATTTTCATCAATTTGAACTTATCCGAAAATTTCATTTTTTTAAACAATACAATGAACACAGCAATACTGGATGATTACACTCAATACTTAAATGATTTTTTAAATATTGAAAATTTAATGAAAGCAAAAATTGTATTTGACATTATTGCTCCTCCTAAAGCTCAGCAAATTTTGATGGTCATCGACTACAACTCTGATGAACATTATCTACCTAATCCTTCATCTTTACTTCCAAACTTTCCTTATCTTTGTACAGCAAACTCTTTATTGACTAAAATGAATGAAATCAAAGAAACTCTAGAACTTTGTAAAATACTTGTCAAATACTGTCCTAGTGATATTCGTGGCTCTGGTCTTGTTAGTATGATTCTCATATGTGCATTTATCAAACACTATTCATTAGATTTGTCTTTCGAAAATTTTAATCTCCGTGATATTGGAGATGTCATAAAGTTTTTATTACCGACTATACAAGACATTATAAAGTATTCGATAAAGAATTTACCGGATAATTAAACAAATGTAAAGCTAAAATTAGATCAATGCATACTTTTGATAAATGAGACTTTGTTGACTTTATACGCAAGTGTAAACGAAATCAGTAACTTTATTATTAATGAAATACGTATTCGTAAAGAAACAAGTGTAACTAAATTCAGTAGACCACATTTAGGAAATAAAATCAGTAAAGTTCCACCACCAAAAACTAACTTCAAATCATCATTTAATCAAAATATGAAAACGACGGTATACAACATTTTAGTTAACGATGAAATAAACGAGATGCCAACAATTAAAGATCATATTGGTAATTTTATCCATCAAGATCCGCTAATTAAAAGTTATGATAATGTTTTAAACTTTGGTCTAAATTCTCAAAATACTCTTTTACTTCGACCAATTATAGATAAAGAGGTTATTTTTGAACTGAAAAGAGCTGATAATACATCTTCTTGAATTGATGGAATTATATATAACGATATTGCTATTCTTGACCCAAAAGGTAAATTGTAGACTCTTCTTTATAACAAAATCATTACGGAAAATACTATGCCGGACGTTTGGAAATTTTTTAAAACTCTAATGATTCCTAAACCTGATAAAGGTGATAAATATAATCTGATCTCTTCTTGGCGACCAATTGCTTTGTTATCCGTTGTTTATAAAATATTTGCGTCAATATTAGCTAGACACTTAATATCGTGTGTCAATCGAAACAATCTACTTCATATGGGCAAAAAAGAGGTTCTGTGCATGATGGTTGTGTAGAACACAATTCTGTACTTTCATCTTGTCTTGTGCACTCGAAATATAGTAAAGATACACCTATCATGATTGCATTTCTTGACATCAAAGACGCTTTTGGCAGTGTACTCCATGATTACATGTGGATAATTTTACGATACATATGAGTTGGTGAAAAATTCACAAACACTTTGAAACTTCTATACACTGAAACTAGCTCATACTATACATGTGGTCTAATTGTTACTCCGAATATTCCTATAAAGCTGGGTGCCAAACAAGGATGCCCTTTTTCAATTATTTTGTTTGCCATTGCAATAAATCCTGTCCTTCAAGCTGTTACTCTTTCTAAAGTAAAACCTTTCAAAATTGGTGAATCTTCAATCTAAGTTCTTGATTATGCTGATGATATCGCTCTTATTGCTAATAATACTCAGGATTTGCAAAATATCCTAAACATTGCTTTTGATGTAGCTCGTGAAATTGGATTTGAATATCGACCTGAAAAGTATGCATATATTCAACTGCCAAATGTCGACACTATTAGTGAAATTTCAATTAATAATATAAAATAAAGAAATTATTGAGTAAAGAATTTTATCAATATCTTGGAGTTCCAATAGGTGAGAAACCTAACCAAAGTCCTTATGAAATCTTGAATAAGGTTGTCAGTGAAGCGTAAAAGCTAGTGGATTCCAATTTGTGCGGTTGGCAAAAGTTGAAGGCTAATAAGACCTTCCTTTACTCTCGCCTAACTTTCCCATTTAGAACTAAAGAAATTAAAATTAGTGCTCTTTCTACAAACGTTTGTAATAATCCTACAAAACTTCGTAGTTTTAGTGGTCGTGGGCATTCCAATTTCAAATTCACCCATGCATCCTTCGAGCATGAATATGACCTTTATGATCAATCGACAATTACAAGTGGCACATACACGATCGACTAAATATCGTTTTGATGCCTGTGATACTAAATCTTTAATTACTAAATTTTTCAGAATCAACCATTTGTTTAATCCAAAGTCTCCAGCAAAGTTCATTGGTGAAAACGTTATTTCCTTCGAATTTCATTGATTCAATATCAGTAATGATATTTCGACAAGAAGTGCAATTCAAGGCAGGTAATATTAAGTCCTTTTCCGAAATAACATTTACTGTGCCGCAAAAATTGTGCGCTTGTTGATTAGACGAAGTTGGCGTTGGAGCTTGAAATTGTTGGTGATGATTTGATCTTACTGAAAATTTGGTAAGACCTCTATTTTCACAATACTTCTCATTATCTTCTTTCCAATAGCTCATTTAAATTAATTGAAACGTAAAAAGTTACTGTATTTGACTTATTCAAAAAAAACAAAATAATAATCAATTTTAAAACTAGCGCAATTCAAAAATTTTATTTAACTAAAAATTTGCATATAAATATTCAAACAAACATATTCTTTTCAAATTCTGGAAAGTTTTGTTTTTTTACATTTTTTTTACATTTTTAACAAAGCATTTATTATTTTTTTACATTTTTAACAAAAACTTTATTATTTTTTTACAAAAAGAACAACACGATTTCTATGACCAGAATTAGATTGTTAATCATTTAATAGCCGAGAAAAATCATTTTTAAGAGTCTCACAAGAATCTTGATAATTTGATGATTTTTTTTCATAGTGTGGAAATCTTATTTCTTCCTTCTGGCCGTCGCTCATAAAATCCTATGTGTGGGGTTTATGGTCTAGATAACCTTGACCTCCGATGTAACTATTTACTTGCCCCAATGGTTACCCGTCGCTAAACAACGTTGGTACTGTAACCATCGGTTTTGAGATCGCCAAAGGTGAGCGCCATCTAGGAACTACTTTGGCCCGATCTCAAACTGGATTCAACGCACTACCGTTAGAAGATCTGCGTGTGGTTTTCTAATCTGGTCCCTCACCGTTAAATAGTCTTGCCATCACTTATCCTTCGCGGTGTTGTGGTTTTTAATTTGTTTTTAATAAAACTATTCTTATTAACGCAAGTCAAATAGATTATGTGAATCTATTCAAACTTTTATTAAATGATAGCATTATGGGTTTTATTCTTTATTCAGCTGAGTGGCGCGACGCTTGGCACGCTCGGATCTTCCTGCCCAGTGTCGGGGTGATTTGGTGGCGGGTTTGGTGACAGTTGTGGCACGCCGATAACGATACCTCAAGGCCGCGTATCTGAATTTTTTGCGACGGGGTGAGCTGTTTATCATCAGCCCACCCTCGTTGAGCTGCAGTCATCTTTTTGTAAATAAACTTCGCCTTTCCCGGTTCGATCCAGGTCGCATTGATCCGTTGTATCTCACTGTTTAATTGTGTGAGTTGTCGATGTAATTCTCGGTTGGCAACACGGGCCTTGTCTAACTTATCTTGTAAACCGTGAGGCGGATGCATATCTGTAATAATAATTATTTGTTAAATTTATATTCTCTTATTACTATATAAGGTGTACTTATGTTAAAATCTACGGACGACAGGTGCTCTGCCCCCTTATTTATGCACTTTGGGGTCATCGATGAAAAATGAAAAACAAGATTTTCTAAATATTTATTCCATTACATTCGTCTATTCAAGAACTCGGAACGTTTAGAAATTCATCACCGATTCGGGCATCCGCGGGCATATGAGTGACCACGATGCTCGTTTGCTGGTTCACTGGTTTCTCCCCATCCTCTGATCAGAGCCTCACGTGGAACTACCACGTTCATGGCGGAAGAATCCCTTTTCAACCTGGGATCATCCAGGTTGAACGAAGTGTTGTAAGGCGGAGCATACCCATCCGTACTCGGGATTAGTCCGGCTGCGATGAGACATCTATTAACATCACTCGTTTATTTCAGATTCTAGTACTAAGGTCGATGGGTCTGTGTCCTACTGGGGATGGTTCGTCGCTTTACGTTGCTCATAACCAGTTTGTTGGGGTCTCAACTGCGTTTTATTTTCAACTGGGTCTACATCTCGTGATCTTCTTAATTATTGTTAGGTCATTTTAATTTCACGGATGCGTCTTAAAGGTCACGCGACTTGATGATAATTCTCCACTCGTTCCATTGACGGTTCCACATCTAGCAAATAACCGTTGGTTACACTATTCGTTTTACTGAGAATCTGTATCCGATATGATCGCAAGACGTATCATAACCTTTTAGCTAAATAGAACGGTCGCCGGGATGCCCACGAACCGGACAGTTATCCTGCGTGTTCGATATCTACTTACGATCCGTCTCTCAAGTTGTGTCAATCTATTTTACTCTCGGGCGTCATAAATTGTAAGGGTTACATGAAGCTTTGGATAATATATGAGGTAGAGTATGAACGTGATTTAAATAATATTCGCAATCTTTCCCAAAGCTCTTTGTTAGTCCTCGTGAAGGTTACCATTCACGTAAAAAAAATGTAACTACTATTATCTTAGCGATAGGGGAAAAGGAAATATTACTTACCATCTATCATCATAATAAGGAGGGAATAGGTTCAATATTAACAGGAAATGACTACTCACTATTACCCTTAATTAAAATAATCACGAATTATCATTACTTTAATGAGCTGAATATTAAACGAGGATAATCATCACAATGAGTTAGGCGTTCTCCGAAAAATACTTATAAACCTTTATCGTCGTAGTTGATTGAATATTTACTAGAAATAATCATCAATACGCATAAGCATTTATTATTATTCTAAATTAGCTATCAACGAGAAAATAATTGTCACAATGAATTCGATATTCTAGAACTGTACTTCTGAATCTTTATCACTATAATGAAGTAAACCCCAACAAGCAATAATCATTATAATCGATTAAATAATTTTCAGAAACTCCTCATCATAATGAATATGTATATAAAATTACTTATAAACTTTTGTCATCCTAATGAGTTGAATATGCTAACAAAATGAATTATAAATTTTTATCATGAATCGAATATGCTAATAAAATGAATTATTATAAATTTTTGTTATGAAATAAATATGCTAATAAAATGAACTATAAATTTTTATCATGAAATAAATATGCTAATAAAATTAATTATAAATTTTTATCATCACAATGAATTGAAAACTATATCAGACAAATTTTAAGCTATTATCGTCGCAGCAAATGATATATTTAAAACAAAATAATTACCGGATAAAATGAAAAAATTAATAACTCATTGGCGAAAAATCTTTATTACTAGAGAACGGTAGCACTGGAATCATATGGTACTTTAATTCATCTTTCCTCACATTGTAGGGCTCAATCGACAATGACATGAAAAAATATTTCCGGAATGGATTATGGACACACTGGAAGTTGAAAAATGGACATGGATATCTTTACGGTTGGGTTTGACGATGTCATGAAATTCCTAATATTTATAGCATAAGTTGAGAAATGTAATTATGGTTTTGCTCTTATTACGCATCTCTGTCCTCGTCGTCATTTGGACCTAGGTCATCGTCAGGGTCGGGTGTGATCTCTTGTATCCTTTTATGGGACCATGACTCGGGAAAAAATTTGATTAAATTTATGTTGAACGTTTGTAATAATTACCTTCGTGTATTGTTATTTCCAAAGTTGTGAACTTGTCCCGGGGGTTCGTGGTTCTTTGCGGAACGAATCTTGTTGTCTTGGTTTCCTTTCTGCACTCGACCCATCCTGTCGTCGAGAGTCATTAATTGCATTGGACATATTTCGTCGCTGTAGATTATTATTCATATTAAGAAAATCGAACTGATGTAATGGATGGATATGTCCGTTATATAATGGTGTGGGTGTACACACATCGGGGTAGGAAGGTTGGCTGCACACACACTGGTATCAAATGTCGTGTGCCTGTGTGGACTTATAATGCGCGCATGCTAATTGAAATTTAATTCTTATTGATTAATATTTTAGGAAATGCCAGTTCGTTTTCTCTTTCCTAGGTTCTGTGAATATATTCTACAACTTGTTTTTGATTTTTTCATTAGTCAATCCGTTAGTGGAATTTCATTGAATTTCTATGTCATCGCTTATTCGTTTTAGTCTAACCAGTGATCATTATTTCCTATGGGTCGTATTTACCCAGTAATCTAGTGATTCTGTAGGGCGAAGTATATGTCGATTCAGGTTGGGTTATTTACACTTTCATCCGTGATCTTTACTGATGTTTTTAGGTCAAAACTCATTATGTTTGTCTCGGCAGCGCCTTTGTTTTCTCTCCGAATATCCATACGTTTTGAGATCCAGTCCGGGCCAAAATCCGGATATATTTATCACTATAATGTGGAATTAAAATATTTTAATAGAATTTGAATTTTTTTTATTGATTGTTCATGGTATCCAGATACACGGCAATTCATTGGAGCCCTTAGTAATACAACTTGTGATTCATTGTGATTATGTGATAAATCTTTGGGGTCACTCCAATTTACTGGGTTAATTCTAGACATAATCATGGAAGCATACCAGAAACTCTCATAATATTTTTGGCGACTATAATTTCATCCTCCTTTTCACGAGATATTAATGTTGGGTTTATACATTCAAGCATTAGTAGCTGCAGTTACTGTATGGTTGTGGGGGGTTGACACATTTACTGGTCTGTCGGTTTATTTTATGATCTCGACTGGTATAAAGTTTTTATTCATTTTATTGGTTCAAAAATTGGGAACTAGGTTTAAATCGTCAAAAGCTTGTACGTTTTAATGAAACGTAATTATCAACCTAATATTAATGATTTTCAAAAAAATTTTATAAGGGAAACGTCAGGGATTTTTTTTTAGTTTTTATAGAACCGAATTTTGAATTCTCTATATTGGCATTATTTGTCAGGAGGTTCGGTTATTTTACGACTAAAGTCATTGAAGTTGAGTCCCATTGCGTTTCATTTAAAGTCTTTATCTATTCATTTTTATGAATCATAATATGTTAAGATAATTTGAAAATTCTTAACACCTCTTCAGTCAAGGTCAATAGTTTGAAATTAGACGTCGCGACAATTTAATAATTTAAGAAAATATAGTAACGATATCTTTAAATTCCCCGTCACCTCCCTTTAATTGACCTTAAGACAAAATTGTATCGATATTAAGAGTTTATGAGTGTCCACTGGACTACGCAGTGTTTTTTGTTTTTAGCCGTTTGTCAAAATGATTTTAGGTCGAATTTATAGGAACTGAGTGATGACAAAATAGCCAAAAGACTATTCCCCTTCAACCCATTTCCCCTATACGGAATAATTTACGTTTCAGCTACTGCGTTCTCACGCCGGAGCCTTCAAGGGCACGAATTATTGGCGGACTTACACCGCACTTACACAATTCGATGGGGGTATGTCTATTGTATTTTCTTGAGGTGATGTGTCGGCTGTGTGCCTGAAAAACTTCGACAAGAGTTCATTTATGGAAACTTTTATTGGGTATAATACATCATTTGAAATCATATTTGACATTCATTGTTTCATATTTCACATTCCAACCTTTCCCCACGCCGACACCTCAAACAGAGCTCATATGAGGTTGTTTGGGTACGACGTTGAGAAAGTTTTCGAATACATCTCGTCACTCACATTGTAATTTGTCGTTTCTTTCATGATTAACACTGAGAACTAGTTCGAGTTTAAAACTGATTCAAGTTTTCAAGATTGATTGAAATTATGCAAAAATGAATCGGTATATATACCTATTGTACGACCCTAACCTTGCGTGTTAAATTTGATTTATTAAAACAAAATTTGACCTTGTGATTTTCTAGTATATTCTAATCTTAATTTTATTATTTTTGTAACTTAATTTGACAATTTTATTTTTAATTTTTTAATTGAATTGTTTCCAATTCAAATTATTTAATTTTTGTTCCATTTTTATGTATTTTCATTTTTTGGTAAATTGTCAAATTTCGGTCAAATTTTCATGTTCTCATGTGGTTTTTATGTTTATTTCGTGCGGATCTTGTTGCACTTTGTTATTATTTTAATTTACTTTTGTGTTTCTTGATTTTATATTTAATTGTTTTCTTTCTCGTATTTTACATGGTTAGTTGGTGTTTTATGGGTCCGATTTTAAATCTGCATGTTGTATTTGCGTGCGTGTTACCAATTCATTTAAACAAATTTGTGTCTTGGCGCAATATATGTTTCACAATCAGCTGTATAGTCATCTGTACTTTTAAAACTGTCTACACTATTCTGAGGCTTTTTCTATTAATTTTCGATGGATATTTCCATCGGATGGGTTTTGGTTGTTAATTAGTCCACCACTGTAGTCATTTGAGAAAAATGATGAGTTTACCTTATATTTCTGAAACCAGTTACTTTTATAACTAGATTGAAAATGTAGGCGCATCTTGCACTGATTTTTTGGATGAATATTATACTCAAACTATAGGCCACTTTTTTGACTTTTTACTGCTAATTGTGAATTACAAAACGTATTAATATAGATTCTTTAAAATTTCTCACTGGACCTAGGCTTGGGAATGATAACCCATCACTCCAAGACAGTTTCAATTGGATTAATAAATCTGATATTATTCAAAAGCACTCTGGGAAAAATCTCGTTTCTTTCGACCTAAAACAGCGATTCGGTGTTTTGAAAAAACGCATAATATTACAATATCCTTTGAAGTGTTGGATGATAAGCCAATTATTTGCCTGACAACAGCTTTGAAAGGAACAATAATATTGACTGAGTTCGATAGTCGTTTGGTTTCGAAAGTTCTTCATCTTGCTTTTTATGATTCATATTTTACTAAATGGAAAAACAGTAACATTAGTAATTCATCAACATTTTATCTGTCCCCTAATATTAATAGAGCAATATTTAAAGGAGAATTACGAGAGGATCATTGGAAATTTATTCATCGTGCCCAACAAACACATTGTCTAATTTTGCAAAACCCTATATAAAAGGTGAGAATTAATGAAATGTGTAGGCATTGCCATAACCAATGTAAAACTTTGCCACATGT
This sequence comes from Schmidtea mediterranea, assembly GCA_022537955.1. Lineage (NCBI taxonomy): Eukaryota > Metazoa > Platyhelminthes > Tricladida > Dugesiidae > Schmidtea > Schmidtea mediterranea. Next base: position 146,781,390 of record CM039680.1, on the reverse strand, counting down.
TTTGCAATTATTGCAAGGTTCATCTTACTCTTGTCACAACGATTGCCTTCAACAAATAGTGCATCATTTGGAAAATCCTTCACTGATTGTTGTTGTGGACCACACTTGCTCCTTGGTATGAAACTCTAAAGAACGAATCGATTTGATCATAACTAATAATGAAAAAAAGACAATTATTATGGTTGATAAAAAATGTCCTTTTGATTTTTTGGTGGCGTTTGAAACTGTGAATAAGGAAAATTTGGCAAAATATGATTCTTTAAAAAAACAAATACAGGCTGCCAAACCTAGCTTTACTTTTGAAATCTTTACTTGTATAATCGGTTCTATTGAATCTATTCCACCAGCATCTTATGATCTACTTGGTAAGATGGGAGTTCCTTTTGAAAAAGTCGCTGGTCTAGTAAAAGCATTCACAATGAGTAACATCGGAAATTCTTCAAGAAAATGGCATTATCATGTCACTGGCGTTCTAAAAAGCCAATAAATTGATTTTTAATTTAATTAAAAATTATTTTTATAATAGTCATTTAAAGTTTTACTATGAATAATTTCACATTCAAAATAAAACAATAGAAAATTTTCAATTTATTTTAAAAATATTACATTTAAAATAAAATGTAAAACAAAACTCTTTCAAATGATGCTCTTTTGAGCCAATTAGATCCACTGGAGAAACATTTCGATTTACAGCAATCGAGTAGTAAAAGATTGATGGATCTTCTCAAATCTCAAATTGTCTCCTCTGAAGCGATTATGGACTTTATTTCAAAAATCTGTCAATCTGCTCTTTATGCCAAACCTTCGAATATGACTTATAGCGCAAAGTCGAATCAGATAACCGATGAAAATCAGTAAAGCCATAGGAATTTCGAGGAGTGGAACTTTATTGAGACAAATCTTTTCTCAAAATTAAATGATAATAAACCGAAAATTTTATCTCTATCGTTCAACCTCCTCGATTGACTGATTCCAAGCAGAATCATCTCAATTCATATGAATCAAGAACTTGTTGTATTAATAAAATTTTAAATAGTACTAGTGAGTGATTTTGTTAAGTCTACGAAGAATAAGTCGGTATGGATCGGTGCATATGTGTGTGGATCGGTGTGAATCAGTGTGGATCGGTGTGGAAATGTGCTGGTCGGTGTTGATCAGTGATCGCCGGTTGGTGTGTGTACGAACGGTTTAAGAACTGTAGGTTTCAGAAGGGAAGTTGTGGAAGGTTCTAGAAGGTAGGTGTGTGGAATGCGGTAGGTGTGTTGAAGATTCTAGAAGGTATTTGTGTGTGGAAGTTGATAGGTGTGTGGAAGGTTCTAGAAGTGTGTTGGTCCACAACTGCGTGACATAATAAGTGTGAATTAGGTTATTTGGTGTGTATGGTCTAATAAGTGTGTCTTCGGGTAGTGATTGACCAGTGGGCACGTGGCACAATCGTGCGTTACCTGGTAACAGTGGACAAAGGTTAATTACTAGGTGGATAGAGGTCAATCTCCAGGTAGAAACGGCTTGGACAGAGATCAGATGTTATGTAATATTACGTAAGCTTAAAGGGAGTTTGTATCTGACGGGCTCACATCCTACTACTCAGTTTTAATGTAAATTTAGCAATATATGTATTTTATGTATTTTTTATAGACGGGAAAATATTATTAATATTTGTACCATTCCAAAATAATATTAAAGGAATATTTTATATCATTCTGCAGATATTATCAAAGTAAATGGAATTTTTAATTATAATTATTTGAGAGTAATTTAAAAATTAATTTTCTGTCTCTGAAAAATGAGATTAAATTTTGTTAGAAAATATTAATGTAGATAGAATTTTTAGTTATTATAATTTGATGGTAGAAAATACATTTATTTCCGGTATCGGAACATAATATCAATATTTTAATAATAAATTTTAATATAAATAGCGACGTAAAAATTATTTTGTTTGCCCAAATTTTTACCATATAAAAGAGGTATAGCTAAAGAGAATCTTTAGATAGACTTTAAAATACAACAAGACAAAAACGTTGAACATATAGGGAATTTATCTGAATAAGAACTACATAACAGTTGCGACATAACATCTAAAAAATACATAGCACGTATTTACTTCTTATTCTGGAAATTTAGTGTCTATTTATAAAAGTAATTATTCTGATTTTATTTAATAAAAAGTTTTACACACCCAGTCTTACCTTATTTATTTATATATAAGAAACCAGTGCACGTTGAGATTTCAAACAACATTTTTAGACCTCAACATATCGAAACTCTAGATTTCTGCAGAGATGAAGAAATAACAATGTAAGATTTACCTTGGAGTTAAAATTAAAATTCATTTTTTAACTCATTGGTAATTTACCAGGAGTAATTGAACCAGGACCTTCAAATGTGGAGTTTATAAATGGCAAAGATTTTAAAAAATTTTTATGAAATTAATTGGAATTTCCAAAGAGTCAATAAAATCAATAATTATAAAATCAATAAATATCAAAAATTTGGATAACTGTCAAAAGCTAAATAAGATAGCAGTAAAACGAATTTCCGCTTAGTTAACAGGCTATCGGTAATCAAATTCAAAGAGTAAATCCAATTTCATAGTATATTTGTTCAGAATAATATTTTATCGTCTTTGTTTTCAGGATTTTTTTTGTATTTAAGTTGATTTATTGAAACCTTGAAATTATTTTGTTAAGAAATTTGAATTGTTTTTCGAGTGGTTTTTATTATTATTTATTGTCATTACATCAATGAACATTTACTACATTAACAAGATGAATGTAAACCCTGTTGTTAAATTTACACTAAATACATGACACTTAGTCTAAAATAAATGTATCAATAGCTTATACTACTAAAGATTAATTTTATTTACTGAGAAAGGCTTTTGATAATTACATAGAAAATTTAAAATTTTAATTATTTTCATTGCAATTCTTTCATTTTAATTGGTTATTGTTTAGTGAATAGTAAATTAATTAATTTGTAAGTGTATATAAGTGGTACACTATTTGCTTATGGCGATGAAAAAAATTAGATATTGATTCGAAATATATACTTAATTTAAATAATCAATTTGTCGAAACTTAAAATAAAATATATTACTTTTACAGTACTCATGATCAATTTTCACATCTTTATATCAAGTTAATTACAAAGATACTAAATGGGTTTTTTTTAAATTGGTTTAAATAGTGGTTTATGTAGAAATAATTATTATCACTAAACTTTGATTAAATAGCTAGCTGGTGAATAGAATTTGAATAAAGTAGTGTGAAATTGAGTAAGTTGTTAAATCTTTGAATAAATTTGATTAAATTTCATAATATTTTATACAAAATTTGACTATGAATACCTTAAATAAATCTAATTTATAGTCAAATTTGGTAGAAAATATTATGTCACTTATAAGGAAATCATGGGAAAAACAAAAAAGTTCTTATAATATTTGATTAAATTTGTTACATTAGATAGTACCGATTAGATATTAATTAAATTAACTAAATTGTAAAATATTTGAAAAACTTTAATAGATCATTGATAAAATTTTATAATACTTTAGATAAGATTGAATAAATATTTAAGTGAAAACCTTCATCATAGTAGATAAATGTTAAGGAAATGGAACTCGTTTGATGAAAATTAAGAAAATACATGTGATAGACTACTATCAGGAATTATTTATACTTGTATGATTTTTCAGTAAATAATTATTTTATATTCTTGATTCAAGTTCCGGAAAATAATCGTAAATATTTTAATTATTCAAAAAATTGTCAGTAAAACGGTATTGAATAGGTATCAAATGAACTTTAAATGCTAAAAAATTTCATATAAGTTTTTAACTCAATTTAAATACAAATATTTTAATAAAATCTAGTAAATTATTAGATGAATACAAATAATTTCTTCCTTGGATCAAACAATTCTTAGAACCAATCAAATATTTTATTAATTTGATTTAAATAAAAATTAATATCTTTTCAATTCACCAATCTCTTATTTTTCTTATGAATATATTCCGATTTGCATTAGATTGACGAAGAAGTATCAATGTTTTTAAAATTTCCCTTTCTTTAAAGGAAGATATTCAACTTACTAGATCTACTAAAAAGATCTTAATTTCCTCCTTTAATCAACCATTTCACTTTAAATAACTAAACTCCTACCCTCTTTATTTTATTTTCTATATTCTTCATTTAGATAATATTTAAGCTTTAAATATAGATATTCAAATGACTTGATATCCTTAAAATGATCATAAATTTCCCTCTTTACCAATCATTTTCCATTAAATAATGTTAATTCTACCCTTCTCTTCATTATTTTTCATATAAATTTCTCACTTAGATAATATTTACTCATTTAAAAATAGATATTCAACCAAATAAATCTCTTAAAATACCATTAAAAATCTTTCATTTGGATTACATTGGTAATATTTAACCCAGATATTCATCAGATATACCTACAACGTCGACAATATAATGAGAAGTTGGCCAAAAATAATGCCTTAAAACAGCTGAAAGTATGAGGTGGGAATATCATGTTATTTGAATTACAGGAAAGCTTTCTTTCAGGTTTGATATGCTCAACAATTTACAAGAGGTTGTGACAACTTCGAATTCACACAAGTTGACCCACGAAAAAACTCAACCGTTACTAATGTTGGGCCAGGACTGGATTTTGCTTAAATGAATTGTAATTAACACTCAAACATAACATGCAAATTTAAAATCAGACCCATAAACATCAATTAAACAACCTTAAAATGTGAGAAAGATATAATTAAAATATAAAATAAATTAAAATAATAACAAAAAGCACCAAGATTAGCATGAAACTAACATAAATATAACAAAATAACATAAAGATTTGACCGAAAAATGACAATTTATGTAAAAGCAAAGAATTAATCGGGAAGATCGGGAACCAGTCTTTTGACTGACTCCCTTTCACCCAACTCCCGAAAATTTGACCTACATTTTAAAACATATCGGCCAAAATTATCACACCGAGTAGTCCAGTGGACACTCATAAAATCGAATATAAACATATATGTACTCTTAGGTCAACTTTTGAGATAAAAGGAAGGGTGCTTACGGAAATCGATACAGCGGTCATGACTTTTATAATAATTGTAAAAATCAAAAGAAAAAATCCTAATAGAACCGTACCAACTAAGGTTAAATTCCGACAAAAATATAAAAGTCTCGATGATTTAGTGTAATTGAATCACATATGAAAAGTTGGCTGAGATGAGTTGAGTAGAGCCAAAGTACTGGTATTGGCGGAGCCTAAGGTATAAATTTAAAACCACTCCTAAGTTACGTTAGTAATGTCATAAAATCAATCATTTTGAACCACTTAGGTATGAGAAGTAAACGCCCATTAATTTAAACCAGAGTCATAAAATAACCCAACCAATGAAAATAATAACCGATTATCACCTCGCATCGGAATGTCAGCCAAGAGTTTATGCGTGAAAAATAAAAACAATTAAACCTCAGAATTTATTTCAGACCAAAATTATAGCGAAATAATCAACCCGACCCAACCATCGTAAATCTAATAAAAATCAGCGACAAAATAAATGTACGGATAGATAACGTCGAATAATGTCTAACATCACAGTATACGAAGCATTAATTAAAGCAGCCATAAATAATAAAAAGATCATTCAATAAATTTATTAGATTACATGATCATCCAGCTTGTATTGACGACAAGTCCTCACATAATCGGATCCAACAGGAGAAATCCTCTGGGTGAGATAACGAATTAGACTCCATAGTTCCAGTCGGCAGGAATAAGTTATATGAATCTATCCTATTATCATTTCTGGGCAATAATCTAACGGTTAATGATAATAATAATTGAAATACGAATGAAAACCTTCCGACTACGAGTTAACTAGCATATACCCTAAATAAAGATTAGAAAGTCAAGATCAATACCTAATATTCAGTGTAATCTGACAAAGAAAGGAAATTTAGCCGTTAAATTTAATTCATTTGTGAGAACAATAATACCTCATCGAATGGAACATATATAATAACGTGAATCTACTACAATATGTAAATACCTACAAATATAGGTTAACAATCACGAAAATTGTATCAAATTACCTAACTGAAAATCCCGTTATTCTTAGGGATGCCACTGAACGGCATATTCACCGATTATCTAATAACTACACGATCGTAATTGTGTACGCATCCGCTAGCATTTGAGCAGAGTACGACATCGTAATCCTACCAAGTAGCAAAACCCCGGTGTGCCTCGAATCGGATAAATGTGGAAAAAATTAATCTACCACTCACACTTGCACACTCACTCGGACACCACTACAATTGACGTAACTAGTAGAATGATAGCATGCATTAGATGAATCATTGTCTTGGAATTACCAGTAGAATTCGTCGAAGTTAGACAAAATTGATTATAGACAGAATAGATTAATAGCATTTTCCCAGACTGACCAACGAACCACGACCACGATCAGTAAGCAAATCATTTCAATTTCCATGAACTACGCATATCACGAGCAATAATGAGTCACTTCCCGCCACTAGTAAAGTATATAAAACGCTCAACTGACATGGCGATATCATTCCGTCCAAATAATGCCGAACAATAAAATAAATCGACCGACTCGAAGAAATATAATCCACCACGAAGTTGGCCCCATGGAGAAAGTGGAACCCTATTATGCTCGAGAAGATCACGTTCAAGGAAAGGATTACCTTAATACTTTTGCATTTTATTCTTAAACCATTATAATCATTTGATTAAAAGTAAAGTATGATGAAAACCCGTGTAACATCTAAATTTATTAGTACCTGGCACTAACCGAAAACTCTGGAACGACGACACTAGGACTACTCGCACGCTCCCTAGCAGATTCGCCGGAAAATATCGATAGGCACTGTGGGATCGTGACTAATATCTCTTCACTTATGGAACTCTAGAATGGCCCACAGAAGCCCAGCAACGGAACGGGACGTTGAAGTGCCTAGCGTGTCCATTCTGGAGAGAGCCCGGACAGAATCCGGCTCGAGAAATCAGACACGAAGCAGAATTCCAACTCCAACAATATGAATATTTTGAACGGAAATATCGTTGGAAAGCAGGCAACCAGCGCCGGAGATTGGCAAGAATCAATGCCGATATCGCAAATGGCCTCATTCCGAGTTCGTATGGCCATATTCCCGACTATCAACTGACCTTTAATCCGGAGGATTCAATGCTTCTCAATATCAACGTGCCGGTGCACTTGGCGGTACCTAAAAACTTGCTGCAACCCGAGATTCTGGACAATTTGATCGATCGAGATGACGACCGCTCGTACGCACGTCGTCATCTGCGACAAAACAACCATGATCAAAATCACGCAAGGCAATCTGAAAATAAATATTGTTGGGCCAGAACACAAACGGCCTTGTAAATGTTTAAATGAATCGGTAACACACATGCAAATATAACATGCAGATTTAAATTCAAACCTATTAAAACATCAATTAACCCTATCAAAATATGAGAGAGAAAACAATAAAATATAAAATCATAAACACAAAAATAAATTAAAATAATAACAAAATGCAACAAGATCCGCACGAAATAAATATAGACATAACACGAAAACCCAATGATTTTGACCAAATTTGACAATTTAATAAAAATGCGAAATTTCATGAAAATGAAATAACAATGAAATAATTGAATTAGAAATAATTCAATTTAGAAGTGAAAAGAAAAATTGTCAAATAAAATCTAAAAATAATAAAATTAAAGATTAGAATATACTAGAAAATTCCAAAGTTTTATTTGGAACTCTCTCCACGTCGCATCCTCGCAACCTCAATGGAGCTCTGCTTGGGTGTCGGCGTGGGGAGAGCGGTGTATTTATGCTATTTTGTTGAATGTATCGGGTATATTATGCTTTTATTTTTAAATAAATTATTATAATGCATAAATTTATTTTTCATTGTCGAAATTTTTTTCCGGCCCACAGCCAAAGACACATCACAAGTTATTAAAATCAACATATTATTCGAATTCGTGTAAGTGCGTGGAAAATTGCCAATGATTCGTGCCCGTGAAGACTCCGGTTTGCGGAACGCAGGGGTCGGAACGTCAATATTATTCCGTATAAGGGAAGAGAGGGATAAGGAAGTGGTCTTTTGGCTATTTCCTCGTCTCTCAATTTCCATAAATTCGACCTAAACTGAACTCACATACGGCTCAAAATCACCACACGAGTAGTCCAGTAGGCACTCATTAACTATAATATGAACACAATGCGTCTAAGGTCAAACAGGGGAAAGGTGACGGGAATATAAAATGAAATCGTTGTTACAAATTAAAATCAATTATAGTTCAAACTATCGCTATGTATTTAATATAACCAAAATTTTCAAGCTATTAATAAGTTTAAAGTAATCATAAATATCGAGCGAGGGTCGTGAACTTATAATAATTAATGACTTTAAGTTAGGGCAACGAAGTTAGATAAAATATAGATTCAAGTAGTTATTAGTAACTTAATTTAATCACGAATATCTAGTTGTTGTTTTGTAACCAAAACCAATAGGGAAATCATTATAAATCTTCATGGTTATAGTCTCCAAAGATAGCCTAGATAATTAAAAGTCATGTGGGTAAACATAGGATGACAGTAGCAGTTAGGAATTACTAATTTCCCATCGAGGATCAGCAATGTTAACCAAGTAAATGTAGATTTTAATTAAGAATTGAATAAAATATAGAGGTTGTTTCGTAAAGTAGCCATTATAAACTTCTAACGCACTGTCCGAGTAAGGAATAAGATAATGTAGCTATAGTAAACCTCAAGAAAAAACGTGTTGAAAATTTTCCTTGAATTAAATGTAGTAATTGCTTTCACTTCCAGTTTAATGCTTAAAATTAGATAAGGATGTAGAGAGAAAAGGTAACGGGAAATTAATAGTTAAGGACCCTCAATCCAACGTGTAAAGAATTCAGTAAAAATGTTTGATAGCGGAGATTTTTGGGAGAAATGTTAGACGCTATAGACGCTTGAAATAATGACAAAAATTTGTAAAAGTTTACAATAACAAGGAATAGATAGTAGGTACATTGTAATTTACTAAAATAATATTTAAAATCCATAAAACCCAAGAAAATAAAAGATAGATTGAATCAAAGCGTACGTTAAATTACCTTTAGTAAAAATTTAGTTGCTTAAAACTAATTAAAAGTAACACAGAGAATAAACCTTGATCATAAATCCAAATATTTCAGACAAATATCATAATAGTCACACTTTTACCATTGGATAATTAAATAAACCAGGACTCCGTCAGTATTCATAAATACAGTAAATCTTCCACCTCTGACGAGTATCCAAACCAGTTCATTATATCCATTCCTTTCGTTGGTTAAACCTAATGTCTTATCTAAGTAAAATAAATCAAAAGACACATACGCCAAGACTGTTACTAGTACTGGAAAAATAACAGTTTCTCGGATAGAAGGAAAATTTTATTTAATTAGTATTGATACAAAAATTAATCCCCAACAACAACTGGCAAATCGTTTACTGATAGATAAAATCCATAAATAACAGAGTAGTTTCGACATGGATCCCTTCTAGCCAGCCGATGTCCACTACGATTGAATCTGAATGGATAAAAATTATAAAATAAAAAATAGCCAATCGTCCGTTAATACTTATAATTACTACGTGCCCCACTTGACTAACCCAGAGACCCCAACCAAGTGAGCGTGAATCTATAAATTAATAAAATAACTATTGCGTATAAATTCAAATACTTCCCACCGACCAAAATAGGACGTATAATTCCAAGTGAGATCAAAGCAGCCCATCCCTCGCTTAAAACGATAAATTTCTGAAGGAACGAAAATAAAAATTGATAGAATTTAAATTCTGATTCATACTGGTAGTTAACAAAATCTGGCTGGAAAGAGCTATCACCAAACTGCGAACGAGCTTGAATCTGCAAATGATAATTAATCAGATAAAAGCAGTGATAAATTGAAAAACTTACTACAAATAAATCAATAGGCATCATCACTTACACACAATAATGCACCACCAAAGTTAACATACATGCATTAACCAAACATCCCGCACAGAGAATTTTAGGCAAACAATTTAGTGTGTACCACAACCTTTCTAAAAATGTCAATCAATAAAATTTGCGTACACTAATAACAGAACCACTTACCGAGAAGAGGGGCATACAAACCCTCAGAGAAAATAGCGAGTAGGACAACTGCTGACACGCACATCTACTCGTGACCGAGGAAGTGTGCGCAGGTAATAAAATCGCCCACCATCAGATACACTCGATAATAATAAAATCACTAACGAATCGAGGTAAATCATTAATCCACAGATATTTAAAATGTATTTCCAACCGGATAGATTGGATAGAAACGCGCCAGTGACGCCCCCAGTTGAAGCCATGCCTTCGAAATCTCGACCCAACATTACAGGTAATCCATTCATACATTCAAATTTCCGTCTAATCATATAAGTCTTAGCCGGGAGCTCAATATCAACCGCGTGAATCCGATTTAGGCTAACGATAGTTTTAGAAATAAAGAATTTTTGTTTTATTATGAATCTTACGTTAATTTTCATGAAGTAAATTTCGAGGTTAGGTCAAAACGCTAGATGTCAACTCCAAATTTCGTGCACATTTTTTTTCCAACCGGTTCGATGAGGAATTAACCCGAATAGCGAATTCCACTAGCATTGTGTCAACCAATTTTTTTGTATAGCCAAAATTGTTCGATAAAGGAGATCTACAATTTTACTGTCAAAGTGCCATGCCGAGGAAGCTCGAGATAGATCATTGAAGATATTCCTATTGATCAACAGATAAGGTAGGTTACCAAATCTCCCAAATAATAATGGACTCTTCTGACATTAAAATGAATAGATAAGTAAATTAAATTTTAAATTATTTTATTAACAATTCTCTTAGTAGTAATTCAGATAATTAAGTGACTATTCAATTAAGGATCTTTTCAGTAATATTAATTTTTTGTAAGCAAATTAAATAAACAATTTTTTTGTGATGAATTAAATAATCAAGTAAAATTCATTTAATTATTATTGGCTCAATAATACTAGATTTTCTTTTCGTAACAAATTAAATGGATAAATGAAGAAACGATCAAGGTGTTTTGTGGAATGATCTGCAGGACAAACGAGATAAATAGGTATAGTAAGACCATAATTTTATAATCAACATTTAATAGAACCGGTTTGGACATTTAAATTGCACCCTCCCTATAGTAATTTCACCAAGTATGCATATTTATAAGTTTTATAAAAGTACATATATGTATTTTTAATGAGGATTTTTAGATAATGTGAGATTAAATTAAAATTTATTTGATTTTTGAAAAATATTTTCTTCATTTTTTGAAAATAACGATGCTTACCCGTAACCATTTAGATGAAATTTAATCGAGACCTAATTTTCAATCTGCCTGTGTAAGCAGACATTTACTGCTGTTAATCTTCTCCCGTGCAACTTTTAAAGCAAAAAAGAAAACTACTCCTTTGTATAAGGAATGAACGATCACTAAAGCATCAAATTAATACTGTTTGACATCTATTATTTAAGTGATTCAAACAACAGAAATTAAAGTATTTTAATAAATTTAACAATTGATAGATTTAGAAACTTGAAACGTCAGTACTTGAGATTTTTAGGGTAATCATGTAGGTTAAATTAGGATTGTACCACTGTCCAATAGTTGACCGGAACGGATAAACAGTTTGTAGGAATTGTTTTGTAAACGTAAAATTTTTAACTAAAACAACGAAAGGATTAGCAAGATAATGAAACTTGAAGTAGTTATAATGCCGAAAAATAGGATGTCGATATAATCAACATGAGGCGAGGGACAGGATAATTACTGCTCAAAAATTTTAAATGGTTCACTTTAATTAATTCTTGTTTAGAAAGATCAGGACCTTTTGTCTACGTTCCCACGCACGTTGCTAATCAGTGGCGACAAGCCTGGCGACGCATCTGGCGGGAGAAATACCCCGATGTGCCCCAACCAAGAGGAACTCAATGGAACATCTTACCTTCGCTGGGAAATGATAGGAGACAGTTTATGCAGAGCGGACAAATAGGCGGTCAGAATCCGGCCCAAGAAATTCATGATCGGGCTCGATCTCTACTGACACGCCTCCAAGACCACCAACTCCGGGTCGACTCCCACGTGATTTGGGCCAGACAATACTTGGCAAACGTGGAAGAAGATATTGCGACTGGCAGAATCGCCGACACCGATGATTATTCACCACCGCACAGCCCCACGCTTGGTCATGCTGGCGGAAGAATGGATAATCGCAGTAATGATCATCCGATGCCCCGAGCCAGTCGCATCCAAAACACGAAACGACCCGTCTTCGTGTACTCGGGCTACTCTGCCGACGAAGGGGTGGAGAGATATTTCAAAGATCTCTGATACCGTTGCTCTGTGGACTGTGGATTTCTTAATCTTGCCCGTTACATTAATAAACTTGAAATTCATCTTAATAAATAACTCGTTGTTTAAGATTTCAATTTTTTTCTCTTCTTAGTGTAACGTTTGCAAATTTATGTTTAATCAAATTTATATTTAATAATTCCGGATTAGTAACAAAAAATTAATTTTCGTTATTACAGAAATGGAACCCCTGCAAATATTACAGACGGAACTAGCGCACGCACGAAAAACTAATAAAAACTTTTACGATCAAATTGTCCAGCTGTCCCGCGAGATTCAGCAGACAAAAGCCACATGGGTGGACCCAAAGAAGGCCAAGTTAATGTATCAAAGGCTTACAGCAGCCCAAAGGGGATGGGCAGACGAAAAACAATTAAATCAGAGCCTCAGAACACAAATAAGGGGACTGGAGGTTGCAATATCTGCCTGTCAAGAGGGGGCAGCTGTAACTTATCCCCTCGTCTTTGCTCCTGCCCAATTAGCCTATCGAGAGACGGTAGCAACTCCAAAAACGACACCAACAACGAACAGTTATTGTCCTGGACGAAAGGAGCGGGCAAAACGCCGAGCCGCTCGAATATCGAAAAACCCGCAACCAACACACTAAAATGCATCATTACGATATGTAGCCACTTGTTTTAATTTTAATATAAAATTGTCGAATTTGTTTTGTTTTATGATGAAATCAAACGATAAAATCTACGACATAAAGGAGACCTAATAATCTAAAGCGAGCACAAGTCTTCTAAAGACAGCTCGTTGGACCCAGAGATCGTTCGGGCAATTAAAGCATTAGTAATAACGCTCACTTTTTGCGGACGATCTACCCACTCGAACACAGTTCCAACGTTGCCTAGCAACGGGTGCCGAGTGGTAGCAAAGAAATATTTATATGGCGTTACCAGGGTAACCACAATAAGATTAAAACAAACAATAGTACCCAGTAACCCACCAATACGTACATTGTAATTAAACCCATGTCGTGAAATAAATGTTTTGTAGTAAATCTTCTATCTTGTAAATTTGATCTGCAATAAGTATTTTGTAAATAATAAATTAATTGACTTAGCAAACTGGAGATTAAACCGATCCGCTGTTTAATAACTAAACTACGACATAATAAGCAACTAAAACAAAGAAAATAACCAAGGGAATTAATAGTCATCATATCCGTTACTGGAAGTGATGTTGGTTGTTATCAAGAGGGTATACAAATCTAATCTGTATAGCAATGTTGTTTGTTGTTATTGATTTCTATAATATTTTTATAAAGTATTAACTATTAATATCAATTGTGGTTTTGATTGTTGATGTTGATTGTCGTATTGTGGGGTTAGTGGTGTGGATGACCTTCACCCCAATCATATAAAATAGTTTTTGCTCCCGCCAATGGTTACCCGTTGCTAGGCAACGTTGGTAATGTAACCACTGGTCACAGGACGTCCAAAGGTGAGTTCCGATATCAGAACTGCTAAGGGTTAGTCCTATGTCGGGTTCAGCGGACTGCCGTTAGAAGGCCTATGTCCGTCTTCTATTTCAGGTCCCTTTATCACTTTCTATTTAATACTTTCGTTCCTATATTTATTTACAGACAATAACATAATAAACTAAACAATTTTATTTAATGACAAACAAATTAAATTATCATCAGACATTGGGTTTCTCATCTTATTTGGCTACTCCTTGGGCACGTCTTCGCAACCGCTCGGTTCGACCCGGTCGAGCGTGTGACCTGGGCTTCTGGTTAACTGATTGGGCTCTTTCTTGGTCGCGATAGGCTAATTGTGCCGGAGCGAATACCAGAGGGTAAGTCACTGCACTTCCCTCCTGGCACGCCGACAAGGCGACCTCCAGTCCTTTGATTTGTGTTCGCTGCGCCTGGTTCAACACTCTTTCCTCTTTCCAGCCCTGTTGTGCGGCAGTGAGGCGCTGGTATAATGCTTTCATTTTTTCGGGTTCGGCCCAAGTGGCTTTCAGCTGTTGCATCTCTCGACTCTGTTGTAGAAGTTGTCGGTGCAGGTGCTGATTTTCTCGTCTGAGTTCTTTCAGCTCTTGGTGCAATATTTTCGTGGCTTTCATTTTCTAAAATGACAATATTTAAATGATTAGTCGTTTACAATATTGATTCAACTCTATTGCTCCTCTCTATTAATTATTTTTACGGTATATTATCGGCTGCGTCTCATGCGTCTTAGTTGATTGGTGTTAATACTCTGGGTGGTCAAACTTTAATGACAAAAACGTTCCATCTTTTCCTATCATTTATTATCCATAAAGTATTTAGAATGTTATTGCAAAAAGAGTAAAAATTTATATTTCATTTTGTTACATTAATTGTCAAAGTAATTACTTTAGAAAACTAAAAATTGAATAACCCGCAAGACATAAACATTTATTGTCAAAAAAAAACTAAAACATATTGATTCAACTCATTCATGACCATTAAAACGTTCACTCCTTCGATTTTTGTGCTTGGGATTCCACTGAGGATGCCTGCTCGCATATGTATGATCGCCTGTTTGACGAGATCCGAGTCGATTTCGAAGTGTTGACTGTACGAGGTTCTCCGGTATCACCATTTTTGTCGGTGCGGTCATCTGCATCAGCCTCGGGTCGTCTAATTCGAAGGACACTCCATATTCTGGCGGGAATCCATCGGTGCTCGGGATAGCACCACTTGCGATGTCTCTGTTCACTTGAGCTAGTCGTTGTCGGGCCAACACCGTTTCCGGTGGTACTTTCTTTCGAGTTCTTCCATCTTCATGGCCGCGTATTCGGCTCGCTGGTGGGCTTCTCGTGCTGGATTGTGGCCCGGCTCGCGCTTAATCGCGATACTTGGCAACTCGATCTCTTCAGCTTGATATTCTGACCTTCTTGGCCAACTGGAGTCTCCGTAAGTGGATAACAGATATCCGTTATCCCACAGAACTTGTCGGTATCGAGCGGCAGAAGCGCTCGGAATCTGTAGAGTTACTCGAG
Organism: Schmidtea mediterranea; assembly: GCA_022537955.1. NCBI lineage: Eukaryota > Metazoa > Platyhelminthes > Tricladida > Dugesiidae > Schmidtea > Schmidtea mediterranea. The sequence goes on along the minus strand of CM039680.1, from coordinate 146,765,895 downwards.
AATTGTCACTCCAATTGCCATGCGGGTCTCTGCGATCTAAACGTGAAAATAATTAATTACCCATCATTCTTATCGATGCGCCTGCGTGTGTAAAACATGGACGTTAGTGATTTATGCTATTTTCTATCGAGTGTTAATAGGGTGAATTTTTGTTATGATAAAATTTGAAACGTAACGTGCGAAATTACCTGATTTTTTCTCTTCACTAGGCATCTGAGTATCATTTCTTGAGATCCGGTCTCGTAAAGAGTCTCGAGCTCGAACACGTCCACTATCGGTGCTAGTTGTTTGGCGATTCATTTACGTGGTATGGAATGTGAGTTTTTACTGTGTTCTTTTATATTCGTGAATTATTTGCGAGGGCGTGGTGGGGTGAATGAACTGTCGTTTAATTTATTCGTTTTCGCGGTGGAATGTTAATATAATTATTTTAGTTATTTATTGTTTATTATTTGATACCGATCATTATTTATTTTGTTCAGTTCGGCGGTAAAAGTTCATTTCTATTGATCGCTTCATCTTCCTTTGTTATGATAAGTTGATATGATCATCGTCATCGACTTGTCATTCGCGTCGGATTTTTGGTGATTTATTCCGCGGTAATCTCGGACTATGACCTGTTCGTAGTTTATTTCGCGTATGAACAATCAATTTGATCTCTATTGGTTCTATAGATTAATATATACCTAATCGCATTTTTCACTTGATGATTGGAATTTTTAGTGCTCTTTATTTGAATTGTTGTTCTTATTTGACGTCGGTGTATCAAAGAAGACACTCTACTACCAGTTGCTCCGGAATACTATTATTTCGGAAAGAATGTTCGATCGTACATGCTGGTTAGGGAGAAACTGCTGGGTGGAATATTCGATGAAGAGAATACCGGGGTTGGAAAGAATCTAAATCTTCATTTGGATTTTTAGTTGGGTCGTGTTATTGCACTATGGTTTGTTCTCTTGGTTGGAACTTCTGATTTTATCGCTTTCATTAATTTCAGGGTGTTCCTAATTTTATTCGATTTCAAAGATTCAATACCATTCGTGGCAAGTCTGTGGCATTCGAATCCCTTCACGAAAGCTGAGTTCTTATGTTTACATCTGCGAATCATTTGTGATATTTTGTTATCTTGTTCTATTATCATTTGTGTACAATTATGAATTGATTGATTCGTGTGCGGTTAATATGATTATTTTGGTCGTTTTTTATCGGTTATTCGTAACGCAATAGTATTATTTAACTCCTTGAATTATCCTTGGATTCACGAGTTACGCAGTTATCTTTCAATGATTTAAATCTAATCATTAAGTTGGTTTACAGTTTATCAATGCCTTAATGCCTTAATTATTATTACTTTTATGAAATTTTAGCGGATCTATATCCTGTCGTAATTTTCTCGGAATCAGTTAATTTTATCGTTTGCTGTTTCGTTCATTTACTCCATTTTACTTTGGCTCCTTACTCATAAGTCATTTACTAATTTAGATTAGATCCGAGGATACTTTAAATCATTAATACTTATTAAATTTTTCTTGATTTTTTATTACGTGAGTATTTAATTTTTTGATCATTTTATTTAATTAATTACTATCCTTTAACTCGTACAAAAGTATTTTCGTTGTAGTATGGTCTGGTCATAAATTTAGTTATGATTTCATTATTTTAATTTGAATAATTTATTTACGTCACCTCTAGTTTAATATTATGGATTCAATTACTTTAAATTAATTTAGTTTAATTTCCATTTAGTTATTAAATTTATCTGCATCGCATCGGTTTCAAGTCCCCACTACCCGAGCCTTAATTTTTGTCCTAAGGTTCTTGTGTTCATATTAGATTTTACGAGTGCCCACTGGACTACTCGGTGTTATCATTTTAGCCGATGTGTAATTAAATATTTAGGTCGATTTTATGGGAGATGGGTGAAAGAGATCTAGCCAAAAGTCTAGCTCTCAATCTTCCCACTGCCCCTATACGGTAGAATATTTACGTTCGAGATCCGTCGTTACGCACGACAGAGCTCTCACGGGCACACACTATAGGCGGAGAAACCGCACTTACACAGTGTGACTTGTTATGTTATGATTTTTCTTTCTTGTGTGATGTGTGGCTGTGGGCCAGAAAAATTTCGACTCATAAAACTGAAGATTCATTTTTCATAAATACATATATTTGTTGAAACAATTTCATCATAGCTCGTCCATAGTTCATACATATCAACATACGACAAAAGGTTCCCACACATACGATCAAGTAGAGCTTACATTAAGATACTTGGTTCGCAGAATGAAAACGGTTATCGAGAGTTGTTCCTTTGAATTGGTCTGACAAAAGTAATTTGTTCACTGAGTGAAAAGTAATTTTTCATTTTTACTTTGTGAAAATGGATTGGTATTTATACCTGTTCTGTGACCCTAACCTTGCGTGTTATTTTTTATGCGTTAAAACAAAATTTGACCTTGCAATTATGTGTCTAATTAATTTCTAATTTATTATTATTTTTTGATTTCTTTTACAATTTACTCATTTATTTTTAATTTCAATCATTTCTGATTAAAATTATTTTATTTTTGTTCGCTTTATTCATGAACTCTTTTAATTTTTCGTAAATTGTCACTTTTTCGGTCAAATCTTTTGTTATCGTGTTATTTCTATGTCAATTCGTGCGTATCTTGGTGCGTTTGTTAATATTTTAATTTAATTTTATGTTTTCTATTTTATATGTTAAATTATGTGTTTTTTCTCGCATTTTTAGGTGTTTATTAGATGTTTAAGGGTCCGATTTTGAAATGTGCGTGTTGTGTTTGCGTGCTGTTTTCAATCCATTTAAACAAAAGCTTGTACTGGCCCAACAGTATTACGAAATCTGAATCGTAGATAAATTATTAATTTTCAATTACGGTTCTGTTATGGACGCCATAAAGGAAATTAGCCACGAATTGAAGAAGCTGAGGAAGGAGAACACTAATCTACACCAGCAGTGTATACTGCTCAGCCGAGAGCTAAAGCGAACGAAATCAACTAAAATCATTTAATTTTACTTCCACTTTCATTAATTCTTGCTTTTTTTAAATAAATTGTCAATTTTCGGTCAAATCATTATGTTATTTTTATGTTTATTTTGTGCAGAACTTGATGCATCTTGTTATTATTTTAATTTATTTTTATGTTTTTAATTTTATATTTTAATTATATCTTTCTCACATTTTAAGGTTGTTGAATTGATGTTTATGGGTCTGATTTTAAATCCGCCTGTTATATTTGCGTGCTATTTCCAATTCATTTAAACAAAATTCAGTGCTGGCCCAACATAAGTTATCTACTGTTATTAATAATAACATTATATCTAACAAGACCGGATGCACTTAGCTCAGTCATAGAATTCTTCCAACAAAGACACGAAATATCAATGCAAAAAGAACCAATGCAAAAGAGAAACTTTAAGGCCGTGTGTCTACTCTGGAATTTTCAAAAGATTGGCTGAATCTTTGTAAAATTTTGATTCTGACAATAAAAACCGATGTTTTAAATTCTTTAAAACAAATCAAAATTAATTATTTTTTGTCTAAAATAAGGTTTTTTAACAATATTTATATTTAATTAAATTTTTAATTAATTAAAAAAATATTGAATTCATTAATTCACCTGTGCAAAGTAGAAATTTGTGTTTTTGTATCAATCTATTTCAATCTAAATTAAAATTGTAAGTATTACGTAATAATTGAAACATTTTATATATTAAGTTTTAAAACATACTTTGGTCATTGTTTATTCTCATTAGCTTAGCAACACTATTATCGTATATTTTTAAATAATTAAAATATGCATAAATCCTATTACACAGTTAAACCTTGTCAAAGCAAATTACTACAAATGAAATGGGATCAGAGATATTATAATGCACATCTGAAAAAAGTGAATTACAATTTTTCTATAAATATATAATAATTAGAAATGAAATATTAAACAAAAATATATTTGTTTTTAGTTGAAAGAAATTTATCCAGTTATTGATACAAGAGCTCCTAAAACTTACATGCATATGCATTTAAAGTTGAAAAAAATTCGGGTTTCATATCGATTATCATTTAAAATTTCATTTATGAATATTAGATGGAAGAAGAAAGATTATTTTTAATAGAACGCGATAATCGAATTCTTTTAGAGAAAATGTCCCAAATAATGCGAACCGGTGGTCGAGTGGATAATCACAACAATTACGTCAGTAAAAGGTTCTTATTAAAAAAACAGTTCGTAAAATTGATAATAAAATATTTCCAGTTTAAATCGTGAGAAAAAACAACGAGAGTTATTGAGAGTTGCTCGAGAAAACCAAGAAATAATGGAAAGAATCATCGAGCAGAAACCGCAGTACAGTGTGAAAGATTGGGAAGAAAACTGGAATCAGAATCTCGAATATATTGATCACATTTCCGCATATCCTAGCAACTGGTGGCTCAATGTAATTCTCAATTATTTCACTGGCTGGCTTAGTTCTAATTGGCTGATTCATTTCTAGAAAACAGAACCAGCTCCAGAACCGAAACCTGAGCGAGCATCATCGCAGCCGCCGTCGGAATCAAAACGCAGTCGATCACCGAAAAACGAAAGCAAAGATGATTCAGTGAAATCCAAACCAAAAAAGCACAAGAAAAAAGAAGAAATTATTCCAAAAGAAACCGAAACTGCCGAGACAAAAGAAGAATCAGATAAAGAATCGATTGGAAGGAAATCAAAAAATGAAGAACAAACCGAAGCTGGATAAAATTTACACATTTTCTTCATCGATTTACTGCTGGCATTGAGATTATCGACTTTTATTTTGCTGCTGCTGCTGCTGCTGCTTGAGGTGCGTTAACATTCTGGCAATCTGTGTGATAGATATCCCTCACGTTTTGGGATTTAGATTAAATATATATTTTATTCCTCTTGCTTTTTGTTTCTTCCTCAATTCGATTGTAATAATCTGCCGATGAATTAATGCTGTTATTGTGTGCGTGTGCGTGTCTGTGTGCCGACCAGATTCCTGATTCCATCGGCGAAGAAGCTGGGTGGTTTACTGTCCAACCAAGCGTCCAGAACCACTTGAATTTCATCAGCTCCATTGAAATCTCTTCCACGAATCACAGATTTCAAAAGGGAAAACAAATAAAAATCGGATGATGCGAGGTCTTGGGAGTAAAGGGGATGTGGCAGAACAGTAAAACCAATGTCAGGAGATAGTTAATTTCATGAAACCTACCACCAAGAAGACGGCGTCGTTTTTGTTGTATTGCCGTCACCAGAGGGGACAGCTGTTCACAGTAAACATCGGAAGTAATTGTAGTTCCCTGTGGTCATGAGATGTTTTCTGGTTGAGAGTGTGCGGCGAAATTCCACATCAGGGCATCACCTGCGCCTCTCAACGAACGGTGGTGATAGGTTCTATCGTTGCTCCAATAGATCCAGACTTCGTCCATTGTAATGAGCTGACTAAGGAAGTCATTAGCAGCATACTTGCACAGCAGCTAGTTGCATATTTTTTCACGGTTGGTCATTTGTTGCTCGGACAACTTGTGTGGGACCCAGTGGTTGCACAGGTAACGCATGCCCATTGCAAGCAGATGATTTCGAATTTTCTGCTGACAAACTCCAAACTCCACACTCATTTCCACAGTACTGTTGTGTTTCTTCAAAAGAGCTAGAATTTTGTCGTGATATCAAGAGAAGGCCTCCTACATCGCTCTTTGTCTTCAACATCGAAGCTTCCCTCCTTGAAGTTTGCAACAGAGCGTCGACGAGTGCGCTCATTTGTAGTGTCAAATTTATTTCATTTGCAATCTGAGAAGGCACTAATCCACGTTTCCAATTGTAGTAGATTAACTTGTGGATATCCTCTGTTGCGAAATTCATTTCAAAGCGACGTATTCTAATGAAAACAGAAATTATTTCAGCCAAACAAAAAATTGATTAAAAGTGCTAAATCCATGTAAGACATATCAAAGTTAATAGCGATGTTAAAAATTATTAATAAGGGATTTTTTTAAAGATTTTACAAATCTACAACATATATAGCCACAAAAAGTTGCAGACCTATACACTCATTACAGCATTAGAAAGCTGAGTATGAGCACCGTACAAAACCTATTGGTTTATCCTGTATTTTGAATGGTTCAGTAGGAACTGTTTCTCTGACTCCAGGTGATCTTTAAATAACATTTAAACAACTCAACACATGAAACCTTTATTTGATACCAACAATTTCACAACGATTCACAATTTTCAAGACCAGCAGGTATCCCGATTGGAAGCCTCCTTTTAAATCTATAATATTTTAGATCTCAAAATCTTCTTGGCACGAGTCTGAATCGACACTTACTAGTTTCTTTTTCTAATTTCTTAACTAGTAGATAGTAGTGTGCACTCCAGATACTTGGATTTTTGGAAAAAGGTAAGGATCCCCCTTGCATTTTCAAAATTTTTCCGAAGACGCCCGCCCTCTTTTTGAAATTTTGTATAAATCATTGATTTTAAAATAATTTTTTAAATCGATTTTTAGGGCGCGAATTTTGACATTCGTCATGAATTGTTGATTCTTATATTCCACTCAAATTTGATCCTTGTTTGAATGAACCTATTTTATTGTTACATTTTTGAATTTTAAAATTATTTTACAATTTTTAAATTTACATATAGTTTCCAACGACACTTAATATTTTGAATCAAACAATGGATAGACAGAAATTTATTCTCTACCAGATGGTATTAAAATAACCCAAAGATAATAATTAATACAGTGCCAAAGCAATGTTAAAATATTAAATTATAATATCACTCGCTTGTAGGAAATTCAATTCTGTCTGTACATAGTTATACTCAAAACCGGCAAAGCAATTCAATTCTCGTCATAACATCTTTGAAAAAACGTGCAAGTAGTATAATATATGCACTCCAGAACAAAGAAATATTACTTAAAAAAGACATGTTAAATAATAATTTTATCGAGACCCTCTCTCTACTTTTGTTTGCGACATACCTCCTTTTTTTATTTAGTTTTGTTTAAATTAATGATTTCGTAATAAAAAACTGTGGTTACGTCACTTTTGCGTAACTTTTCATAATATTTTTACATAGAAATGACCGCTGTGTTGTACTCTACCATTAGGCTCTTAAATTTTGTTTAATTGAATTATTACGTAACTTCAAAAATATTTTTACCCATTGATTGCATCACAAATTTTAAAATTCATCTAGAACTGTTGATCCCTATAGGCGTAATTTTCGACGCTTATTCTAATCGTATTAATCGATAACTTGTATATTTAAAAAAACTTTACATAAAAAACAAAAATCTTCACTCATTCAAGGTCATTTGATTTATTTCAAGGTCATTACATTCAAGGTCAACATATCTCTAATTTTTTACATCGGTTATTTTTTCCAGTTTTTCAAACAAAAAGTTTATTAAATATTCTAAACGAAAATTAATTAATTATTTTTATATTTTACCTTTTTCAGACATCATTTTTAACCTATTTTAAAACTAATTATAATTTTTTTTATAGAATATGTTGTAAAGAAAACAAAATCTGCTTAAATACATTTATTAACATCCACATTAAACACTAAAATATACATTAAAATAGAGCTCTCAGGCGTCCCGGAAAACCGGGATTGTCCCGGCTTGAAAAATTAAAATTAATTAATTAACTTTTAATTAACTTTTAAAATTTGTTAGTCAAATCATTTTTATTCGAATATGCATTGATTTTAACGGTTAAAATCAATGCATATTCTAATAAAAATGACTAAAATAAATAAAAGTCTTTTATTTATTGTTAAAGTAAAGTTAGTATTGGTGGGTTACAGGGTTTCGAATCTTGCTTATCGCTCTGGTTAACCTCGTAACGCCATACAAAATGATGCTAACCGCCACTTGGCACCCGTTGCTAGGCAACGTTGGTAATGTGTTCAAGTGGTGGATTGCCCGCAAAAATTGAGTACCATGTGCTAGTACTATAGTTGCTCGGACAATCCTCGGGTTCACGAGCTGTCGATAGAAGACCTGTGCTCGCTTTGCTCGGTCCCTCATAACTATTCAGGATTAGTTCTTAATTGACTGTGGAAAACTGAGACGTAATAAGGTTACTTGTGACCGTACTGGCATGCAATTTCAAAAGAAAACGACTCAACTAAGGCTAAAACTACTCTATTTGAACCAATCACATGTGGAATATCTACTATTTGACGTTTTGAAGTTGGGTTGCTCGACGTCGGGCACGTTCCTTGCGTCCCGGTCGACGATTGTTGGTTGTAGTGATGGGTTGTTCTGCTGACTTGGTGGTTGTCTGCGGCATTTGGGTTGGGGCGAAGATGAGCGGGTAAGTTACCGCTTCACCTTCCCGGCATACCGCTAGGGCGACTTCGAGTCCCCGAATTTGAGTGCGCAGGATCTGATTGAGCTGCCGCTCCTCTGTCCAGCCTTTCTGTGCCGCGGTCAGGCGGTGGTAGATTATTTTCGTCTTTGCGGGATCCGTCCATGTCGCTTTCGTATGTTGTATTTCCCGCGTTAATTGGATAATCTGGGCGAGTAATTCCGTGTTTGCTTGCCTCGCGTGTTTCAGTTCCGCTTGCAGAAGTTGTAGGGACGACATTACTAGAATAGAAGAGAGCGTTTAACTTTCTTATTTCCTCAATTAAATCAAATTTTATTTAGTTAAACAAATTGTATGGAGCAGGTTTTCTATGAGATTAAATAACAAACGAAAGACATTTAATGCTTAAATCAATTTCTACAAAACTTCATCGTTACTGTAGTTCTTCTTCAGGAAATTCTCTCTTTAAACTCCTCTTCAGAGCCGCCACTGTATAGGGCCGTCGGGTATCGCGGGCCGGTAGAGGTGGGTATGCCTCCGCGATACGCCCAACGCGGATGTCCTCCTCTACGTTCGTGAGGTACATCCGGGCTTTGACCACATTTAGGTCCACCTGCTCTTGTACCCTTTCCCAGAAGGTGAGGAGATTTCTGGCGTGTTCATGTATTTCTTCGGCCGGGTATTGTTGTCCGGCGAGTCCACAGGGATCGGATTCGAGACCCAACAATCGCCAAGTGGTCGGGTATGACCACCGGGGTCGAAGTTGGTCGATAGTTGCGGCATTTTTCGGTATTTTCCTCGGGTGTGGTTCCTCTGCTACTTGAACAGTCATTCGGTCGAGAGGCATATCTAAGTTATTATCGTTATCAAATTCGATTAAATCGTCTACTTATAATAATACTCGACTAAACGACGATTATATTATTGCTCTTAGACTTATCAAACTCTACTAGCTTGATTATTATTGCAACTTTTCGCGAAACGACTAGGGTTATTTATCTGTGAGTTCCTGGTGTGATGTATTCAGTTGGCTAGCTTTTCTCACGGCACTCCCATATATCTCTTATTAATGATGATCATAATTAGAACACGTTAAGTAATATTCTAGTGTTATGCAAATGGGTAAGTCGAAAATCCACGATCTATCAGGTATTAACGTTTGTTAAGTCAGGATTTGTCCAGTGGATGGAATTACTACTGACTAAGATTCATTTAAAAGTTACTAAATATTTAGGGGTACTATCTGTTAACAAATCGATTTCAAAACTCAGGGGATCCGCGATATTATCAGATATTGAGGTGGATTTAAGGTTTACCAAACACCTAATGCTGTTTAAGATTAATTCCGAAATTTGTTAAATATATAAGAGTTATGTTAATTAAAAATAAAGTTACAGTTTACTAATAGATAATATGGATGTTGATTAAATGAATTCTAAAATTCGCTATTATATGATACTGATATTTATCGAAACAGAGTTAAAATTTTCAGGTTGGATTTAATTTGATGATATTTAATTTAGGTTCATCCTGTAGGGACAATGTTAACGGAAACGTCAATCTCTCCGAATCACACGAGTGTCAAATTTATTCAATTTGGATTTCCGGCTTCCGGTTGATTCTCTCAGATAAATTATCAATCGGCTACTTCTATTATCGACTTAGTGAAATTTTCGGTTGTGAAGTGCGCGTAGACTTTCTACTAATGGAACTCTTATCAAATATCACTTCGACATTTATCATTTGATATATATTTATTCGTCGAAATTGGACTATATCGGATTTTTAAGCGCGTCGTAAGTTAATTTCTCACGATTTTGTTGGTTTATTTATTAGATTTATAGTCGTTCGTTTAGTTTCTTCGGGAAAATTATTGGATTATTCTCGGGTCTAAAATGGGTGTCAGGATATTCCTCAGATGTTAAGAAAACCTTTCTAAGCTAGACGTTATCATCGAGTTAACTCTAATGCTATTTCGTTTTATAATAAATTAATCTGTTCATGTTTCTAATTCGGATCAGTTTCGATTTTATCCCTACTTTTCAACAATGATATTAATTTGGATTTTTGTAACGATAATCGCAGGTTAATAAACTGTCAATCTTTAATCAGTAACGAATTGGTATTTATTTGTTGGTTTATTTATTTCTATCCTAATCAGTTCTTTTAATCACAATTTCTTCATTTTAATCAGACTTTATTTTTTATTTTGGTTAATGAATAATATTTTATACCCAATTTTATTCTGAATTACTGAATTTTTTAAGCAAGGTATTAATTTATTTTAATCCATCTAATATTAACAAATTAAATCAAAAGAAAGTTTCCGTTATTTAAGCAATGAGTTTGAAATATTAATCAACGAATTATTTTATTTTTATCGATCGTTTTCGACATTTAACCAAATGAGTACGTTATTTTTAATTCATAATTTTTAATCAATGAAACTTTGGATTATTAGTCAATAGTTTTCAGCATTTAACTAAATGATTACTTTATAATAAATCTTTAAATCCTAATTTTTCCTTTTATTTAATCGATGAAATTTTGGATTATTAATCAACAGATTATTTTATTTTAATCAATAGTTTTCAACATTTAACACAATGATTACTTTATTTTTAATTCATAATTTTTCTTTTTATTTAATCAAGGAAGTTTTGATTATTAATCAACGAATTATTTTACTTTAATCAAATGATTACTTTATTTTTAAATAATAAATATTTAATCCATTTTATTTCGAATATCAATAGTTTTAGCTATATCAACGATTTAATTTGTTTTATCCCCGTGTCCTTTCCTTTTAATAAGCCTTAGGCGCATTTTGTGTTTATATTATATTTACTGAGTGCCCACTGGACTACTCGGTATGGTGATTTTAAGCCGTGTGTAGTATAGATTTAGGTCGATTTTATAGAATTGAGAAACGAGGAAGCAGCCGGAGACTTCTTCCTTATTTCTCTTTTCAGCTATAGGAATAAATATTGACGTTACGACCGCTGCGTTGCGCACGCTGAGTCTTCACGGGTGCATATCATTGGCGATCTTCCACGCACTTACATGCATTTGCACTATGTTGATTTTACTATCTTGCGTGATGTGTCGGCTGTGGGCCGGAAAAATTTCGACATTTTAAATTATAAAAACATATAAAATAAGTTATATATATCAATAATATTTATTAATTATAAAACAACATAATTACCCATTTTTAACCATTCCATAATTCATAAAAATCATCGTAAAATAACATAAATACCACTCCCCCCACGCCGACGCCGAGCAGAGCTCTATTTGAGATGCAGGAACGTGACGTGGAAAGAGGGTTCCACCATAAATAATTCTCACCTAAAAAAGTTTTCCAAATTAGTCTGAAAATAACTTTCTAAAACAATTTAAAAATAGTCGAGAATAGTTTTAAATTGACTTCAAGATTTGAAAATATGGTTTAAATCAGTTTGAAAAAATGGTTAAGTTAAATGTGAAAATGGATCAGTATATATACCTAATTTTTTGGTGTGTGAAATTTGATGTAGTAAAACAAAATTCGACCTTGTTCTTTTCTAGCAAATTCTATTATTTATTTTTATTATTTTCCGATTTATTTTTATAATTTTTTATTTAGAATTTTTATTGAATTATTGCTAATTCAAATTTTTCGATTTAAATTTCACTTTAATGAACTTTAATTGATTTTTTCAATTTCGTCGAATTTGTTGTGTTTTCTTGTTGTATTTGTGTAGGTATCGTGCCGATCTTGGTGCATTTTGTTAATATTTTAATTTATTTTTATGTTTATTATTTTATATTTAATTCTTTTATTTCTCAGATTTTATATGGTTTACTTGATGTTTTGGTGGTTTATTTAAATTGCATGTTATTTTTCCGTGTGTGTTTCTGATCCATTTAAACATTTTCAAGGCCGTTACGTTCTGGCCCAACAGTATTTATCATTTTGAAATTGTGTTTGAATTTATAAAAGTTATTCAGGTATTTTATTAATTTGGACTAAATTAATGTTCATTTAATATTGTAAAATAATTATTTAGGTGAAATAATAGCCATAAAATGTTAAAACAAAAGAGATCCTGTAAATTTCTAGATAAATATACTGAAGAGTCACTTTTATGAAAAAAGGTAGAACAGAAACTGAAGGAAACTGTAGTCATAGTAAGTCCTATTTAAGTATTTCTCATGGTGATATATCCGATTAAATATAAAATTATAAAACACAAAAATAAATTAAAAGAATAACAAAGTGCAACAAGATCCGCACGAAATAAACATAAACATAACATGAGAACATTAAAATTTGGCCCAAATTTGAGAATTTTCCAAAAGATGCGAAAATCCATGAAAATGGAATAGAGAGCAAAAAATTTGAATTGGAAACAATTCAAATTAAAAATTAAAAAGAAAATTGTCAAATTAAATTACAAAAATAATAACATTAAGAATAGAATATTCTAGAAAATAAAAAGGTCAAATTTTGTTTTACTAAATCAAAAATAACACGCAAGGTTAGGGTCATACAATAGGTATATATACTGATTCATTTTCACATAATTTTAATCGGTTTTAATCGGTTTTTAACCTGAAGCAGTTTAAAATTGATGTGAGTGAAGAAATGTTCAATGACTTTCTCCACGTTGCACCCAAAAAACCTCGTGTGAGCTCTGTTTGGAGTGTCGGCGTGGGGAAAGATTTTTATGCGATGATGAATGCAGTTACAAATATGTATTATGACGATTATATAAAATGAATATTTGATCAAACAACCTTTTGTCGAAATTTTTCCGGCCCACAGCCGCTCACGCACCGCAAGTCAGTAAAATATACATACAATTCAGGCTGTGTAAGAGCAGTTTATCTGCCAATAGCCTGTGCCCGTGAAAGTTCCGGCGTGAATAACGCAGGGCCCAAACGTCAAATCATAACCGTTATAAGGGAAATTGGGAGGAGGGGAAGTAGTCTTTTGGCTGTTCCTCCACCGCCCATTTTCCTATAAATTCGACCTAAAATCTTGATTTTCACATATCGGCTAAAATCATGAACATTGAGTAGCTCGGTGAGCACTCTTAAAATCTTAATCTAAACATAATCATCTTAGGATCAAAATCGAAAGGAAAGGAGTGGGGAAATAAAAATCGGAAATCGTTAATGTGTTTTAAATATCTCGAATTAAAAGAAATTGAAATGACGATAATAAATGATTAGGACTAATATTCACTTAACATGAATCCCAACCACGACTAAAGTTAACTGTGAACTGGAAAATCGGGTAGAGTAAAGTTTAACTCAATTAACGATAATTGGTGGTATCAAGTAAAGAGCGTACGGATGACATTGATAAATGAATTTTATTAATAATAAATAACTACCGTACTTAGAAAATTTAAATTACGAAAATAATTTGCGTTCGCTAAATAATAAAATTTCTTCCAATAGGCATGTTAAACTCTAATCCGTAATAGAATAATGTACTCCTACCCAAACCCAGATACCCTATTAGGATAAATAAATTTCCCAAATAAAATTAACTAATAACCAGACCAATAAAAGAAATATAAAACAACACAAACATCAACATTCATATAAGGAGAAAAAGATGAAAATCACATTAGTCATCACGGAGGTTTCGTTCAGACATATCATGAGAAGGCGGAACAATGACCATAACTCGCGCAGCTTTTCATACATTAGAACCAAATCAATGTTGATCCTGAATCAGACCGACTAAGGAACAAATTGCAAGAAGCCCCTTGAAATCCGCTGCGTCCAGTTGATAAGCAATCACGTAACACCGCTCGATAAGAATTCCAAGCGAATAACACCATAGGAATATTTATGCGTCTGAACCATAAAAAAATCATATCTGGCACCAACAGTATTCAACAGAGAATAACGAACAAACATCATGATAAGGCGATGAAGGTCCATAAACTCGGTAGGATCGAGAATTAAAGTTTTAATGCGACAGAAATTTTTAATCGTCAAAATAATACAAACTAACCGGAGACTTAAGCAATGCACGTCGAAAATTAATAAGAAAATTCAGTATTGATCGACTAATAAATGAAAATCAAATAAAATAGATCGGCCAGTAGACATGGCAAAATGCATAAGAAATTCACCCAAAAATCAATTAACGAGACAGAGAATATCCACACACAATGAAGTCACCTGACGCAGATCGATTTCAGGAGAGAGAACAGGTAAGAAAATTTGTTACACACATCCCACACTGCTGAACTAGAACACTGACTATAAATTGGTTTGCTAACGACAATTCGATTAGAAATTTTGCAATTATGAACCCAACGTCCAACAGAAGACCACACGATGTGCGAGGTAGTGACAGATCTTCACGCCACTCCGACGAGATCACCATGGAGCGGAAAACAGCCGCACAGGATAGTAAGAATTTAATTTTTCGACAAAATTTTTCGTTGAATAAATTATTTCATATCTCGCTTGCCTGATCTACAATGACGACTATTAATCCAACCGAATTGCAGCCAGAAAAAGATTGCCGCTAATGTAAAGTTTTCTCTGTGAACCATACGAGCAGAATTATATGAATTGATGTGATGAGAAAATAAAAATATTTTTTCATTTACTAGAGTTTCATGAATTAAAACTTTTCATTCATTCAATAGATTCTTGGGTAGATGAATCCAGGATAACCATGAGATTCCCATCTCACGCCGCCGCAAAATGTAGGCAGGCGAGGTTGAATGCGGGGTACTCAATTTCCCCAGTTCGAGAATCAAGATCTGGAAACCAAGGTGGATATTGAACTGCCGTATGTGGCAATTAAACGAGAGCCTGGACGAAATCCGGCTCGTGAGCTCCGGAGTCAGGCAGAAGAGCTATTGGCACGCCTGGAAGGCCATCAGGAAAAAACCAACCAACAAGTGGAGCGATCTCGACAGTACCTACGACAAATCAATGAAGATATAGCGGAGGGTCTAATTCCGAGCACGGACGGGTATGCCCCTCCATACGGCATATCCTTCGAGCTCGATAACCCGAGAATAAATCGCCCAATTCCACCAATAACCGTATCAATGCCCAAGAAAATTCTTCCGAAGGAGATGAGATCCTCCATGAGAGAACGCGAGACGGAGATTTATCATTCATATGCAAGGAGACGAAATAAACCGTACTCGAAAGACTATCATGTACGATCCCATTTCAATTGAGTTGAATGAATAAATTGTTTGGACTTTATCGTTACTTCTTAAATTTAGTCTCCCAAGTACTTTCACATAATATACTCCTAAAGACATTTTTATTTCTCTTATTAAAGTTAATAATAATGAATGTTGTATTTAATCGGAGAAATCCGATGATGATTACTTATTGCAGAAATGGATCCGAATGCAATATTGAACGCAACTCTAAAGAATGCCCGAAAGGAAAGTACAGATCTCCACTGACAATTACTGGAATTAGTTAAAGAAATCCAGTACGTAAAACCTACATGGGTGGAGCCATCCAAAGTGAAGACCCTTTATCAGCGAATAACTGCCGCCCAATGGGGATGGGCTGAGGAAAAACGGCTGACTCAAGCCCTGAAGACGCAGATCCAGGGGCTGAAGGTATCGCTAGCAGCCTGCCAAGAGGGCCAAGCCGTCATATACCCCCTCGTTTTTTCACCGGCCCAGTTGGCGTATCGTGATGCCACTAGTACATCTAAGCCGGTAATAAAACCACCCCAACGGCGTCCAGAAAAAATTGAACGGGCGAGACAACGAGCAATGAGGTCGTCGGAGCAGAAGAAATAAAAATTGTTTTAATAATAAATGTTTTAGTTAAAATATTCGTATTCTGGTTAACATCTATTAAGGTTCTAGCAAAACAATGAGAATTAATCAGAGAAATAGACGACGAATTGTAATTGTAAGCGAAAGGGACCGGAAATAGAAAATCGCACACATACTTCTATCGGTGGTGCGTTGAACCCGCTATGGGTTCGGGCCTTAGCAGTTCCTATATGGCGCTCACCTTTGGCGATCCCATAACCAGTGGTTGCAGTACCAACGTTGCTTGGCAACGGGTAACCATTGGGGGAGAAATAACAATTTTCACATGGGGTCAAGGTTAGATGACATCATCCTACAAAAACCCCACACCAGTTTCTTTGTTATTGCAGCTGAATTATCCTTTTCGTATCACATTATTAAACATCATCATTCATTCGTATCTGCAAGTTGCATAAATAAGTTGTTTCCAAAAATATTTTCTGATTCAAAAATTTCAAAAAAATATGCCTCTGGCGCCACAAAATATACATGCATGATCACAAATGTTCTGGCACCACACTCAGTTTCAGTAGCTGTTAATGAAATTAATTCTAGCTTTTTTTATAGTTTGAGTACAGACGCAAGCAATCATCTATCAGAAAAAAATTTTCCATTAGTAGTTCAATACTTTACATTATCAGGAACTAAAGTTAAACTTCTAAAGCTCGGAAATATAAAAGGAGAATCTGTAGATCTCGTGGCTAATTTTTGTATCCAGTCCCTAAAATATTTAAATTTAGAAATGAAAAATTGTGTTGCATTTAGTGGAGATAACGCAAATGTTAATTTCGGTGGCCGTAAGAGAGCAGGTGCGAATAACATTTATACAAAGTTGAAGGAGCCATAGGTGGCCAAATGGAAGGAATTGGATGTCCTGCAAATGTTGTATACAGCACTTTGGAGACAGCATGTGATCAATTATACTGTGATGCTGGTATGACTTTTTTCAAACTTTTTAATTATTTTTCTATATATATGGTCAGAACTGAACGATTAAAAGACATTTGTGCTTTTGTTTCTGTTGAATTCAAAAAACTATTATCTTACACAAAAACTGGATGACTCTCTAGTAGTGGGATTTGTCACATTCAGCACACCCCCTCCTCCTTGCTGAAAGAAATTTTTTCTAAGTCCAAAAGTACAATTTTTTTCTGAGACAAAGACAATGACTCATTCAAGGTCATTGTAACAAAGACAATGAGTCATCAAAAATATTTCAAGGTCATTTAAACAAAGACCATGACTCATTCAAGGCTATTGGATGACTCATTATATTTTTCAAGGTCATTATAAATTTCTCAAGGTCATATTATTTTTTAAAATTTTTAATTTAAAATTACTATTTAAAAAATAAGTAGTGTTTTAATTATTAATATTTTTTAATTTTTATTCTATTACTTATTTTTATAATTAACATTTTAATTATTACTTATTTTTTTATTATTATTATTATTATTAATATTATTATTATTAATATTATTATTATTATTATTAATATATAATAAAAAACCAAGACATATACAACAAAAACTTTTATTATAAAGAAATAATTCTACTATAGTAATATTGTCGAAGAGCTTTATTCAAAGCCCATTCCACATACCTCCGATATCTGGCAGCGCAGCAAGACAGCCATCACCACATGGATATTCAGGTTGCATATCTTTTGACATTTTGTTTTGTTCGATATCCCATAGGAACTCGTTGATTACGGAAAATATCCATATAGATGTATTGTTGGGTTTTGGATTATTTCAAGTCGGTTCTCTCTGACTCCTGGTGTTCTTTAAATTAAAACAATGAACGACCCAACGTATATTGAAACAACAGGTTCACAATTTATTATCACGCTACAATGACCAATCAAAGTTTATACGATTCTCTGCTCGGCGTTGATGCTTTGCAAACAAACAATATTCACCTTTTGATCCTTTAGTTCTGTTGACTCTCGTTTTCCTCGGTTTCTGTTTGGTTTGATCCCTTTTCGCCTTTCCGTATTCTTAATTCTATTTCTTCTTTTCCCTACTTCCCTAATTCGTTTACCACTTTTCCTACAGTCTGATTCTTCGAACCCTAGCTGAGGCAGAATGCCGATTTTCTCTGATTTTCCCTTTGCTTATATACTCCTCGAAATCAGGATGACAAATGGTTATTGCCGAGCCAATCTTTCGTTTGACATTTTCTCCTACGTGTTTGCTTCGGCTGTCATCCATAATGGTCCAACGAATCCAGATAATTAATGGCCCTACCGGTCTTCCTACGCGCGCTATCTTCTCCTTACTCTTTTCCCATTAATCATTGTGTCAAGCTAATGGGCCCAAATCTTCCTTTTGTTTGCCTTTCTTCTTGTTTACCCAGCTCGGGTTTCCTTCATCTCTCGGGTTCTCCATTGGTTCGGGTTTCCCATTAGCTCGGGTTTTCCATTAGCCAATTAATTAATTAATTAACGTTTTCTGTTTTCATACATTTGAATGTTTTTCACCCCTTTCTAACCCTTTTCTGATAAATCCCTAACCGTCATCTTGTTGACCATTAGCTAATCTATAACTGTCCCGTTTTTCCCATTCGATTTCGATGATTTTTCCATTTATTGATTTTTCTCGGATTTCCGGATTCTCGCCTTTCGTAATTGCTTTTTGCATTTTCTAATACTGTTTCCATCGCACTTTCCTTTACTATTAATTCTGTGCACGATCCCGCTTTTATTTGCCTTTTTTCTTCGCTTACTTTCCATTTGAATTATTATCCTAAATTTTATTTAAATTTTTAATTTTTAATTTACAAACCTCAACAGTATGATTGAATACCAAGTCTGGAATTATTGATGCTGGCTTATCCTTCAATATTTCATGTATATCTGGATAATAGAAGTCCAGACGTTCTTTGATAACTTTAAAATACTCATCTTAAAATAGGAAATAATAATAATAATAATAGTAATAATAAATTACCATAATGTTTAAATTCATTCGTAATGATAAAAATTGAAGTAACAATTACTTATATACTAATTTAAACCAATTAGAAGTTAAACACACAGACACACTAACTTTTAGCTATAAACAATAAATATTAATTTATATAGATTTGAAAATGATTAAAGAAATTTTAATAATAATATTAGATTTTAATATGGCTAACTCAATCGTTGTAACCGTTCAAGGTAAAAATTCAACAAGATTAGTATGTCCTGATACAGCAGTGTTGATGGATATTTTGTATATGATAGATAGGCTTAGATATTTGAAAACTCCAGTCAAAAGATTTTCTGAAAGAATGAATAATTTAGAAGTCCGATTTGAACTCACATATGAGAATTTAAAAAGAGCTAAAAACGAATTATATGATGATATTCTTTATCTAAATAAGACCATTGGTATTATCAAAAATGAATTAAGAAAATCAATATTAGAATTGAATTAAAATCGTAAACTTAATGAAAAAATGATGAATCAAGTTCAATATAGTATAAAATTTTATGTTATGTTAACAGCGCCAACAAATCGTCATTGTCATTTCCATTATATATTTTTACATATTTTCTTAATATTGCAACTTAAATGCTTGATTCTGATTGATCAAATATAGTATAAATAAGCTTACACTTTCAAATATTTTTATAAAATGCCAGAAACTAAATTTTTTAAAACATTGTTGAATGAGCTGGTTTCTAATAATAGAGAAGAAGATGATATCATTAAAAATAAAAAATTCATGGTAAACCGTACCGAGAAAATCGATGAAGACATCCCATTAGATTATGAAAAAATTCTCAATTTCCCAACATTGGAGAGAAAGAAGTCATTCCAATCAATATTTAGTTACATTTTCGCTGAAAATAATAAATGGATGCGAATAATAGTAGGATTAATGTATCTGAAACACATGATATTAAAATCTGAATCCGACAATGAAAATTATTTCCAATGATCTATAGAGGTATATTACTTTATATTCTTATTAATTTATCAATATTTAGGTAATAGAAACAAAAGTTGATCCATGGGTAGAAACAAACGGTGGATGGATAGCGATTATTCAAGTTGCCGTAGAAGCCAAACGTTCAGATATTTATATTGCAAATTGCAAATGTTTATTAAAACTATTAACTGGAGCATCGGTTTTATTTATATGTAATAAAGTTTATCATAAATTTTAATAAATATTTCTTTGTTATTATTATTAATAAAAAACTACATTTTTAAAGATTTATTGATTATTACATAATATTTTCTATAACATGGTCAACACAAGTCTTATATTCGTTAGACTCAACTATAATTGGAGTTTCTTCATCATTAATAATTTCAGTATCATTAATAATTTCAGTATCATTAGTAGTTTCAGTATCATTAATAATTTCAGTATCATTAATAATTTCAGTATCATTAATAATTTCAGTATCATTAGTAGTTTCAGTATCATTAATAATTTCAGTATCATTAATAATTTCAGTATCATTAGTAGTTTCAGTATCATTAACAATTTTTCCACCATCACTCTGACATTCTGAATCACAACATGAATCTTCTTTACTCACTGCTTCAACTAGAGTCAACATATCTCTAAATTTTACACCGGTTATTTCTTCGAGTTTATCAAACAAAGAGTTTATTAAATATTCTAAACAAAAATTAATTAATTATTTCATATTTTATATTTTACCTTTTTCAGACATCATTTTTAACCTATTTTAAAACTAATTATAATTTTGTTTAAATAATAACAAAGAAAACATTAATACATTTATTAATCACTAAAATATACATTAAAATATTTCTGAAAGTCTAGCAGTAACAATTTTCCAGATTTGAGAAAGCATATCATTTTGATCAGCTTTATATCCTTGGATTGCTATTGTAAAACACCAGTTTTCCTGTTCTTTGAAACCTATTTCTGTAAATGCATCATAATATCTGGTATATTGACTGGTGAAGAATGCATTTTCATTGCATTTTAAATTCGAATTGATCTTATTGAAAACCGTATCAATATCCTTGATATCTATCATTGAGAGAGTCCCAGCGAGAGATTGAAATTGAGTCCTATTGAGTTTGACTGGATTTGCTAATTGCATATTGATAGGCTCCTTTAAAAAATACATTTTATAATTGTGGAACATCTGAACTGGTGATTTTCTTGGTCATGTTTGATTTATGATATTTATAAGGTGGGAACGAACTTTTTTACCTTTGACAGATACTGATTAACCAATCAGAATCATGCATGAATATTCCACAGTTATTGCATTTTATGTGTGCCTTGATTAATTATGTTTTAATGTGTCAAATTGATATTACTATATTATAACTAATATTAAAACTATTAAAAAAATTAATACTATTAAAACCAAAATATTATTACTATTTAAAAGATTTCTATTAATAAGACTATTAAAACAAAACAAAACAAAACAAAACAAAATCAAAATTCTAAACATTTATTGACGTAATAACTTCAATTTTTGCATGCTTCTTCCAGAATTGGTTATGCTCCACTCAACATATCGCTGGTAACGGAAATTACAGCAGCTACAATCAAGAATACAAGGGTATTCTGTTTCCATTTCCATAACTATGTGGTTGAGTTTATTATCCCAACGAGCTTGATTAATCAGCTCGGAAATCATGATTCTTGTTTCTTCATATATTGCCTGTTTAATCATTGCTGGTTCCTTGATCTTCAAAATTTCCTTCATTTGAGGGTAATAGTAAATAATTCGGTCAATTACCATAGGGGCATATGTGTCTAAATAAAATATTAATAATAAAAGAAAATAAATAATTAATAAATTTACCATAACTTTCATTTATTGAATTTGTCTTCGGCATAATATTATCAAAAAATGAATAAGCAAGTTTTTTTAATCAACCATTAGCCAATCAGATGTCGACCAATCCCGTGATTTCATTTTGTATGTCTGTAACAATATTTTTGTACTCTAGATTTCGCAACCCTAATATGACTATTTTCCAAATGGCAAACACATTAACACATATTGGGTTGTATTTTAATAGCCTCAGTGCAGTAAATAATTCTGGTTCGAACATACAAAGACATTTTGTTGACATGCTGTATAGATTGATTGATTGTCCCATATCCATGGTAACCGTAATTGACTGTATTTTAATATCCTTTATTTTATATTGTAATTTATTGACGTCTAAAGGTTTCATGCATCCTATGATTCTGCATTTGCCGGATTTGAAAAATATTATAAGATATTTTCCACTCCTATCAACAATTTGCTGTGGTTTACCAGTTGGAAACGTCATTTTTGACACGTCGAAAGTTCCTTTATAATTTATATTTGATAACATAATTAAACAATAATGAAATATTAATTTATATGATTTTTAGAAAAAGTTCATTTAATCGTGTGGGGTTAGTGGTTGCTAACCTTGACCCATATATATATAAGATTTTCTTGCTCCCCAATGATTACCCGTTGCTATGCAACGTTGGAACTGTAACCAATGGTTATGAGATCGCCAAAGGTGAGCTCTTACTGTAGAACTTCTAAGGCACGGCCTCATGGTGGGTCCAACGCGCTACTGATAGAAGGTCTACGCGCGATTTGCTACTCGGTCTCTTCCATATGAACTCAATGATTATACAAATTCTACTCGCACATTGTTCGATTCAACTAATTTATCTTTAAGTCAATTATTAAAGTTTCAAATAACGAGAAAAGTACTTTATTATATAATAGAATTATACAGTTAAATCGTTGGAACATTTAATCTTTAATTCTGATCGGCGACCCGTTTAGTGGTGCTAATTGCATCCCGATAGGCTATCTGAGCTGGTGCAAACACTAGTGGATAGTTCACTGTGTTGCCCTCCTGGCAAGCCGACAGTGCCACTTCCAAACTTCTGATCTGAGTCAACTGTTTCTCTTCCGCCCATCCACGATGAGTGGCAGTCAGTCGCTGATAAATTGCCTTCATTTTTGCGGGTTCTACCCATGTTGTGCGAATTTTCTGTATCTCACGACTCATTTGAAGGAGCTGACTGTGGAGCTCTGTATTATCCCTTCGGGATTTTACTAGCTCCTTAATCAAGATACTGAGGGATTTCGTCTCTATAATAAATTATCAGTTAACAACTTTGCGGAATTTTACTATGAAAATTATTTAATTAATTATTGATAGGATTTTTATACTGAAGCTCGTCTACTCTAGATGTCTATTGGAACTCTACAAAAATGTTCTATTAAGATTACTGTAATTCAGTATTACAACGTCAAATATTTAAGAATCAACTTTTGGTTTACATAGTTAAATTATACAGTGAAATGCTTTTAACGAAATTTAAATTTTTATTACAAAGAAATTGCTTCTTCTATCTTCTTGGATGGTAATGCATCTGGATCTTCTTGATTGCAACCGGATTCTCGCTTGATTTTCACATATTGCAAATCTACCTCGTCGTGGTCGAGATGGCGACGCTGTCTTGATTCCCGTACTGGAAAGATTGAAAATCCAGCATCCCACATGGCTTGTCGGCATTGCGCTGCCGTTCGTGCCGGGAAACGCACAGTAATACTGGATGATTATGCGTAATTTTATTAGCGAAATGGTAAATAGGAAGTTAAATTCGACTTTCGAGAGGAAATGGGAAACATCTTGTTTACGTTGTGAGAAATATCGTGATACCTCAATTTTTATGTATTAACGGATAAATGATAGTTACTTAATGCATTCTGTTGATTTGCACTCTCCATAATGTCATTTTATCTGGTGTTTGATACGGTTTTAGCGGTGAAGAGATGGACGAATTAACGGACGCAATTTTTATTATCAAAAGAAAATTATAATCCTGTTTAATTGTAACCTTGGATCTACCTTATTGGGTTTGCTTTCCATTTGCTCCATATTTATACAGTATGGAAACATTGAGATTTGATTTGGTCCTCCACTTTACAGTATATTTCCTATTTATTGGCATGAAGTGTAAAAAGGCACAATATTCGACCTAAGACTGAGAAAACACAAAACAATTAGGACTGACATAATATTTATTGACTAAGTATGAAATTCATTGAAAGCATCATTGGTTCGGCCATGAAGCACGACATTACATTTCATATTTTCTTGGATAGTTCATTTCATAGGGTCGGAATCCCTATGACGGCTTCATTCCAGTTGTTCTGCTAGTGTTCTAGGTAATTGATTTGAAAACTTTCGGATTTTAGAGCTCGGGTTATAGCTGAATCTTTGGCGGCTTAGATGGTCCTTATAAATGGGTGATTAAAACTTTTCATTAAAAAAATTAAAAATAATTCTACCTTTATCTTCATTCATCTCTCTCAGGTTATTCCTCCTGGTCTCTCTTCTTCGATCGAAATCACTGTTCTTCGGCTTTTCATTCTTCAGCTTTGAAGTCATCTGGATTGTATCCTGTTTTGATTATTCAATGAAGTTGTTGGAAAATGTGAAGATTTTTCATGTGATCGACTATATATCCAACAGCGTAGGCGTGACCTTTAGATGTTGACGAATTGATATGTTTTCTTCCATTATGATCGATTGGCATTCGGAATTATTTCATCGTAAACAAAATCTGGTAGAAAAATTCTGATTTCTTATGCATTTATTTTCTGTGCTGCCGGTCGTCCGTGGTGTGTTGTCACATCGTTGAATATTATATCATCCAATCGATGACTTTGTAATAATTTATTTTTCATCGATCTCGTAGGAATTTTTATTAATAAATTGTCTCTTCTCAGTTTAACTTTCCTTTATTAGCTTTTGATTAATGGTAAGGGTATATTTGTAAATTATTTATCTAATTATACTCACTAGATTCTTAGATGATTGGATTTATAATTCAAATTGCCATGAAATAATTATGTCGACTCTTTTTGGTCTATCATCCCAGTAATGCTCAATCTATATACAAAACTTCATGTCATTCTGCAGCGATTGGGAAGAGGCTTATCTTCCGCGTGATAAATGTGGAGAATTGGGTCAATCGTATTGTTTCGATTATACATTAATTTTGTTGTCTTATTGTCAATTTTGTTATTATTAACTTGATCGTTAGTGAATTACAATGTTTTTATAATTTAACTCTTGGGATGTACGTTTACCCATTTCTAAAAGGAGTAGGTCCATCTTTACATCGGACAGTGTATAGATTACTTTTTTGCGATCGTCTACTCTCGCCAAGTGGTCACTATTAACATTTTATAATATTTTACTTTATTTCTCTCATTATTGTCATAAATTTGATTTTTTTCTGGGGTTTTAGACTAATAATTTTCTTTTTAAATTGACTTATCATTTTAGAATATTCATTTGAAATAATTGAGTTTTAACATTGTGGTGGGTTACAGGGTTTTGAATCTTGCTTATCCTCATGGTCGCCCTAGTAACGCCATACAAAATGATACTAACCGCCACTTGGCACCCGTTGCTAGGCAACGTTGGAAATGTGTTCAAGTGGTGGATTTTCCGCAAAAATTGAGTATTATCGCTAGTACTGTAGTTGCTCGGACAACCCTCGGGTTCACGAGCTGTCGTTAGAAGACCTATGCTCGCTTAGCTCTGTCCCTTGTGGAAATTCAAAATTAGGTTCTTATTTGACTGTGGAAAGATGAGACGAAGGTTCGATGACGTGATGCGAATATTTATGATAACGCTGGCATATAAATGTATCAAAAACCAAATCAACTATGAATATGACTACTCTATTCGAATCAACAAAACATGCAGTATTTGCAAATTAATGGGTTTGAAGCTGGATTGCTCGACGTTGGGCACGCTCCTTACGTCCCGGCCGACGATTATTTGCTGGAGTGATAGCATGCTCCGCTGATTGAGCGCTTTTCTGCGGCATCTGGGATGGGGCGAAGACTAGCGGATAGGTTACCGCCTCCCCCTCCCGACAGACTGCCAGGGCGACTTCTAGTCCTCGAATTTGAGTGCGCAGGCTCTGATTGAGCTGTCGCTCTTCCGCCCAGCCTTTCTGTGCCGCCGTGAGTCGGTGGTAGACAGCTCTCATTTTTGTTGGATCTGACCATGTTGCCTTCAGCTGCTGTATTTCGCGGGTTATTTGGATAATCTGAGTGAGCAGATCCGCGTTTGACTGCCTCACGTATTCCAGTTCAGTTTGTAGGATTTGTAGGGAAGACATCACGATAATAACAGAGAACCTTTTAATTTCTTATTGACTTAATTAAATCATAATTTATTCAGTTAAACAAGATTATGGAACAAATTTATCTATAAAGAGAAGTAACACGAACGACATTCAATCTTTTAATTTTTTTAATTTTTCAAATCAATTACGACATGCACATTGTAACTCTCGAATCTATTCCTCAGGAAAATGTCTTTTCAGGCTTTTCTTTAGAGCGGCCACCGTATAGGGCCGTCGGGTATCGCGGACTGGGAGAGGTGGGTATGCCTCCACGATACGCCCGACGCGGATGTCCTCCTCCACGTTCGCGAGGTACATCTGGGCTTTTATTACATTGAGGTCCACTTGCTCCTGCACCCTTTCCCAATGGGTGAGGATGTTCCGGGCATGTTCGTATGTCTCTTCGGCCGGATATTGTTGACCGGCGAGTCCGCAAGGGTCCGTTTCGAGGCCCAATAGTCTCCAAGTGGTAGGGTAAGGCCATTGTGATTGAAGTTTGTTGATGACGTCTGTGGCTTGTGGTGCCTTTCTCGGGTACTTTGCGTTAGTTGCTTGGGTCGTAGTCTGATCGCGTGGCATGATCTGCAACGATATTGTGGATAAACCATTAAGTACGTACAATTTGAAATGAGTTTTAGCCAAACCGGCTGCATGGTTTGATGGTCGTTAATTAATTGTAGAAGTATCATGGTGAAATAATTATTAATGGGGTCGGTGAGAACAGAACGTCTATCGGGGTCCGTAATGGTTGTGGGTCGTTCCGAAAATTGTTAACGCTCGTGAATTGAACTCTTTATCAGCGACCATAGAAGTCTTACTTATGACAATCAATATGCTGTACTCTAGGGGTATTTCAGGCTGACTTTTGGTTCATGGACTAAACAACACTTCTCATAATTACGATATCGAATTTATCTTGTACCTGATTGACCGGTGATCGGTACAGTATTAGAGGGACGAACTATATCGGGTTTCTAGGAATTATTCGATGTAAAAGCGTTCAAACCGTCATTCTAGTTTATGCATGTAATATCTAGAAGCGCGAAGGGAATAATCTATTTCTCGGACTTTCAAATGTTCGCGAGTATTTCTTATTTAGAAGATTCGGAGAGGGCGGGATAAATTGGTAGTTTAGCGTAATGCGTTTGGAAGTCAATATCCGATTTGGGTACTCTGCTAATAAGGGTGGTTACAGTTAGCTACATGCTTAGATCTTATTCAGGACTAAGTTATGAGGGGTTATTATTTGTTAAGGATTTATGATTTTAAGCCTGAAATTATTTATTTACGAAAAGAGATATTATAAATTCCTGATTCGATCGATAGTGGTCTATCGTGATAACGGCGCGTTTCCGTTGGTTAACTTTGTACGTTCTAAAGTCGTTGGTAATGATTGACCGGATTTCCGGTTAAATGGAATCGTGATTGATCGTCGGTTGACTTTAGGTTTGGTAGTAACTTAGTCCGGATGTTATTTTACTAGTTAGTGTTATTCGAGGATGTTTAGTAGATTGGCATGATCTCGTGGTGAAGTTTCCGCCGTGATTCAATATCCGGCATATTTCCGCTGGTTGGTCGATTTGATACATCGCTATGTCATGGAATTTTTATTCATTTTGAACGGGTTGGAATCTTGGTTATATTT
This sequence comes from Schmidtea mediterranea, assembly GCA_022537955.1. Classification (NCBI taxonomy): domain Eukaryota; kingdom Metazoa; phylum Platyhelminthes; order Tricladida; family Dugesiidae; genus Schmidtea; species Schmidtea mediterranea. The sequence goes on along the minus strand of CM039680.1, from coordinate 146,737,942 downwards.
GCTCGATTTATTTTCTAAATTTTGGAACGGTTTACTACTTCGATCTATTGGAATTTAATTTTCTCGACATGTTTACGGTATGTCTATTAGCGCCGTTGGATTTCTACTAACGATTAACATTATTACTCCGATATTAGCAATTACAATGCTTTCATGTTATGGATGATAAACTGGTTCAGATTAGTAAATCGATGTTAGTATGATTTTTATTTGGTTCATGTAATACATTTTTAGTCGTTTGTTTTAATCTTACAGGGAGATAGTCGCGGAACTTCTGGGTCCTCAAACGGTTTTGGGGTTCTTATCAGTAGTTAAACAAATGCTATTGTGAAGATGATTTTATTCTTTCTCACAGTGACTTAAGCTACTCACTTCCCTGATTCCTACCACTGTCGATTGAATTTAATAATGCTGTAAAGTTTAACTCCTGTAACAGTAATCTTGTATTAATAAACCGATATTTATTTTTCAGTTGCAGATTTATTTATCTTTATCTTTACGTTTTAATTTATAGATTACCCATTTTAGTCTACAATTACCGTATTTCTAATTCGAATGACTTAAATTAAACATTATCTTAACAAATTATCTAATAAGAAATTTTTCAATCCAAGGATTATTTGATTTTCGTTAGCGATTACACTAATTCTAAGCAATGAGATATTTTGGTTTCCACTAACTGTTACTTTGGTTCGAAGCAATGAATTACTTTTACTTTGATGAACGAATTACCCTAGGTTAATCGCTGAATTTATCCACGAGTTAATTTACTAATAATCTATTTTATTTACTCTATTTTTGCTCCATGAATCTATATTAATTTACCGAAAAGTTTGTTTACCAAATCAGTACATTTTACTACTTTTTAATTTATAGTTACATTTAATTTAATTCAACGATTTGTATTAATTGCCATCACTCGAATTGCTTGTTGATAAAATATTTTAAATAATAGTCTACTTCATGTTGTAAATTAATTCAATATTTTTTAATCAAAACTCTGCTTACTTTTACTCGAAGATTTATCGGGTTATTTTTATCCAAAATTACCTTAATTTTTGTCAATAAATTAGCTTGATTTAACTAATGTAATGCTCATTTTTACCCCTTAATCGCTAATTTTAATCAATGATTTAATTGAATCAATAACTACTTGTTAAGGGATTTTGCTATTTTATTCATTTTAGCATACCGATAATTAATTTACTTCTAATTTAGTTAGATCAACGATTTCAATTTAATTTATTCCCGTGCCCTTTCCCTTTAATAGACCTTATGCGCATTTTGTGTTTACATTTTATTTACTGAGTGCCCACTGGACTACTCGGTGTGGTGATTTTGAGCCGTTTGTAGTATGATTTTAGGTCGATTTTACAGAAATGAGAAACGAGGAAGCAGCCAGAGACTCCTTCCTTATTTCTCGTTTCAGCTATAGGGATAATATTGACGTTACGACCCCTGCGTTCCGCACGCTGAGTCTTCACGGGTACATATCATTGGCGATTCTCCACGCTCTTACACACATCTGTACTATGTACATTTTGCTTTCTTGCGTTATGTGTTGGCTGTGGGCCGGAAAAATTTCGACAAATGTTTAATTAATTTTAGTTTATTTAAATATATAAAACAATGTATTAATATTAATAATATTTATTAATTATAAACAAATAAACATAATTACCATCCATTGTCAATCCATAACAATAAAAAATAGCATAATATTGCATATAATAAAAATTGCCTCTCCCCCCACGCCGACATCAACGCAGAGCTCTACCGAGGTTGCAAGGATGTGACGTGGAGAGAGGGCTCCAAAATGAACATTTCTCACCTAAAGAATAATATTTCTAAACAAGTTCAAAGAAATTTGAATATGGTTTTAAACACAACTTCAAAATTGGTTTCAAAATGTTTTTGAAAATGGTTTTTTTTGGTTAACTTTAATGTGAAAATGGATCAGTATTTATACCTATTTTCCTCGCATGTTAAATTTGATGCAGTAAAACAAAATTCGACCTTGTTATTTTCTAGTAAATTCTATTCTTTAATTTTATTATTTTTTGATTTATTTTTATAATTTTCCATTTAGAATTTTTATTGAATTATTACTAATTCAAATCTTTTGATTTAAGTTTCATTTTCAAGAACTTTTATTAAATTTTTAATTTCGTCGAATTTGTTGTGTTTTCTTGTTATGTTTGTGTTGGTATCGTGCGAATCTTGGTGCGTTTTGTTATTATTTTAATTTATTTTTATGTTTATTATTTTATTTTTAATTCCCTTTTTCTCATATTTGATAGGTTTAATTGGTGTTTCAATAGGTTTATTTAAATTGCATGTTATATTTGCGTGTGTGTTACTGATCCATTAAATCATTCTTCAAGGCCGTCTACGTTCTGGCCCAACAATTGCAACAAATTTTTGCTCTTTTCCCGCACTCACCTCCTTCATTTAGTCTTAGGGTTAGATGTATCGATATTATGATTTTATGAGTGCCACTGGACTACTCGGTGTGAATGATTTTAAGCTGATAAGTAAGATTAATTTAGGTCGAAATTTCGGGAGATGGATGACGAAAGGGCAGCCACAAGACTGATCCTCTATCTCCCATCTACCCGTATAAGCGGCATGAATTGACGCTTGGGTTCTGGCGTTACGCACACCAGAACCTTCACGGGCACGAGATATTGGCGCACTTACACATCTCGATAGCTATATAAAGTTTGCTAACTTGTGGTGTGTTTCGGTTATGGCCCGGAAACATTTCGACATAGTATGACATCTTTAGTAACTCATATATTTCACAAAACATTATTTGTTCATAGCATCTGACTCCCATCATTCGTATTTAACATTTTCCATATGTACGTTCAAGTAGAACTTAGATGAGATTGCTTGAAATGTAGTATGGATAAAAATTTGTCGATAGTTGAATTGCCTGCTAGAAAATTTGACTTTGCTCAAAATTATTAGCATTAAAATTCTGTGAAAATGAATTGGTATATATACCTGTTCTGTAACCCTAACCTCGCATTTGTTGGACCAGAATATAAATTTGTTTAAATGGATCGGTAATATGCACGCAAATACAGCATGTAGATTCAAAATTAGACCCATAAAACATATGAGAAAAAAAACAATTAAATATAAAATCAAGAAACACAAAAATAAATTAAAATAATAACAAAGTGCAACAAGATCCGCACAAAATAAACATAAAAATAACATGAGAACATGAAAATTTGACCGAAATTTGACAATTTACCGAAAAATGCGAAAATCCATAAAAATGGAACAAAAATTAAATTATTTGAATTGAAAACAATTCAATTAAAAAATTCAAAAGAAAAATTGTCAAATTAAATTACAAAAATAATAAAATTAAGAATAGAATATACTAGAAAATCACAATGTCAAATTTTGTTTTATTAAATCAAATTTAACACGCAAGGTTAGGGTCGTACAATAGATATATATACCGATTCATTTTCACATCATTTTAATCAGTTTTACTCTGAACAAATCAGTGTTACGACCACTTACTCTGTCTTGACCAGTAGAAAAACCAATTCTAAATGTGAGTGGAGGAATGCTCAAAAACTCCCTCCACGTCGCGTTCCTGCAACCTCGTAAAAGCTCTGCTTGGGCGTCGATGTGGAGAAAGTGTTACTATGTTATTATGATGAATTACGTTACAATAATTATGGTCTATTATGCGTCAATAAATATTATTAGATAATGAAATTATTTTTTTTCTTGTCAAAATCTTTCCGGCCCACAGCCGAAACAACACTACAAGTTATCAAAATCTTATATATCCTACCGAATCATGTAAGTGCGGTGTAAGTCCGCCAATGATTCGTGCCCGTGAAGGCTACAGCGTGAGAACGCAGTAGCTGAAACGTAAACTCATTATTCCGTAATAGGGAAATGGGTTGAAGGGGGAATAGTCTTTTGGCTATTTCGTCGTCACTCAATTCCTGTAAAATCGACCTAAATTCATATGGACAAAACTGTTTAAAATCAAAACATCGAGTAGTCCAGTGGGCACTCCTAATTTGTAATATAAACACAAATTCACCTAGGATCAATTAAAGGGAAGGAACGGGAAATTCGATAACTAAAATAAAATCGTTGCTATGAACTCTAACACCGTCAAAGGACTAATCATGACTAAAAAGAAGTAAAATTCAAAAGTTATCCACTAGTGTTAAAAATTCGCTAGAATATGTTCGTCCGGTTAATTTAATGTCGTCATCATTTCAAATATTAACTATTTTTAAACTGACATCCGTTCTAATGCTTAATAGTTTAAAATGACGAAATAGTGGCAATATACTCACTTGCACTATAAGTGAAAATAAATAAAGTATAGTTTCGGTACGTAATAATGTTAAATAGCAAAATCAATGTGATTTACTCACCTTTAAAATAAGTAAAGTTAGATGAATTCAAAGAAATTACACCTGTCAAATACTTATAACCTTACGATCCAAATGATAAACGACATAAATTTAATCATACTCATATTTAATTATTTCCGATATTAAACGCTTCATAATTTTGACGCTAGTTCCACCATATACTGCAATCTAATGATTCAACCGGAACCCCATAGACTTTAACGAACTGTGGTGTTATTGGTGGTTGTCGTCAATGTCTTTGACCCCATTTGAAAATGAATATCTTGCCCCAATGGTTACCCGTTGCCAAGCAACGTTGGTAATGTAACCACTGGTTATAGGATGGCCAAAGGTGAGCGCCCTATGGGAACTGCTAAGGCCCGATCCTATGGTGGGTTCAACGCACCACCGATAGAAGGTATATGTGCAATTTTTCTATTTCTGGTCCCTTCCATTTATAAACATGATCATCAATGATTCCTCTCATACATAACTTATTCGGTCTTAATTACAAATCTTAACAAAACACAAAGTCGATTCAACAAAACATTTATTTAACATGATACTCATTAGTTCGACTGTTCGGAAGATCTCAAGGCACATCTCTTTGCCCGTTCGAATTTTCCAGGACGACGCTGTGGTGGTTTTGCTGCCGGTTTAGTCGCATTTGTCGAATCCCGGTACGCCAGTTGAGCCGGCGGGAAAACTAAGGGGTATGTGACGGCTTGGCCCTCTTGACAGGCTGCAAGCGCCACCTCTAACCCGCGAATTTGTGTTTTCAGGGCTTGTGTCAACCTTTTCTTCTCAGCCCACCCACGTTTGGCGGCGGTCACTCGCTGATATAGAACCTTTGCTTTTGCCGGTTCTATCCACGTCGCTTTAATTTGATGTACCTCTCGGGTCATCTCCAACACCTGACGATGAAGGTCCTTGTTTTCTCTGAGTGCGTCCTTCAGCGTATCCTTCAGGACCATGTTAGGGTTCATCTCTGCAAAATAAAATAACATAACTCACAGAGATTCATATAGTGAATCAGAATGTTAATGAATATAATCACAATCATAATGTTTACGGCGTATTCATCTATAGTCTTAGGAGGAGTGTTATCGGGCAAATATTTTACAACGTTCAAGGATATACTAAGTCAAACTAATAATGTATTTCGATTAACCACAAAGTAAATCAAGACAGTTTTCTAATCAGATGTAGTGTGATGTGGAGGGCCGGTCTCTGGGGTTCTGCCGTGATGACCATTGCGCATAAGTATGGTTCCATTCCGGTCTTTGAGCTCCGTTCTTCGTCCGCTTTTCTCCCGCAAGCATCTTCTTTGGTACCGACACTGTTATCGGTGGGATTGGCTGATTCACGTGGGGATCATTGAGCTCGAAGGATATGCCATAAGAAGGGGCATATCCATCCGTGCTCGGAATCAAGCCAGCCGCTACATCTTTGTTTATCTGCCGGAGATGTTGGCGAGCCTTGTTCACCTCTCTGTTGGTTTTTCGTTGGTGAGCCTCGAGTCGAGCCAGGATGTCTTCTGGCTGCCCTCGAAGTTCACGAGCCGGGTTTCGCCCAGGCTCCCACTTGATGGCAACGTATGGTGGTTCGGCATCCTCCATATCTTCCTGTCTCTCGAACCTGGCCGTTCGTACCGGGGAGATAGAATACCCTTCATCCCACATCGCCTGTCGATATTTTGCGGCGGGGTGGGATGGGAATCGCATCGTGATGCGCGACTCATCCATCCAAAAACCTGTAGATACAAATCTATTAAATAGCTTAATAAACTGAATTATTCCTAGGGTTTAACAAGTAAATAGATGATTCATTAATAGCAATTGTAGTGGGCTGATATTCATTATCAAGGCAAATTAATGAGATTATTGAACGAATCGTTCGCGTAAAATCATGCATCGACTTATAGATGGGTTACGTCTTCGTAATAGAACTTATCGGGTTGGTAGGCAAGGAGGCAGTGATGACGGACATTTACATGTGTACTAGGTTGTAGATTCGTTAGAGTAATTTCTAATTCCATCTCGCGAGGTTCGGAACACGATACATAAGTTGAATGCCGGATGGCGTTGGTGGAGCTGGGGACTTTACGAGCGAGGTCGGTAGGATAACATTTCATTTCGATAGCCTTACAGAATTCTCTGGGTATTAGACAGAAGTCGACGTTCTTCGCCTCCACCTGGCATGTGATGGGGTCGATTATGGATCTAAGGTTTCACTAACATGCACTCGAGTAATGGGTATATGTTGGACATAGTACTGATTTCATAGCTTTGCCGTGGTCACTAGGTATTTGCTGGTTATTAAAATGAAAACAGTCGGTATATTTCATAAACGAATCTGCGGGGTGACTTGGGTGGCTTCCGGTGGTTTGTCTAGTGCTATATTATCATGTGGTTTCGACACTCGTATGCCATTACCATCAAATATACGTGAATAGCGTTCGATTGCCTCTACAGAGCGTTAGCGCGATAAAGCTCAATATCTTTCATTCATTAACAAATCATAACTGGATAGCTTTTATGAGATTATACAGGACCTTATCGCGGTACAGCCTGAAACATTTTGTCTGTTTACCCATATCTACAATTCAATAGCTCGCATATGACTTTGCAATTTGAAGTATGATAACTCGTTCAACTGCATGGAATAGTATCGTAGCGAAATTAACTTTCATATAGCGGTACAGGACATTTTGTCATAGAACTCAAAACAATTTGGTTTATTTGAATAATCATCACAATTAGATAACTTTCGCGTAATATTGCTGTAATAAAATTCGCCGCATCTCGTTTAAATGCTAATCATGTTGGAGATCTGTCATATAACCTTGTCATAATAAAGTCCAAAACACTTTATTGGTCTAAACAATAAATTATTTTAGAAAACGTTCGTGTGATTATGCAGAACTCTTTTGCCATAAAATTTGCTGCGTTTCAGCCCTTCATGTGCAATCGTAAAAAGAGAACCTGGCTTTGATCATGTTGGTTCTATAGACTAATTGGCAAGTTTGGACGCTAGTTCCTCTGGTGTCAGTTGTTTCCATACATAAATATTTTTTTTCGATTAAAATTTATTAAATTGAAGAAAATAAAATCTCACTTCCTCAAGCGTCTGTTTTTCGCTCCAACCGAATTTCATCCGTCTCCTGATATCGCGCGTGATGGTCTCTGGACCGTAATTCGTTGAGTTTGGCATTATTCATATTGATTATGACGAAAAATATGCGCACCTCGTCTGGTAGTGACTTTTATACCATATTCTGTTGAGTGTGTCAGGAGTGTGTTTCCTGAACTGCTGTCTATCAGTGTGTATTTTAATTCCTCCTTGTCGTGCCGCTAGTCAGTTGGTGTGTGACAATCAAAAATCGATTGCCACGTCGCAAATTTTTCTTCCCACTTGTTGGCTGAATTTTACCACGTCGATCATATGACGTTGATCTTATTGATTTTAGATATTTATTATTTTAACAATCCGTCTGTTGTTTTATTATTAATGGTTGATAATTTTATTTCGCATTAGTGTCAATATTTTCAGTTAGAACTTATTAACTTATTATTTTACTACGATTCACATTACTTTTTAGGATCAATGGAGTTGAGGGCGAGTTTAATGAGCGTATCCACTTCTACCATCTTCAGCGGACGTCGGGTTTCTACTACTCCTCGTATTGGGAACATTGGTTGGATATTATATTTGGGTTTTTAAGATATTATCATGGTTTAGTTATATATACCACATCTCTCACCGAGTTTCTTTAGGATTTATCAGCACGTGAATTCGTGGTTGCTAAAGGTCTATCAACTGATGATATGGGTTATGATTTGTCGTCCTAAATTCTCTAGCATAGGTGGATTATTACTGTGATTGATCCTGGTTATGCATGCACCTATTACATGGACTGTAAATAAAGTTGTTGTTAATATTTTCCGCAAGTAGTTTGGGCGTTTTAATTTTTTATTATTTGTTGAGTCAGGTGGGAATCAAGTAATGATTTCTTAATTGTATCTGCGCGTTTCTATTTAAATCCTTGGGCTATTTAATGCCGTGATGGTGGCAACCTCAACGCTGGGTAAATTTATTATATGATTTCATTATCAGGACAAGAAGTTCTTCATTTGTGCGGTATTTTCCTCCTGAATTTTTGGTGGCACTGTCATTATAATTTTAAAGTAACTTTTTAATTCGTCTTGTTCATTGTCATTTATCGTTTTAAAGTAATATTTTTCCACTTTATTTGATAAAACTTCCTACAAATGACTTTTGGGTTGGATTGATTTATTACGAATGAAATTATTAGGGAAGCTATTAATCTAATATTTTATTATTTGGTTCGTGGATAATCTTATTAGTTTCGTTTAATCTTTATCAAAAATTTTAAGTTATTGACGTAAGGAGATGCAATCTTTACTAGGTATCTCACTTACAAAATTTTCTCATTTTTGGTCCAATAATTTTAATCATGATAGTTAACGAAATTTTATGAAATTATTCCACCGAGTTAGATTATCGTTCACATAGCAATGATTTCCGCACAAAACCCCACTTCTTTTGATCCTAGGAGAGTTGTGTTTACGTTATGATTTTAAGAGTGCTCATGATTTTTGCCGATTTGTAGAATTTAGATTTTAGATCGAAATTACAGGAAAATGAACGGTGGAGGAGCAGCCAAAAGACTACTTCCCCTCCTCCCAATTTCCCCTATAACGGTTATGATTTGACGTTTGGGCCCTGCGTTATTCACGCTGGAACCTTCACGGGCACAGGCTATTGGCAGATGAACTGCTCCTACACAGCCTGAATTGTGTGTATATTTTATTAACTTGCGGTGCGTGAGTGGCTGTGAGCCAAAAAACGATTATAGCATTGTCGGAAAAATTTCATTTCATATTTGTCATATACCACATTACATAAACTTGCTGAGCATAAATTCATAAGGTCTGAACATCACATAACAACACTCTCTCCACACGCCGACACCCAAGCAGAGCTCCATTGAGGTTGCGAGGATGCGACGTGGAGAGAGTTTTAAAAATTCTCTCACTCACATCAAATAGTATTGTTCCAACTAAGACTACTTTCAAATTTTGTAAAAACTGATTAGACGATGATTGCGTTATATGTGAAAATGAATCAGTTTATATACCTATTGTACGACCCTAACCTTGCGTGTTATTTTTGATTTAGTAAAACAAAATTTGACCTTGCTATTTTCTAGAATATTCTATTCTTAATTTTATTATTTTTGTAATTTAATTTGACAATTTTCTTTTTAATTTTTAAATTGAATTATTTCTAATTCAATTTCTTTGATTTTTATTTGATTTTCATGGATTTTTGCATTTCTTGGAAAATTATCAAATTTCGGCCAAATTTAATGTTCTCATGTTATGTTTATGTTTATTTCGTGCGGATCTTGTTGCACTTTGTTATTCTTTTAATTTATTTTTGTGTTTTATAATTTTATATTTAATTGTTCTCTTTCTCGCATTTTGGAAGGGTTAATTGGTGTTTTAATAGGTTTGATTTTGAAACTGCATGTTGTATTTGCGTGTATTTTACTGATTCATTTAAACATTTCCAAGGCCGTTCGTGTTCTGGCCCAACAGAACTCAAACCACACACCCTAAGACTGCTAAAGCTAGACGATGGTTGCAAAGCCCTTACAAATGAGAACAACCAGTGGATGACCAATGCTGATAGACAAACCCTAGTAACATATGAGAAATGCAAAGCTATCCATCATAGGTAAATACGTCTCCCAGAAATAATAAACAAAGTTAAGAAATTTATGATCAATCATTGGGATAGAACATCACAGGATAGTAAAAACCAGATTCATGCATTTTATTTCATATCGAATCACAGTAAATCATAATCATTCGAGCCATAAATCGATAACTATTCCGGAGATAAATTCTCGCGTTTGACCCTCCAGAACACTGAGTCACCACTGCCGAAAAATACCTCTTTAGCCAAGAACAGGGATTGCAATTACTGAAGGGAGAGTGCGAGAGTGATACGACATATAGATCTGAAATAAAACAATTATAAGTAATTCATATGACGTAAGACGAATCCCTACCCGGAGAGCTGACAACAAATAAAATCTGTGTTAACCGTAGTAAATTCCACAAATTGGCCAGAAGTCCCATGTAATGAACGTTAGAAATAAACTAAGGGCTTCTAAAATAATAAATTAGCAAGTCACGTATAATCCCAAATGTTTTTGCCTCGCAATAAATAATTCCAAAAAGTGGCGAATATTTAAATTGTTAAATGTCAACTTATGCAGGAGAGAGTTGACATTTAAAGACTATCGATCCATGCCTCGCTGAATCCGATTAGCTGACAGAAATTCCAGTTAGAATAATCATCACCAGTAGATCGTACAACACACTCACGAGATGTAACGACACACATTACGGTAACACACCATCAATGATATAAATACGCAAATTCACCCGAATGTGAACATTTCGGATTAATTTATGATGCAATCGAACTATAAGCATCAATTGCGCGGGAATTCTAACAAATCTATACGAATGTCGAGAGACGAGGATTTGGGAGAACCAGGATATTCTGGGGAGAAGGTAATTATGGCTATTTAATTAAACTTTTGTTGATTATAATCCTGAGATCCGACCTATAAAGATATCCTGGAAAGATTCACAAGCCGGCCAGAGAAGCATGAATTATACAATTAAACCCTTGTACTTTAATAGAATTTTAACAAGCCTTATGTTCAAAATGAGTCTATCATAATTATTTTATTCGGCCTAACAATGATCAAAAACCCTCTATCGCCAAAAATTTATGAGATCATGAAACCCACGTACGCGTCCACTAATCAACCATTAAAATCCGAACCTGTACAGTAGTCAGTTATTCCCGACGATTTATCTCAACCGATAGCAAAAGTGAATAACATGAACCTACATTTTAAGAAATCCACCTTATTTTTGGTTATTATTAATCCATAGATGAAATGCTCGAGGATAATTCCTGAGAAAAGTGAAATAGACATACGATAATTGGATAATCTTTCGCCCAGTGAAATGTCAAATGATGAGATATAACATCTAAATGATGATACCGTACAATTAAACCCAGATAGCCCAGAGATGTCACTAATCTAATGTATAGTAACCGTGTAAAATCTTCGATTTGAAAGGAGCCACTCTCTGAACAACGATCCCCAAATAAATGATACTGCTATAACTTTAACATGATGGCGTTGACCAAAGTTAAATCAGGACACATAGTGTGACAAGTCGGATGTGCATTTTTCAAAGGTAGTAAAACGAATAACGGAACAAACGGACGTTAGCTCGTTAAGTCTCATAGCCCGATGTTGAATACCCATAGACTTCGGATTTAAAGACTCGTATTCATATTTTAGTAGGAATAATAACAGACTCGACGAAATTAAATTAAACCCCTACCTACATTCATTAAGTAAATATAATGCACGTCGATCACATTGAACCTATAATCAGGAGGCAGGGAAAAAAACGAAACCTTTCGAATTAATCTATACGAAATAATGTCATCCGACCGTGATCAAAAACTCTTACTCAAGTAATTAAACTTTTCCAACTTTGCCACATCAAAGAACCCGGACTTCGAGGTAATGGTCCACGGGATAAGAACCATGATACCTAATAGAATCGAAGTACATCAGAACGTGTCGCGATAACGAATTGATAAACTACTACAAAGATTAGTCAGATAATGACAGTCGAAATTGACAGGCAAACAACCCCAATAAAACTATCACGCACCACGACCCACGTTACGAACTCTCACCTACAATAGATTATTCCCTCCAAGATTTTGAAGAGAATATAATAATAATGAAACCTTCTAATCTTTATTTCAGATAACTCTTGGATCGACGCGTCCCGGGTCACGCTGCGATTCCCGGCACACTCGGTTGCCCGGTGTCGGTAGGCGATGTGGGACGCAGGATTCACGATTGCGCCGGTCAAAAGAATTCCGAACAGGAGGCCAGACAGACCATGACGACACAGACCTCCCATTCGTTGCAATTGAACGAGAACCCGGTCGCAACCTGGCACGGGAGATTCGAGGCCAGGCCGAATATCTGCTTGCTCGATTGGAAGAGCACCAGCGGCAGACGGATCTGCAGGTGGATAAAGCCCGGAGATACCTGGAGGAAGTGAATCGGGATATAGCAGTCGGTCGAATCTCGAGTAAGGATGGGTACGCCCCTACGTACAATACGTCGTTTAATTTGGACGACCCGCGATTGGACGTCACGACCACTGCTATCAATATCGTGGTCCCCAAGAAAGTGTTCCTGAGAGGAATGCGAGAAAGAAATTCGGAAGCAATTAGTCATCGAGAGCATCCATATGCTCGTGAATACTCCGGAAGAAAATAGATCTCGTGGAAATCAATCATGTATGACCTGACATGTAGTAGAAATATAAATTTTTTTTGTCGAGTTTTCTTTGGTTAATTTTAAAACTATCTCAGTAGAGTTAAGTAAAACCACCGAAACAACATAAATTTTAAGAACTCGAACAGATTAACGAGTAATTTGATGAAAAACTTAAAATTATCAATCGCAAAACGGCCCAAGAATTTATCTCCATGACGCATTAATAACCCCTCATCATTCACACCGCTAGATTTAAACTTATAATATTGTTTGTTGTAGATATGAATTCCCACCAGTTTTTGCAACGGGAACTAGCAAAGGCACAAAGGACCAATGTGGATCTCCATCAGCAAATACTGCAGTTAGTGAAGGAAGTTCAATTAATCAAGAACACCTGGGTGGAACCGAGAAAGGTAAAACGCCTATACAAAAAGATGACAGCTGCGCAGAAAGGTTGGGCTGAGGAAAGGCAGCTCAACCAGAGCCAAAGGACACAACTCAGGGGCTTGGAGGTAGTGTCAAGAAGGAGCGGCAGTGACCTACCCCTTTGTCTTCGCCCCGGCGCAGTTGGCATACCGAGAGGCCACATTGACTTCAAAACCTGCCGCCAAACCGATCAAACATCGCCCTGGTAAATCCGAGCGCGCTAAGTGGCGAGCGGCTCAGGCAAACAACACTTAATCACGGAAAAACGGTTCCACATGTTTTATTGAATAAATAGTGTTGAAAATCGTTTTGTGTAATGACATTAACTCCCTCAGATTAAATTTAGCTTTGTATTAAACCTATTAGAACAGTGTCTGTCCGATAGCGGGCTAAAGACCCAAGTAGAGTCATCTACCACCAACAAGGGACGATGACAATAAAGCGCACATAAACCTTCTAAGGGTAGTGCGTTGGACCCACTTTGAGATCGGGCCAGAGCAGCTCCTGTGTGGCGCCCACCTTTGGCGATCTCAAAACCAGTGGCTACATCACCAACGTTGCTTGGCAACGAGCAACCATTGGGGGCAAGCAAATATTTTCATCTTGGGTCGAGGTTGTTGAAACCATAAACCCCACACATTTAAACGAAATTTGACCTTGATTTTAATTGTAATACTTATTTCTAATTTTATTATTTTATTGCATTAAATAGACAATTTATTTTATTTATTTTTGAATTGGATATTTCAGATTAGAAATATTTTATTTTACATAAATTTTTTAGATAAATGATTAATTTTATTTTCTAAAACCCAATATATCAACGATTCCTGATTTAAACTTAACTAAATTGCAGGTATATATTAAATAACGTGCGTAAATCGTGAATATTAATATATTTTTAAAAATTTTTGGCTATCTTTATTAAACCTTTGTTTTATTAAGCTTTATTTTTAAAATATTAATTTAAGGTTAAATATTTGTTAAAATTTTTATTTTGGTTTATAATTTTGTATTTATTTTAAAAATTACAAAAATTTACATGCTTAAATATTCGTTAACTTTAACAATATTTTCATTATTAGATGCCAAAAAGAAGGAAATGCAAATTAAAAGCTTTACCCGAACGTCACTGCAAAAAGCCAAAACTAACTATAAATTTGCGTGAAAATAGAAAATCAATTAATTATGATGAAGCGATAGAGATCAGTAGCGAAGACAGTATTGAAAAGAGAGAAAATAAACAAATAGATATTGATAATAGTAGCAATTCAGATGTTGTTATATTAGATCAGCTTAAACCTTCATTGTTTGAGTCTATGAAATTAACTTTTCAAGATGAACCATTAGGCGATATTAATAGTTCTAGTGTTACTAACGATACACCAGATTCTAATGCTTGTAATATTATTGATGATAAAATTTCTCTTGGTACAGAGCTGTTAAACTCGAGTCAATTAAATAGAAGAAAATCAAAAACGCCATCATTACAAGGTAGTGCAATAAGCTTGTCTAGTTATGGATCAACTCCAACTAAAAACGGCAGAAAAAAGAAAAAATCTGTCATTTCCGAAGAAATTTTTTACGTTGAAAAGATTCTTGATATGAAAATAGAAAATGGTAAAAGGATTTTCTTTCTAAAATGGGAAGGGTTTCCTGATTCTGAAAATTCTTGGGAACCAGAAGAAAACATCGAGTCAAATGCAATGGTTCTGGTAAGGCAGATTTGATATTTATTATATTTCGGGAAAATTATCTTTGATAATATTAACAAATATTTTTGGATAGAAATTAAATAAAGAAAAACAATTCATTTTATTGTTATTATATAATCAACCATGTTCCATTTGAATGTCAAGTTTTGATATTTTCAATTATTGGCTACCCTCACTGATAACAGAAATAGAGAATATCCTCCCCTTTCGCTCCATTGACCATATCTAAACACCTAAAGAGAATAATTTGTTATTGATCACTTTATATTTCGGGATTTAATCTTATCTATTTCGTTTTTATCTGATATATTTTCATAATGATTATAGAATTTATTTTCTTACGTAACACACATTTGCAGCCGTCTTTAATAACTGTTGTTACACAATTGATTAATTCAATACTAGTTATCGTGCTCATTTTCTAGGGATAACTCATCAGCTGAGTTAGTAATTTTGCCCATTTAAAACTTTTAAAATATTTGCTGGAAATTCTAGCTTTTCACTGGAAATGTTTTCCTGCATAGTTTGAGATTTTTGGAATATTATATCTCATTCAGAAATTGCTTTAATTTAGGAAGAATAGAAATTTCTGTAAATGATTTTTGAATAATTTATTGTTGCATTTATTCAATAATTAAGGAATAGATTATTTATCTTACATTGATTTATTTAAATATTTAATTCTTAATTATGCTAATATACTGATTATTATTATACTGATATTAGCTTATTTACCGTGTATATTATTCTGTTTTGAGATTGTTGATGGATTCAGTGCAACAGCGAGTTTTAATTTGAAACGGTAAATTCGGCCACGGTTTAAGCAGTAAAGAAATTAATGCATACTCAATTGTAAAGAAATATTTGTTCATGATTTCTAGCTCAACGTAACGGTCTCTTATATAAGATAACAATATTTAATGAATTAGAACTTCAATTAAGTCGTTTAATTCACAATTTGATTTTCCTTTATTTTTATTCTATTGGAATTTTTCCTTGTAGTTTCTACTTCGTATGATATATTTGTCCTCTTTCGCTTAAAAAACACAATAATTGTAACAAAACCTAATCTGTACTTAATGTCTATGAGGTTTTCCGTGGACTTTCTTTACGGATTTTTTTATTTTGGAGAACTGAATAATTATCCCTGTGCTGTGTTATGACATTAACGAAACTCGTCACTTTATCTTTCCAATCATCTGGTTACATTTGAGCAACTGCATTCACTGCAAACTTATTTCGCATGAAGCTAAAAACCCAATATGCAGATCCTTTGAACTGCATAAAATCGATTTTCATTCGCGTGGCCTGTGCTCAAGATACTCTCAAAATTGAAGATTCAGACACCAAAAACCCTTTCTTTCTGAGTTTTAAAATCCATTCTATTAAATTCAGTTTTAGTTCTGTGCATTGGATTGGACGAATTCTTTTCACTACATAGACTTTTTTTTATTTCTTTTCGATTCCATGATTTTTTTTATTCTTCCACCGACTGATAAGACTTAAAAGGACTTCATAATGCTGAACTGCTTTCGAATTTGACTTGTTTTGCGTGTTTTTCCCAGCATCCAGCTTTAACTGCAGCGTATAAATCCCACGCTTTTTCTCGGACATGCTTAACACAATTAAATTATTTAAATATTTTGTTTACATCTTTGACGGAAAATTCAAAAATATTTTTTTATTAAGCTGGTTTATAATTTCAAAAAATTTACTAAGCTAATAACTTTATAAACAATACTAGCTTATAACCAAAAAACAGGGCACGCCTGTCATAAACATTTTTCATCAGCCTTCACCAATGTTTCTGCATTATTAGTACTCACGCATGTGATGATAGACTACATCAATAGGATACAGCATTTTATTTCATGTATATACTTACATCAATTTCGGTACGATGTAACCATAAAGATATTCTATTAAAAATAAGATTGATCAGTTATATTTAAAAAATAGTTCACTTTAATTTTCTGTAATCGTGACATTCTCTGTGCCACGAATTGTTGGTCTCGTGGTAATTGGAACTTGAGTTTTACTTACAAAAAGTTTAAGTCTTCGGAGGTTAGCTAATATTTAATAACACATTATTTGAGATATTACATGAGAATGGAATCCTAATTTTATCCAAAAATTTCTGTATCATTAATAATTTATTGATCTATTAACAAAAACTTTATTATTTTAATCATTGATAAAAATGAAAATTTTTATATTTCTGCAATAATGATTTATAAATCATAGATTATTGTTTTTAGGAATTTTTACAAAATGTGGAAAAGATGAGAGATGTTGAGATTTCACCTGAAAAGATTACACTCGTGTCTACTACGGCAGAATCAGATATTCAATTTCTTAACAATAGTAAAATTATTGATCCTAATATCGAAATAGAAAAAATAAAAGAGACAAATAATGAGAATTCAGTTATCGTAGCTAGCAGTGTGGATATTAATAGTACCGGGGTTCAAGTCCCTTTTAATAGTGACATTAGTGGAAATGAGAATAATGTTGTGATTGAACCTCCTGCAATAACTGAAGGTTTTTCTACATCGTATATAAATAAACAGATCGATGAGGAAACGACTTGTACTTACTTAAATAAAGAATCGGAAATTATTGTATCTGGAAATCAAAATAATGATTTAGACAAACGAAATTCATCAATCAGTGAAGAAGATAAATCTTTCGTCGAAGAAACTGAAAATAAGATAAATGAAGAAAATAAGATAAATGAAGAAAATAAAATAAATAAAGATAAGATAAATGAAGAAAATAAAATAAATGAAGATAAAATAAATGAAGAAGATAAAATAAATGAAGAAGATAAGACAAATGAAGAAAATAAAATAAATGACGAAAAAATAAATGAAGATAATAAAATAAATAAAAATAAGATAAATGAAGTAAATAAAATAAATGAAGAAATAAAATAAATGAAGAAGATAAAATAAATGAAGAAGATAAAATAAATGAAGAAGATAAGATAAATGAAGATAAAATGAATGAAGAAAATATGACAAATGAAGAAAGTAAGATAAATGATGAAAATAAGGCAAACGAAGAAAATAAATCTGAACTCACTTCGCAGGTTTCTGAAATTCCATTAATAGTTTTAAGAAACAAAGGTAATAAAAAGAAAAAAAGGAAAAGAAGTTGGAAAAAGATTGAAAAAGTTAAAGTGAATAATAAACCTGCTATTAATTCGGAAAATAAGGAACAAGAGCTTATTCCAGTAAAACCTGATGAAATATTTCCTGTTGTTTCACAGCGGACTCGTAAAAATATGAAATCTCTTAAAGAAATTCTGGATTCAAGTGATGTTAGTGATGCCGGTGGCCATGAAAACGTAGAATTCAATAAATCCGACGGTCGTGAATCGGATTCTAGTGAACTATCGAATAAATCCAATAAAAATACTAACAGTATTGCTTCAAAAGACCCTAATTTATTTTTCCCCGGCAATTTGCCACAAACAGTTCAAGAAATCTTTATGGTCGAGAAAATTCTAAAAATGAAAATTATGAACGGAGTTCGTAAATTTTTCTTAAAGTGGGAAGGTTTTCCAGATTCAGAAAATACATGGGAACCGGAAGAAAACCTAGAATGTCCGGAATTAATAAAGGTTATTCACGTGGGAAAAGTTGTTTAGAGATAATATTATCGATTCAGGAATTTCTCGCGGAGCAACGAAGAAATAAAAACGCCAGAAAACGAAAACGACTATCATCAGCAGATTCCCTTGCACTTGAAGAGTTGCCGGTAGAAGTTCAGATTAAAGTAAACAGCTTATCAAATCCTAAGTTTTCAACTTGTGTGTTAGGAACCGGTTATAAAACCGAAAGGATTTCCTCGATCTCGAGAACCGGATTGTATTTTGGCAGCTGGAATGATGAATGATCAATTAATGTTTCTCGTCAAATGGTATAATTTCATTTATCGCATTTTTAACCTGCTTTATGGATTTCAACATAACTTCCTGGATCAGGATACTGAGAAATTAATAAAATATCACTATAAGCTATGTTAATGACTGTTATTCCAGGGATTCCTAAACATTTCTCACGGTTCATCACCTTGTGACTGCGCTTACGACTATAATGGTAATACACGCAAATATATATTAGGTTGGCAACTAAGTTCCTGCAGTTTTTTTAAAAGAAAAATAAGAACTAACAACTATTTAATAAATGATGTTTTCTCCATTAATGTTTACAACTTTAGCCCAACATTCAACAAGATTATCAAAATCTTTCCGGTAGAAATAATTTGATTTCGACTTGAAAATTTCATCCAACCAAGCTGTCGATTCTGCATCACTGTTAAACAAAACTCCACGTATAGCATTTGAAAGTGACCGAAAAAGGTAAAAATCTGTTGGTGCCAGATCAGGCGCATGTGGCAGCACCTCCCAGTCGTTTGTTTGAATAGCTTCTCTGGTCATTTTTACGACACGAGGGCGGGCATTGTCATTCAGTAATTTCAGCCATTTTGAGTCTTTCCATCTGTTGAGCATAGAGATTCACATTGACTGTTTGGTTTTTTTCCAGCAATTTGTAATTTAAACCAAAATAAATCAAATTTCAAAACTCAATATATTAAATTAAATGAATTTTTCGAGTCGAAATCAAACTATTTCTACCGAAAAGGTTTTGAGAATCTTGTTGAACGTTGAGCAAAAGTTGTAAACATGGATGGAGAATATCATTGGTTAAATAGTTGTTAGTTCTTATTTTTCTTAGGATTTGATAAGTTTTTTTTTTCTTTGAAAAAATGTAGATTAAAACGGCAAGAACTTAGTTGCCAACCTAATAAATTCACGCCATAGCAACATTCCCGTGCCTTTGATATCATATTAGGCTATTGCGATAAGGCGAGGTCTGCACTGACCAAACAAGAACATTTGAGTGAAAGTAATAAATTCCTATTGATACCAATTAATCGCTCCAAAAATTCAGTTCTATTAGCACACTAATGTTTTTTAATTTATTCATATTTTGAAAGTTTCATAAAATACAGCACAAAAGCAACTTATACAATTTATGTACAAAATACGCATGCACTTTTTCATTTGGTTGTTATTTTTGAATCTCCTAGCATTATTTTTTCTTTGATCGTGGCTTCTATTCTCCCGTTACTTATTTATGTCAAATACTAAATATGCATTGTATTAAAGTTGATTGATTTATAAATATGTCTAATTTAATTAATTATTTTGAACTTATTTTATGCTGACGACTTTTCTGTTCTTATTTATATTCAAATTCAGTAAAATATATTTTAGTCAGATCTCTATTAAAAATGCGTTTTGAAGATAAATAATTTCATTTATTAATTGTAAATTTTCAAGTTAAATTATGCTCGTTTTCCTTGGTAATCATTGAGCTTGAAAAGACTTGCTGGTTATTCTCTTCAATACCTAGTTCTTAATACGAGTTCTTAATGCCGCACTGTGTTATAAGTTTAGAATTGGCGGGCAAAACAATTTAATTCCTGATTTATCAAAAATGCAATATGAGTGTAAAATCCAGTATCATATAATATTAGAAAAGATCTCTTTGTTAATGCAGCTGCCAACTGTGCGCTGAGTTGTGTATTATTAGAATCCGGATCTGTAATATAATGCTCATTATTCAGTCTCAAGCCAGATTTGAATCTTTCACACGAATAGCTTTGATCGATTCAAGCATTCTACATCACTTTTTTATAATCCATTTCAATCTAAGCACCTTGCTGTTTACTTGATGTAATTCTAAGCTTTAAAGATGAAATATTATGTCGACTCCCGAGATTTTGGGATTAGTAATTCTAATTATTCTTCACTGAATAATACAGGCTCTGTATAAGTGGCTATCGTATTTTGAAATTTAGCAGAATGAATAAATGAATTTACGAAATCATCGATGATAAAAATATTTTTTCTAAGTTTCAGATACTTCTTGGAAATTCTTCGGCTTTTTAATGCGTATGCATTTGACTTAGAAGTTCATAAAAAGTAAAGTCTAGTGATAATAGGTCAGTTTATCTGGCAGCATTTGAATTGATCCTATTACTTGGCACATAACGGGTAAGAGCTCCATCATACTGGTAAATTATTTCTGAGTTCATATTTCCACAAACTTTAGTTATGAAAGTTGGAGTTAAGAAATAATAACGATTTTAGTTAATATTTTTATAATGATTATAATAAGAGAATCGATTGTATTTAACAATTATCATAAAACTTTAATAATCTCTAGACTAAATTTTTGATTATTTATAGGTGACTGAAACATAAGTCACATAGAGATTTTCTTTCTGATATTTATTGGTGAATTTTCCGTGTTATGCTTCAGTGTATACAATAGATTTAATAGTTTTTGCTATTTTCATTCTCATGAAACGCTGATCTACCTTCAGAAGATAATTTCATTAAGTTCACTGGCCCAAATTCTATAGTTGTATTGGTTAACATAATCGTTTAAATGAGAAGTTGATTAATAAAGGCAAATGAGTTTATCAACAAAAGGTTTATCACTGTGCCGATCTGGTCATTCAACATTTCATACTATGTGGTTCTTTCGGTTTAATCTTCTTCACCTAACTGATTTAGCATTTTAATTTTGCATAAGTTACATCAAGCGATGCTATTTCTCACTTTTAGGGATCACATAAAGTACCGATTTCTTTGAAATTTACGAAAATATTCCTCAATTGTATTTTCTGTTTCCATTCAAACTTTTATAAATGCCTTCAAACTTCGTTTTAAGCAAAACTATTATGTTAACTGTCGAATAGTCGCGCTAAAATCATCGCCTTGATATTCGCGTTGGACGGAATCAACCATATGTAAAAAAATGATTATATTTCCGAAATATTTTTAAAACCAATAGAGATGATTATAATTTCAATAGAAAAAACAAAAATAATTAATGAATCTAAATAGTCAATAAAATTTATCGGAAACTCATTGAGCCGAGCATAAAATCAATGAACCAAATTATTAATAAATCAATATCATTATAAAATATTTCTATCAAATAAACACGAAAATAAATGAATGACTTAATATTATAGGCGAGTTTTTGATTTTTTGTCATAAAGTTTTAAGTAGCGAGATTTTAAGCATTTATAACTTGTAAAATTCAGCTGTTAGGAGAAATAAGGTAACTGAATTTCTAAACAAAAAAATGTACAAGTTTTAAGTCGATTTTAACCAAACGCGAGTACTCGAATGTTTATTTGAATTATTGCCAATTTAATAAATCAAATATATTCTGGTAAAAATATTATATTTTTTAATTAATATATTAATTTTCAAGATGCACTAGACTACAATTTTACGAATTATAATTCAAAAAATGAAAATTTTTATTTGAAAATTAAATTTTATCAATCGATAAAAGTATCATTTATCAAATTTAATCAAGTACACCAAAACCTCGATTTGCGTCGTTAATTAGGACCGAGAAAAGCGACGCAAATCGAAATAAATTTTCCTATATATTTCCACAATTTTTGTTGTTTATTAGTACTAGAATAAAAGATTTCATGAACAATTCTAAATCATTAATTTACATATGTATGGATTTCATAAATATAAAAATTTCAAAAACATAAAAGTATTACTTATATAAGACAAACAAAAATTCAATAAACAGCAATTATAATTTTGGTTGCGTGTTGCTTTGGTTATAAATTTATCCAAAGTTTGCTGAATTGTCCGCGTTTTTTTCCAAATAAATTTCCTTGTAACAATTGATAGCAATTGTCGGTATCTCGATTACAAATCGTCCGTACTGTAGTATGAACTAAGACGAGATTTCTTGCAATGTCAATAGCTTTTCTCCATGATTTGAAACGTTTTAAAATTCTAATTTTAGTTCTAAACTAATAAGTTTCCGTTTTTGACTCGTTTAAAGTTTTTGTCTACAAATGAATTCATTAAATAATTCATTAATTTGACTTACTGAAATATGTGGGAAATTCCCTTTATATAAAATTAAACAACGCAAAGCGAGGTTTTGGTGTATTATAAATATTAAAAAAAAATTTATTGTTATGGCAATGGTAATTCAATTTTTTGAAAAAAACGGAAAATAGGTATTATAAAAAATAATAATTTTTACTGATAATTGATTGCTGGACAATGTGCAGAATAATAAATATTATGTTTTTGCATAAGATTGTCAGATTTTTCGGTGGGACAAGGGTTTTTTCAACGAAATTTATTAAATTACCAATCATAAGAATTATAATTTTTAGGAAAAATGTTGATATGGCAAACTTAGTGTCGGCTCGTCGAGCAAATATTGAATGTCCACAGACCGTTATTAGTTTCTATGAAAGTCATCTCAACTGGTTTAATACTGATCATTTGAATTTTTCTTCTGTACCCAAAGAAAATCTTGCAGATGAAATTGAAGAAGAACCTAAACAAACTAAATCCAATGTAAAGAAATCCAGCGGAAATTTGAAAAATTCTATGGATGGTTTAATTTCTCTATTGGATGATGTTCATGACAACAAAATCATTCAAAAGCCAGTAAATGTTCCCAGAATCCATCCGAAACCAATGAAAACAATCAGAAACCCCAATATGCAAACTCCTCGTCGAGGAAGACCGCTTACGAAGCTATTCAACCATTCTCTTACACCGAAAAAATCTGCGACTGGCAGCAGTAGTCATAGTATGATGAATTTAATCCGAAATTTCAAAAATCCAAGGTTTCCATCACAAGCACCAAAACCTTCCGTTTCCGATTTACAGTCGCGACCGTTACCACCACCAACACCGTTGGAAAATCTCAGTCGGGTGTATGATTCAAGAGAAATACCAAAAGACCCAAGTCCCCCTCCTATATTTGAGCCTCCTAAACCAATCATTCAAACCACGATGTTGAGGCCTATCAATAGTTATCGACCGGATTTCAATCCTCGCCGTTTCGGATTATTAAGTCGACCACAAACAACAAATGTTCCTCAAATGTCACAAAATATTCCCCAGAAAATCTCTATGCCATCTATAACCCCATCGTTATCGATGCCAGCATTGAAACCCTGTCCAAACGTGACAATTCTCCCTAAAAACTATCAGATATCCAACTATAATCCGGCGCTTGTAAATAACTATATCTCTGTCGATGACAATATAACATTGATCAATGGAACGATACCACAGCAGAGCAACTCCAATCCTTTGTCGCATTATTTGAAAGTTGTCGATTCTATTACCAGTGAATTCCCGGTTACCCAATCGCCTGTTCAGCAGATTATCAACCCAGATCAAAAACCACAATTATCCTATCAAAATGTTCCCGATTCACTAATCAGCAATTTTATCCAATCAAATAGCAGCAACAACAATACTAATAATAATAACAACAGCAATACAAACAATGGTTTCCTTAATCCAATAAACCAAATGCGATCAATGGCAGTATCCATAGATCAGCAGTTGAGAACGAATCAATTAGATAATGCCAATAATTACCAACAGAACTATAACAATATTCAAACTGCAAACAGCAATAACAATAACAGATGTAATAATAATAATAATACCAATATGAGCAATATCAATAAAACTCGAATGCAATTGGCATCGGCCTTGCAATCGCGCTACCAGCTCAATTCCGCAATCACAAATCACCCCAATATCCTTCCGTCAAGCAATCAAGTCAATATCTATCCGTCTGCCGGTGTTGGCGGTAATAATCAGCTGTCATTACCCCAATATCAATTTGTTATCCAACAAGCCCAGAATTATCCCAATCAGACCAATTTAATCCAATCTCAACCCCAGCAGCAGCAGCAGCAACAACAACAGCAATCGTTCTACGCAATATCGCCATCACAGCTACCGGCCGGTAGCACTCATTACATTATCCCCAGCGCTGACGGGTATTCTATGCAAATCGCCGGTGTTGCCGGGTTGAATCAGCAGCACTTATTGCCGTCCCCCCAGCAACAATATCAGAACAATATTAGCAGCCCACAAAATCCCGATCTGCAGAATTCATATTTCAAATATGGAACATTTTTGTAATTAATATGAATAAATGTTTTGATGTTTTCTAATTTTCCCAAATATTTATACACTCAGAGGCATAGCGACAAACAATGTAATAACCACCCCTACCGAAAAATTATAACGGAGATTATTGATTTTTAACGATTTTTTATTTTTATTGATTTAAATGTGCAAAAATGGATATTTAAGTCAAATTTTTCTAGTTTTCTCACGCTATAGTGCTGGAATTTGAGATTTTCAAAAAATTGTTTCGGTAAAAATATTGTTGGCGAACTGGGTAGAATTAATTTTGTTTTAATTTGCTCTCACTCATTTTCCTCTATCTCCGCAACCAACTCTTGCCTCCGCTAGGGTCATTCTTACCTCACCCAGACGCCCCACAATTTGTATCTTACCACTGTATACCCATGAGCAAGCTCATGTTGGTACTGTATACAGCAGCCGAGAGTCCACAAGCAGGTGAGCCCCGTTTCCAAGACTACTCCTTGTGATAATCTCGCTTTCGGGTTCCTGACGGCCGATAGAAGGACTCCTCTAATTTTCTCAATATTGACACACATTTTCCCATCTGTTACCATCTATCCCATGTATACGTCCGGGGTGGAGTTCTCCTAAGGTCTCATTTAGTTCGATATTACTCATCAATGGAAATTATCGACAGAAAACCTATTTATCCAAGATCTTGTCCACTTATTTGTCTTTTACTAATTTAGTTTAATTAACATTAACTTTAAATATTAAATTAAAAAAATTTAACTATGGTAATTTAGAAATTCATCCGACGAAAATATTACCTAAAGGGCTTTTAAATCTAATTTCTTTAATTATCGAAAATTTCGTGGTCAAATCCCCTGAATCTCTGTATACAAAAAACGAGTTTCATTTGACCACGAAAGTTTGTTTAAAATTATCTACTCTAATTCTAAATTAATATGTAAAGATTTAAAAATTTTATAAAATTTTTCCGTTTAATTATTCAGTCGGTGGTTTTTGGCTTTAACAAACTTCTTCGTTTAATGTAAAGGAAAAATAACGTCTTATAAGGTGCAAACATCTTTTTTAATCCGCAGACACACTTTCACTACCGAGATATTCGATGTAGGAAGTACAAATAGGTTTTCATAAGATTTATAATTATTCTTTTCTCGACATTCCTAGTTAAATAACTTTTCCATTCACCCTTCCTACGTGCATTAAACTTCATGAATACGATTCTATACCCAAACAAACCCACAAACATTCATTCATTATTTATTAATAGAAAAATTCAAAGATTTCAATAAAGTTACAATGAATATAGAATTTATTTTTTTTCTAAAATTTACAAAACAAACGAAAGAAAAGGCAAAACAAAATATATAAATAAGCGGTATAGTTATTATAAGTCGGATTCAATCACAGTTCTCCGGCGGATACCTCGGCTTCACTCATCGATATCCACGGGGAATGTTCTTTTACGAAGTGGATTAACTCGAGCGGTACCGACTTGTGTCACGGAATGACACAATTCATCCCCGAACTCGTCGGTCCAGTACCCGAAAGAAATTGGCGATTTTCTGCTCTCTTCAGTGGTTATTGGTGCGATTTGTGCGGGAGCTATATCCAAACAAAGTTGGAGGTCGTCTAATTTGTTGACGTTAATCTGGGGAGAAATTTCCGTTAAAGCCAACGACTTTAGCGAAGTTTCGTCAGACTTGACACATTGGGGATGCTGTTCCGCAACCAGCATGGCTGCTTCTTCCAGGATCTGGGCTGCATTTTTTAGGAGAGTGACTTCCTCAGCTCGGCGACGTCGGTTTTTCCTGGGATTGTGTTTCTTACTGGTTTTCGGAGTTTGTGGAAGATCAGTTGCGGCTTTTTCGGGTATGTGACTGGCGGGAATTATTTTCAACTTTATCGCCAAATCACGGCCAGCTAATTGCTTCGTTAATTTGGCTTCATTAAAAGAGGCTACTAGGACGGCACTCTGGTTATTGATAATAATCCGCTGGGCTCGATTCTCAGCAATAAGGTCTTCGCGGCACCTTGTTAGCCGGTGGATCTGCTTGTGGAGAGCTTTCACAGCCTCGGGGGCGAACCACGTACCGAGCGTGCGTTCGTGTTCTGCAAATAATTTATTGTATCGCTTTTGGCCAGCTAGATGATTGGATTCTTCGATGTTTACGTCGGAAGGAACAATTGCCGGTATTTTGGCTTGGGGAAGTTTGGGGATACGGTAATTCGAATTCATAGAAAAGGTTATCTGGCTCCGCGACGAGAATACAAATGTGCAAATCTCAACCGGAAAGAACTGAATGGTGAATTCGTATTAAAAATTTATATAATTACATTAATAAATATAATAAAAGGTAATAATAATTTTCAACCATTCAAATTTTCATCACATTCAAACTTAGTTTTTCTTATGGCGGCGAGTTGCTCGTTGGCGAAATCTGTTGCTAATTGATGGTCAATAATTGTTTTAGAAAAAATGAAAAATATTGATGCTCCGGTCATTTTTGATTGGTAATGAATTCTCAACCCGTTTATTTCGTTTATCAATTATCAACTATATTTTTATTAGTTAAATCATAAATATTTTCAGTTTTATTGAATTATTCGTTCGTTCCTATGCTTAACCCTAGTCGTTCCCGTGCTGTAGTGAATTTTCGACAGGCATTTAGAAAGTATTGTTTCCCTACTTAGACATTTATTAATGTCAACCCCTAGGTATAGCGAGCTTCCCGCATTTTACTCATACCGCTCCAGCCAACATTGAAAATGGCCGCCTTGGTGAATTACGACGGTGTCCTACCCCGTGATCAGTGTAACGAGACCTGACCTGACTAGGCAGACACCGAAGGATGGATTGTGACCAAGCAACACGTCGACGTCCTGCCAACTTAACGGCCGGAATCGAATATTGCTTTGCCATTCTCCACGATTAGCATGAAAACATATACATAATTAAGTTTGGGGGGACCTGTCGTCGATACTAAAGAGTATCACGACCATCCATGAAAAAATTATTACTTAAATCAAAACCATAAATGTTACATGAAAAATATATTAATACAAAATAACAATCTTACTATTCGAAAATTTCAAAGTTCACAAATTTAAAGTTTTAAAGTCTTAAAATTTTTTAGTTTTTAGAAAAGTTAAAATTATGAAAATAGCTGTTATATTTATATTATTTTCGTGCGTGTGTGCTACCAATCAGTGAATTTTAAATCTTTTTTGGCCATTTTTCGGGTTATTTTAATGGCTTTTATTTAATTTTCTATTTTTCTCTTTTGTTATTTATTTTTCTTAATTTTTTAATATTAATTTTATTATATTCGCATTTTTATTTTTATTTTGCTGATTTTTATTCTGGTCGCCTCTTCCGCCTGTGTATTTTCTAAACCTTATTTTGAAAGGTTTTGGCGGTTTTATATTTTTACTTTATCTTTCTATGTATTTTGCGTGCGAAATTTATTAATTATTTGTTTTACTTAATAATGTTATTTTTTATTTTGTTTTATTTAATGTTTTTATTATATTTTTTAATTTCTGTTTGTGGTGCGTGCTTGTGTTATAATAGCCATTCTCATAATTCTTAAACATAATTTTTCATAGTCGTTTTATTTTGTTTTAACGATGGCTTATAGCCCAACAATATAGAGAATGACGTCGTCTATATATTTGTAACTACATACCAATATCGCCATTTCAGGCAGGCTGGTAGTACTCATTACATTATTCCCAGCGCTGATGGGTATTCTATGCAAATCGTCTGTGTTGCCAGTGTGATTCAGCAGCATATATTACCGCCCCCCCAGCATCAATACCAGAACAACATTAGCAGCCCACAAAATCCCGACAAATTCATCATACTGTTGGGTTATTATTATTAAAGCCGGTTATCCTCTGACTCCTCATGTCCTTTGGAAATATATAAGCAAACCCAGCGCATTTAGACTTTATTCACAATTTATCACAAATACAAGTTGTCGACTGATTTGCACTTTTCTTTCGATGATATTAAGTTGTTTCAGACGAAATGTCGTTTATTTTATTTTGAAATCAAAATGCTCAATTCATAACAAAACATAATTTATTTAATTGAAATAGCTTCATAATTTGCGAGTATTCTTTCTTAGTTATATTAGTGACCTGGTACAACATATTTCAGCGTATAAATGTTGTAAGTAAATATATGCAAACAAAAGATATCTATTTAAAAAAATAATATCAACCTTATGAAATCAATTACATAATATAATTACAGCTACCGAACAGAACAATTTGAAAATTCTCTTTCTGAAGCTGAAAATTTAGCAAAGCTTCTATGTTCCGAACCAGTTTTTAAAGAAAGAAGATTACCTCGAAAGGAAAAAATATTTAATTATGAAAGCGAAGATGCTACTGTTGCCATTGATGAAAAATCAAAATTTAGAATAATGGTTTTCAATGTTAATTTGGATACCATAACTACGTCGTTGGTACAATTTGAAAGTTATGATGAAACCTGGTGGTTTCTTTTCGATACGTTAAAGAAACACTGTGGTGGGTCCTACTTCTCGAAAGTCATAGCAAGCCAGGCATACAACCGTTTCTCTCTCCGCCCACTTTTTACCCGTTGCTAACCTTGGTACTGCAAAAAGGGGTTAAGAAACCGTTAGAGTTGAGATCCCTTGGTGGAAACTGCTGAAGCTCTATTTTCTTTTTTCATTTAATTTCTAGGATAGAAAATGAAACACGCTAATCGGGCACGTACAATATTTATTAGAAAACAAAACAAACTAAGATTTTTAAAATAGAGTTCTTTATTTATTGGCTCGGAGAAAAGGATTGTACACCCTTTCCGCTTTCGGGGTTTATGGCGTCTGCGTGCCGCCTCTACCCCAGTATGTGATCACCTGACCCTCTTGGCTGGCCGCTAAAGCTGTTTTTAAGGCTTTGATGTGTATGAGTTAAGCGTGTGCATTCTGCAGGACGTCGTTGAGTGAGCGTTGGGTGTCTTCCAGTCGCTGGTAAATCTCTTTTACCAGGGAAGTTTCGAACCGCGACGCCTTGATTCGTTGCAGTTCTTGGACACTTGTGTTGGTGAACAGGGAAAACTTTATCGGCGAAAATTCGTATCCTTCGTTAATAATTTTCCTTTTCCTGCTTTAGGGTTAACTATCCACGCACACACCACAATTTATCGCTTACTGTCACACACCCATGATTGAAACTATGTTGGTACTGTGTGTAACAGCCGAATGTCATTCGAGTAGGCGAGCATTGTTTCCAATACTACTCCTCGAACAACCTTCGTTCCCAGTTCACTGCGGCCGCTAGAAAGTCTTACGCTTTTCATCCTAATCCCGTAACCTTTAAGGAGAACCTGGTTTACTTTGTTTGGGAAATTGGCATGAATTGTGAGAATATCGATTGTTCGTAACACATTTTTAAATGTCAAATCTTAACTAAGAGGGGCTTGCAAATTTACCAGACTTTAATTATTAATTTATGGGAAACCAATTATTATTGTAGCATTCTATAGGTTACTCATGCAAGTATCACTTATTATTACTTTAATTCCATACAACTTTATTACACACTGTTGAATTAGATGCTAAATATTAATTGATTCATATAATTGTTGGGCTTAGAGCCAAAATAAAAATAAAAATTACAAAACCAATTTAAACAAAAAGGTGAAAATTGTATAAGTTAGAACAAAATGATTAATGTAGTTTTGAAATTGTCAAAGTGGCTGCCGTAACATAAACACGCACCGCAAGAAGAGACCAAAAATAAAATAAAACATTAATTAAAACAAATTAAAAAATATAACAAAAATTAAATTAAAATTCGGAAAAATGCCTACAGATGCAAAAAGAAACATATAAAAAATAAAATAAACTGCCAAAACCTTGCAAAATAAGGTTTAGAAAAAACACAGGCAGAAGAGGCGACCAGAAAACAAAATATTGGGGTTTAAAAATAATATTTTAAGAAAACAATAATAAAAATAAAATCCAACAATAAAATATTAATATATCAAAAAATAAAGAAAAATATATAAAAAATTACAAAAAATATTTTGAAATTAATAAAATAATTAAAAAACCCTAAAAATGGCGAAAAATCGCCCATTGGTCGCACACAGGCACAAAAATACTATATATACGGCAGTCATTTTCATAATTTCAGACAGAATTTAGACAGACTTACAGAATTCAGACAGAAATTTAATAGACTTACAGAATTCTAGACTACAAATTTTTAGACATTTTTTCAGTCAGGTGACTAATAGAAAAATTTTTAGACTTTCTTAGACGAACCGTGAGTCATTTTTAGACAAAGTGTTTATGCCAATTTATGCCAATTTTTCAAATCTGGTTGCATGATTGTGGATTGTAAGTACTGTTATTTTTTGTATAAATATATATTTCGAAGTCTTGTTACTTTGATTTTATTCTGGATGGTCGTGGAATCTTTTGGTTCCACTGACAAATCCCCTAAAATCTTATTTATAATAAGTATTTCAATAGACGGTTCATGGGACGGACCGTGTGCCGGCTAGTGGGTGAAAACCCTTAGTTGAGCTCGTGGGTCATGCCTCGTGAACCCTTCGGCAGTCCGCAGTTGGGTCTGGCGTTATGCACAGGACCGCTACGCAGGGCGCCGTTGTATACTCGAGGCGGCTGCTGAAAAGTGGCCGGAGCGAGTAGAATATAAAATTCGGGAAGTGCGACTACAGTTAAGTGGGAATAAAGTTTTGTAGGGAAAATTTAAAATAATTACGGAAAATTAATTAAAAATCGAGTAGGAAAGGATAGGTTAGTACAGGAATGTAAATTTTAAAGCAGTTTTCCAAAGGTTGAATGACATTATCTGACAGAAGAGAGTAGCGTTTATTGAAGTGATCGCAGAAGGTTGTAATTACTTAAATTCATGGGAAACGTACCGGGAATTAAGGAATTGTTAATCAAATCTTAACATAGGTAAAGATAAAGGGTAAATGTAATCGATACCGGGATTAAACAAATGAAATAGAAATTTACCGAAAAATAAGGGAGGAACGCTGCCTAAATTTTTGAAAGATACATTTATAAATAATGGGTAAAGACGACAAATAAGCATGGAAATTGTAAGAATAGACGAGTAAGGACCAGGATATAGAAAAAGAAAGACGTAAGACCTTCCATCGGCAGTCCAGAACCCGAAAGTGAAAATATCGTGAGGAGTAGTTCTAGAAATGGAGCTCACCTGCTCATGAATTTTCAACCTCTATGTACAGTACCAACATGGCACTCACCATGGGTACATAGGAGGGATAGAATAATAATCTTGCTGGCGTTTAGGGGGGTAGATACACAAAAACCCTAGAAAAAATAAATAAAAATCCACCTTATTCGCCAACATCATTTTTGGGGGCTCAGCCGGGATGAAACTAATGTCAATTGGAAAGTCAAAAATCAAGTGAAACTTAAAAATTTCAGAGAGTTTTAGCAATGAACCCGCAGCCAATAGTCGAGTAAAAAAAACTATGCCGATAGGATCGAAATAAGGATTACATGAACCTGGAAAGAAATTGCGAGAATGGCAAAATACCAAAAGTTAAATCATTAGAATAAATATGTCGGGACGACATTTTAAAAATCGATAGGGGACGACCGAACAAAACGCTACAATAATAGTATTACAGGCAACTCTTAAAAAATTGAATAATAATGTTAATAAAAGCATCAAAGTGGTAAAAGTATCGATAATTAAAAATTGGAATAATAATAACAATAATAATAATAATAATAATAATAATAATAATAATAATAATAATAATAATAATAATAATAATAATAATAATAATAATAATAATAATAATAATAATAATAATAATAATATTAATAATAATTATAATAGTAATGATGGTAATAAAAGTGATAATAATAATGGTAATAATAATAATAATAATAATAATAATAATAATAATAATAATAATAATAATAATAATAATAATAATTATAATAGTAATGATGGTAATAAAAGTGATAATAATAATGGTAATAATAATAATAATAATAATAATAATAATAATAATAATAATAATAATAATAATAATAATAATAATAATAATAATAATAATAATTATAATAGTAATTATGGTAATAATAGTGATAATAATCATAATGATAGAGATAGTAATAATGGTAATAATAACTGTATTAAAAATTATTTTCGAGCTTTTGTTGTATGATAAAATTATTACATTGCACGCAAATATTGATAAAGTAATAAAGCATGGATAGGTAAACTGAATGCTTGATGAAAATTAGGAATGATGAGGTGGAAGCATGGTAGGATGAATGTATATAAAATAGGACGATTGAATGGTATGGAGTTTGATGAAGTAAAAATATAGAGTGAGAATGTGGAATGATTGGGTTTAAACAAAAATTAACAACTATAACAATAAGTATTAAACCGACTTGAAAATAATAGCAATAAAAACGACAAATAGAGGAAAATAGTTATTAGCAGTAAACTGATGACGGAATCGAAAGACAGCGAAAAATATCACAGAAAAATGAATTTCAACAACAGTAAAAATAGAAATATCAAAATGAAATGAAAGAGAATGAATAGAGTCAATAATGATATGTGAAAAATAAGATGCAACGAATAACTTCATAACCCGAACGTTGAGTAACGAAAAATACAAAATGAATAAATATCGAAACAATGAATAACATCATCGATAAACAAATGGCGATAATAGAAAACAAAAAAATCGAAAAATAAAAGGGGTAAAACCACTAATCATACCAAAAGAAAAAAAATACAGAGACAACAAATAACAGGTGAATGAGAAAATTAACGCCATTTAAGACATAAAATTGTAAACTACAACCCAAAAACAGCAATTAATCGCATTATGAAAGACTTATATGAATGGAAAGAAATGAAACACGAATAAAGAACAAATAAAAATTAAAGCGAATAAAATCAAACGCAGTAAAGAGAAAGAATTGAAGAGCGCAAAACAGTTGAATGAATGCAGAGACAATGTCAATAAATTGAAAGTTACTCGGAACTAGCAAATGGAAGATCAAAGCCATGGAAACAATTAAAAACATCATGGATAAATTATAACATGGGGATAACAGAAAATAGTCGAAAAATAAAATCTAAACAACGAATAATACCTGATACACACGATAAGGATGATAATGGTCGGTATTCAAACTGATATTGTTAAAATATATAACAAACAGCATAAAAGTCAAAAGTAAATTACAATAGTGAATGTACAAAGAAAAATGATAAAATAAAATACAAGACAATAAAAGTGTCAGAAGGAATATAAAGATTATAAAAACTAAAACAATAAAATGAAGTGTAATGGTAGTGAATTGCAGCAAAATATCGAAAGTCAAAGTGTTTAAACAATAAACACAAATAACATTGAACAATTGAGGAACGAGAACAGCGAATAACATAACAAATGAATATAGAAAACAAAGAATGGCAACACATTTATAGAATGAGATTGAATCAGAAGAAACTGGAATATTGACAAACGAAACAAAAAGGGAATGAATAAAAATCGTTGAATTATATTCAAAATAATAAATAGCATGAAAGTAAATAGGATAACAACTAATAGTGGCAAATGTAAATAAAACTGATGCTTGAAAATAGCGAAAAGCACCAAAATTGACTTTGAAAATACTCGGCAAAATTTGAATAACAATAAAATAAATGAACATTCAGTGATAGTAGAGAACAACAACATTACAAAATAAAATAGATATACATCAAGGAGGGAGTATTGAAATGAAACTGTTGGGCCAGCACACAAATAGCCTTGAGAATTGTTTAAATGCATCAGTAATACAGCACGAAAACCCAGCACCAAGATAACTTAAAATACAAGATACAACACCAATTAAACACTTTAAAATCTGAGAGAATATAAATAAATATAAAATCAAAAACATAAAAATAAAATAAAATAAATACAAAACGCATCAAGAACCGCACGAAATTTACATAAAAAATAACATAATAACAAGAAAATTCGACCGTAAAATGACCATTTATATAAAATTAAAAATTAATGAATTAAATGAATAAAAATAAAATATTTTTGGATGAATAAATTTAATTAAAAATGTTAAAAATAAATTACCAATTTAAATTAAGAAATAAATAAAAATTTAATTTAGATAACATAAATAATTTCAAAGTCGAATTTTGTTTAATCGCAATAAAACTAACACGCAAGGTTAAGGCCAAATTATAGGTATAAATACCGATGTGTTTTCACAAATTTTCAGTCTTATTTTTCAGAGGAAAAATTTCATTATAGAACTGTATAACTGGTTGTATGACTGGTTGAGAGCCGTGCATTCAGGAGATTAACACGGGTAAGTGTTTTGCCTGAACACGATCACTCTCAACTGGTGCAATATTATTAGTTGATTTTTTCGAAGGGAATTGATGGGTAATTTTTCAATTGAATTTATGTATGACTTTTCAGACCGAATTGATGGATGATTTTTGTTTTTTTTTTCAAATTGAATTTATGGATAATTTAGTTTTTCCAATTGAATTTATGGATGAGTTTTTGAATCAAATTTGTGGGTAATTTTTCAATTGAATTTATGGATGATTTTTCAGATTAAATTTATGGATAATTTTGTTTTTCCAATTGAATTTATAGATGATTTATCGAATTAAATTTATGGGATTTTCGAAGTAAATTTTATGGAATGGATACAATGAATTTCCAATGTATGTAGCCGATGTAATATGCTGAATAAATATTTTATATCTACAGCCTTAGTGCATCGAAACTTTTATTCCAAATGCTATGGTAAAATATTATTTGTTATTTTCCGGCCCACAGCCAACACATAACGCAAGAAAACAAAATCTACATAGTACAGATGCATGTAAGTGCGTGGAAAATCGCCAATGATATGTACCCGTGAAGGCTCAGCGTGCGGAACGCAGGAGTTGGAACGTCAATATTATCCGTACATAGGGGAAATTGGAGTGTAAATGAGTAGTTTATTGGCTGCTCCTTCACCATCCGTTTTCTGTAAAATTTACATAAATTTTTTAACAACAATCGGCTCAAAATCTCTAACACCGAGTAGTCCAGTGGGCACTCATTAACTATGAAATGAACATAAATAGATCTTAAGGACAAAAAGAGGGAATGGGTAGCGGGGAAAATTGCGAAATCATTGCAACAGTTAAAATGGATAGCCATCGGAAAAAGATTAATCCGAACGACCAAAATCATGAAAATAATGTTTTTAAATAAAAATTAAATAATTTAAGTTGAGTTGAGGCGGAAAATATGGGCGGGACGCTGCTCAAATTTTCCGAACTAATTCAAATACTTAACAAAAATAGTAACACAAAAATGGAATGTGTAAAATAAGGGCGGAACGCTGCTCAAATTTTCCGAGTCAATGAAAATACTTTATCGAAAACCGAAAAATATAGATGGACTACGGCTAATGTTGTATATCAATTTTTAACGCTGAGGAATAAGGACGGATCCCTACAAAATCTTAATAAATATAACGATAATGATAAGGGTAATGGTAATTATAATAATAATAATATTGATAATAATAATAATAATATTAATAATAATAATAATAATGGTAATAATAATAATAATCATGGTATTTGTAGTAATGATTGATAATAATTATGATAATAATAATAATAATAATAGTAATACTCATAGTAACAATAACAATAAATATAATGGTAGTTATAGCTATAAAAATATTAATAAAGGTATAAGTAGTAACAATTAATAAGGGTAATACATATAATAGCAACAATGATAATGCTAGTAATAATAATGGGAAACATTGTAGTTATTATAGGGATAAGAGCAAGAGAACTAGTGTGTGAATACTTAACATAACCAAGGGTGTACCGACCAAAGAATAATCATCAGCATGGACAATGATAAGAAGGACTATGGGAATAGACATAATAATGAATGATATGAGAGTATAGGTTAACATTTGAAGGAGATAGGAGAATAATGGGACCTAAGAATCAAAAGCGAGCGCAGGTCTTCTATCGACAGCTCGTGAACCCGAGGGTTGTCCGAGCAATTACAGTACTAGCGATAATACTCAATTTTTGCGGACAATCCACCACTTGAACACATTACCAACGTTGCTTAGCAACGGGTGCCAAGTGGATCAGAATCATTTTGTATGGCGTTACGAGGGCAACTAGAATGATAAGCAAGATTTGAAACCCTGTAACCCACCAAAACTAATAAGATAATGAATAACACCAAAATAGTAAGAACGTGTCGAAGGAGGTTGACCAATGCAGAGGCTAAAAAGCAATACCAGTAATAGACCAACAATTAATAAATAAATAAATAAATAATTTAATTAATATCGAAAAGGAGGAAATAAGAATACTAACTATAATTAATAGCAAGTTTGAGAAATTAAACGGGGAATAACATATTTGAATGTTATAATAACGGATAATTAATAATATCAAAAAAATCATAAATTGATATAGGAAAATATTGAAAAGAGGAGGTATGTGAAAAGACAACCAGTGAGAACGTAGACCAAATATCAAGGGTACAGAGAAATAGTAAATAAAGCCGACCTAAATAAGCAATATCACGCGATAGAACAACAAGTCAAACAAATAATATGCGCGGTTAAAAATGAGATTCATAAAGGAGTAGAATACACACACGAATGTTGTATTGTTCAAATAAAGTGAGAATATAAGTAGTTATGCTCCCCTGTGGTCACTTCAGTACTGTCGACAATGTGCTGAGACAATGAAAACTTGTGTAATTTGTAAAAATAACATTGACAAAAAGTAGTCGAGTATTATGATTAAATGAAGTTGAATTAATAAATGTCTACCAGTTGACCCTTCCTGCGCCTATATCTCTATATATAAAATATGAATATGTATATGTAAAAATAGAAAAATGATGAATGGAGAAAGTTAAAAAATGAAAGTGTCCCGATCATCCAGAATAAAGTTCAAAAAGGGGTAAAATACTTTTGAGCTACCTTCGGGTAGTACGTCTGAAGCCAAATCGGGAGGGGATAACCGATCACCCAGAGGAGAAGTATAGGACGACCTTCCGGAGAGGTTTGCCTAGTTGAGAAGCTACTGTGGTAAGGCTGATCACCTTGCCGTTG
Source organism: Schmidtea mediterranea (assembly GCA_022537955.1). Lineage (NCBI taxonomy): Eukaryota > Metazoa > Platyhelminthes > Tricladida > Dugesiidae > Schmidtea > Schmidtea mediterranea. Next base: position 146,699,780 of record CM039680.1, on the reverse strand, counting down.
CAGTAGTGGATCAATGAAGCCGTTTTTATATTTCAAATTTGGGGGGTAGGTGAAGAATTCTCGAAGAGGCAGAATGAGAAGCACGCGTGTAAGAAATAAAAAAAGGAGTAAATAGAGGAAAAGAAAAGTAATAATAAAAAGAAAATAATTAACGAGCTCGAATAAGGAATAAATAAAAATCCGAAAATGAAACGATCGCGAAACCGGTAGAAAATGTATTAATAAAACGATGATCATCGATCGGGATTAAGGAAACGAAACTAAATTGTAACAATGGCCAAATTGAGTTTAAGGGGCATGTTTTAACGAAACATGAACCCCATTCGGATTAATGAGATGTGTATCAACGGAACACAGTCTCAACTCGGAGACAGGTATTAACGGAACCTGATCTCATATAAGGGACATGTATTAACGGAACATGAACCCCATGAGATGTGTATTAACGGAACACAGTCTCAACTCGGAGACAGGTATTAACGGAACCTGATCTCATATAAGGGACATGTATTAACGGATAAGGACATGTATACCTCATGAGATGTGTATTAACGGAACACAGTCTCAATCGGAACAGGTATTAACGGAACCTGATCTCGAATTAAATGTAGAGATACGGTATTACTGGAACTATCTCAATTGCCGGATATAAAAGTATTAAGGACTGATCTCTTTTTGTATAAAAGACATGTACTAACGAGACATGATCTCAATCGGAAATTAAGGAGATGCATAGTAATAGAACACAGTCTCAACTCGGATTAAAAAAGATGTGCATTAACGGAGCATAATCTCAACTGGAATTAGAAAAGACATGTGACAAAGAGACATGGTCCACGACTATAGTAGAAAATGTAAATTGTGAATGAGGAAAAAGAAATAACGAGAAACCAGTCAAGGAAACAGAATGAATCAATAAAATAAATGATGAGAAAATATCCGTGCACGGAGAAGGGAATATATTGTATATAAGCGATAGCAGTTAACGACATTAAAAAACAAAATATTAAGAAAACGGAAAACAATGTAACCGATGATAACGATTGATGAGAAATAACGAAAATAGGGAAAGTGGATTAAGAAAACGAAAAGATAAAACAAAAAGACGAAACTAAAAACCAGATGAGGTTGAAACAAAGTGAGATAGATAGAACGATGAAAGATAAATGAGAAAGGGAGAAAATAAAAATTATTTAAGCATAAATAAAAGGGGAATGCGAAACGCAAAATGAATGAAAATAAAAATACGAGGGGTAATAGAACTTGGGAAACGGCGTGGTTGAACGAATGGTTAAAAATAAATACTTATTACAACTATATAGATAATTGTTACTAGCCAACATAGATAATTAAAACTCGACGCAAAACAAAACCAAAGAGATAAAGAATACTAATGAGAATTATAATAAAAAATGTGACGAAGCCTGGGAAATATGAATTATTATAAGTAGGAGTAAAATAACCGAGATAATTGGGAGAAACAGACAATATGGGAATCCTGAGAAACGAGGATAAGTTAACATTGATAAAAAGACAAATGAGTAAAAAAAATCTAGATGAAATGAAAGATGTTTAAACGCAATTATAAAACAAATACCGTTGGTTGGAATTAAAAGTTAATAACGCAAGGAAAACAAACAGTAAAATGCTATGTTATGTAATCATTGTAATGTACGATTCATAGATGTTTAATAAACAGTGGAGGGGTGATATTTTTCTATTCAGGTAAATCAATCAAACGAGACAACAATTCAGTATCGACAACAACCAAGCCAACAATTCAGTATCGATAGTGACAAAGAGATTAACCCCGTATCGACAACAACCAAGCCAACAATCCAGTATCGATAACAAGCAAGTAAATAATTCAGTAGCAACAACAACCAAGCCAATCAAGAAATAAAGCAGCAAGACGAGATCCGTAAACGACGATGAATAACGAGAATTCTGAGAAATATTGTGATTACTACCAAAGACCAGGTCCCAGATCTAGTAAATATCATGCGCAAATAGAATGTTGGAATTGTGGAAAATTAGGACATACCGCAACAAGATGTAGAGTACCCAAAATAAGTTTCCAATGTTGGCAAGAGAATCACCTCCCAGCTGCATATCGAACAAGAAGAAATCATGATCAAAATAACAAAACCGAAACGCCAGAAAGCAAGTCAACCGAGATGCAGAATGAGATAAACATCCCTACAAGAATGTGTAGCTATTTGCCCGATAACCAACCACACACGGAAATCAATCAACAATCAGAAATAAATGTACTACAAGGTATATCAAGGAAACAACAGATAAAATGGGATCCAATGAAACATCAGTAAGACTGGAACACGTTGAAGATTACCGAAGCATTAGAAGCTGAAAAACGGTATAGCGAGATAGGAACATTTCAAGCACGTATAGAAGAGGAAAGTTGGAAAAGAAAGAAAGAGGAATTGTTGAAAGCTGACATAATAAAATTAACGACCAATGATAGCCAAGTAAAAAAGATTAACGAAATGTGGGAAAAACGAATAAATGGGGTACTAAAAATCAATATGATGCGAGCAATTACAAAAAAGGAACCAAGCGTACAAAGAATTCCACAAATAAGGATTGAAAGCGAGATAATCGAAAGAATGGAAAACGTGAATTTGAATAATGAGGATCACAATGAACCGGCAATGGGAAGTGATGTAAATAGAAATATCGAAACAAGAAATCAATTCGGAAATACAATGTTTCAAAAGAACGGTAAATCACTAATTAACGGGGAAAATGAAAAGAAAACGAACACCAATGAAGATCATACAAAACAAATAAACGAAACTACTGAAATCAGAAGAATAAACCGAAGCAGGAAAGACAGAAGGAATGAAGGAAAATTCAAACAAGGATATCAAACCTATGATAACGCTATCAGATACTGTAATAAATGCCGACGACAAGGTCACAATGAAAGCGAATGTTATAGAAAGAAGATAAGTCCGACTTATGAAAGAAATCAATACACGAAAAATCAACAATATCGCGCAAAGTTATGTTATGAATGCAGTGAAGTAGGGCATTTAGCAAACAGCTGCCCAAATATGAAAGATAAATTGGGAAATCAACTCCAGAGAAATAATGGAGAACAGAGCAATCAAATGTATGTAAAGAGAAGAATGTATCAGTCAGAGATAAGGAAGTACCAACCAACGGTAATAACAAGGCATCAATATACGAATAAAGAAGAGAAAAAGAACGAACCAAACAAACAACTAGATATAAACTCATACCCAGTATTGAGAAGACAATGTATTGAAAAAATTAGGATAATAAGGGAATTGATTGTAAAAGTAACTAAACAGGATGAAAAAATTATAATGTGGAAGCAAGTAGCAGAAAATAAATCAAGAGAGAGTGAAACACTAATGACAACAGTACTCAGACTAAAAGAAGAGGTAATGTTAGCAGAATTAAAAATAAACGAAATGAAGGAAGAGCAAGATGAATATGAGATATTGATTAGATGTACAGAATTGGTAGAGATGAGGAAGATTAAAAGTAATATAGAGAATAAAATGGAGATAAACAGCGAAATGTAGACGAAAAAGTCAAAAAGATATGTATATAATTAAAAGTAGTATCGATGTATATGTAGAATTTGATGTATAAGTGGATAAAATAAAAATAGCAAAACAAAAATAGGTGTATATTTAGACTTGAATGTAAATATTATTAAGTATCAATAAATATGTAGTTAAAAAAAAAGAAAAAAAAGGTGAAGATGCAGTTTTAACCGGAGATAGAATGTTAAAAACATATAAAAATTTGATAAGAAAAATCAATGTCGAGGACGAAATTTTTGCGAAGACCGAGGAAGATACGCCTAAAGATGAAGACAATGACAATCAACAATAAAACATCGACGAAAAGGAAACAACGAAAAGAAAGGAAATGGCAAGGAAAAGAAAGCTAACGGTTGAAACAACAATAAAAACAATAGAAACAACAAAAACGAAAAAGACAATGACAATCAACAATAAAACAACGACGAAAAGGAAACAACGAAAAGAAAGGAAATGGCAAGGAAAAGAAAGCTAACGGGTGAAACAACAATAAAAACAATAGAAACCACTAAAACGAAAACAAAAAGACGAAATATGGAAAACGCACTGTATGCCTACCGTAAATAGAAATAAATTTGAAAAATAATATTACGACGTTACCAATAATACCAACAACTTGGAGATTAACCTTAGCTCAACAGCGAGTAACAATCAATAAGAGAGAAAGAGAAAGTATACGAATAAATGTAGCAAATGAATATAACAAATATCAACGGTCAGACAATAAATCAAATATGCATAGCAAGAATTGAACGAGATGAATAACCTATCGTAATATGGAAGCGACGATGTATGAGAGAAATGTCACCAAAAACAAAGTATTACAATAGCAGTTCTGCGAACTCAAAAAGGATCATCGAAATAAAACAAATAACCTAACTTCAAAAACAAAATATTCCGTATGTAACGAACCGAACGATGATATAAATGCAATAACAAGATAACTAATCGTAGAAAACAGAAAAAACTCAACTCAACGACAAAAGGTGAAACAAACGAATCAACAAAAATGGAAACGATCAAACAGGAAAATGAACTGAGAAAACAAAAGCGGTGTAATGAGGCGGTTCAGAAAGTCAGAACCTCATCTAAATTATAACGAACATATATAAAGGGAATATGAGTGTATATAATGTATAAAATATATGTATAAAAGTATTATAAAGCGTTATGTATAGTATATAACCCCTCCAAAAATTTTGTTAACATTTAAAATTAGATGAGAAAGTGAATAATGAGTATAAAAATTAAGATAAATGAATCAAAACTATCAGGAAGGCGTAAACGTTCACTGAGATGTGGAAACGGCAGAGAATTTCGTTAACGAGTACAGTAAACCCAGTACAAATAAATGAGCTGACAGCCTAATGATGCTGTAAAATACGAATTATTATCATATGTCAAACATTGAAGAACAACAGAGAAGAATTATTAGAATGTGAAGATAAATGAGAACGCTGAAAACACAGAATCAGTGACAAAGAAATGAACTGCAAGGGCGAACGCAACCGGTAGAAGTAGATCAGCAAGAGGAATGGACTGATTGGCTACTGAATCAAGTAAAAGAAACACAAGAACCAGATTCGTCTAGTAAAAAAAAAAAAAAAAACAACAGGAAATGTATTTGTGTAGAAAGATTAACTAAAGAAATGTAGGGAAAAAAAAAAAAAAGAAAAAATTTCAAAATCAAAAATATGTAAAATTCGATATATAAAAATAAAAAGAAATCAAAATTACGTAAAAGAATAAATGGATAAAAGTAGAAAGCACAAAGAAAAATATGGTAGAAGATGAATTCAACAAAAGGCATGACAGAAATCAACGAAATTATCAAAATAACCAGGAAACAACCACAAATAAAACTAGAACCAAGATTTTGATGCGGATTATGTACGGAGTTACTCAAAGAGCCGTGACAAACGGAATGCGGATAGAGATTGTGCACCGAGTGCATAATAAACCGAACATCAAACCGTTCAAAGTGATGTCCTGACTATGGAGGTACTAAAATAGAATCCCTTAAAGAAACTCAAGAAGAACGAGCAACCACCAAAGAAATATTATCCATGAGAATAAAATGCCAAAACGAACAGTGCAAGTGGAAAGGGAGAGTCGGGGACGCAGGTGATCGTGTGGACAAGTGTGATTGTAGAGGAGAGCCATGTGAAAGATGTCAAAAATCAGTAACAAAAGGTGAGAAAAGTGTTTGTGTAAAAGGGAAAACAAAATGTGAACACTTAAACATGACCGAAATGTGGAAACAAATACAACAAGAACATGTGAATATAGAGGAGGAAAAGGTCGGCTGAAAATTCACACGAATATGTCCAAGTCAATGTGGGTAATAGAAGAAGTAGCATCTTATTTTTCACATATCATTATTGACTCTATTCATTCTCTTTCATTTCATTTTGATATTTCTATTTTTACTGTTGTTGAAATTCATTTTTCTGTGATATTTTTCGCTGTCTTTCTATTCCGTCATCCGTTTACTCCTAATACTATTTTCCTCTATTTATCGTTTTTATTGCTATTATTTTCACGCCAGTTTAATTCTTATTGTTATAGTTGTCTTTTTATTTTATTTTTTTATATTTTTGTCTGCTATTTTAATTTTTTGTTTAACCCCAGTCATTCCACATTCTCACTCCATATTTTTACTTCATCAACTCCGTACCATTCAATCATCCTATTTTATATACATTCATCATACCATGCTTCTATCTCATCATTCCTAATTTTCATCAATCATTCAGTTTACCTATCCATGCTTTATTACTTTATACATATTTGCGTGCAATGTAATAATTTTATCATACAACAAAAGCTCAAAAATAATTTTTAATACAGTTATTATTACCATTATTACTATCTCTATCATGATGATTATTATCACTATTATTACCATCATTACTATTATAATAATAATAATTATTATTATTATTATTATTGTTATCATTACCAGTATTATCATCACTATCATTACCATCATTACTATTATAATTATTATTATTATTATTATTATTATTATTATTATTATTATTATTATTATTATTATTATTATTATTATTATTATTATTATTATCATTATTATTATTATTATTATTATTATATATTATTACTATTATTATTACTACTATTATTATTATTATTATTATTATTATTATTATTATTATTATTATTATTATTATTATTATTATTATTATTATTATTATTATTATTACCATTATTACAATTATTACTACTACTACTATTATTATTATTATTATTATTATTATTATTATTAATATTATTATTATTATTATTATTATTATTATTATTGTTATTATTACTCCCATTTTTAATTATCGATACTTTTGCCACTTTGTTACTTTTATTAACATTATTATTCAATTTTTTAAGAGTTGCCTGTAATACTATTATTGTAGCGTTTTGTTCGGTCGTCCCCTATCGATTTTTAAAATGTCGTCCCGACATATTTATTATAATGATTTAACTTTTGGTATTTTGCCAATCTCACAATTTCTTTCAGCATAGTTTTTACTCGACTATTGGCTGCGGGTTCATTACTAAAACTCTCTGTTATTTTTAAACATCCCTGGGTTTGCATCTTTCCAATTGACATGGCTTTCATCCCGGCTGAGCCCCCAAAAATCATGTTGGCGAATGGGGTTGGTTTTTATTTATTGTTTTCTAGGGTTCTTGTTTATCTACCTCCTAAACGCCAGCAAGATCATTATTCTATCCCTCCTATGTACCCATGGTGATTGCCATGTTGGTACTGTACATAGAGGTTGAAAATTCATGAGCAGGTGAGCTCTATTTCTAGAACTACTCCTCACGATATTTTCACTTTCGGGTTCTGGACTGCCGATGGAAGGTCTTACGTCTTTCTCTTTCTATATCCTGGTCCTTACTCGTCCATTCTTACAATTTCCATACTTATTTGTCATCTTTACGCGTTACTTATAAATGTATCCTTCAAAACTTTGGGCAGCGTTCCTCCCTTATTTTTGGTAAATTTCCTATTTCATTTGTTTAATCCCGGTATCGACTACATTTGTCCTAGTTTACCTTTATCTTTACCTATATTAAAAATTTGATCAACAATTCCTTAATTCCCGGTACGTTTCCCATGATTTTAAGTAATTACAACCCTCTGTGGTCACTTTAATAAATGCTACTCTCTTCTGTCAGATTATATCGTTCAACTTTTAGGAAACTACTTTCAAAATTTGCATTCCTATATTATCCTATCCTCTCCTACTTGATTTTTCAATTAATTTCCTGACGACGTTTTAAATTTTCCCTACAAAACTTTATTCCCGCTTAACTAAAGTCGCACTTCCCGAATTTTATTTTCTACTCGCTCCGGCCACTTTTCAGCAGCCGCCTCAAGTATACAACGGCGCCCTGCGTAGCGGTCCTGTGCATAACGCCAGACCTGACTGCGGACTGCCGAGGGGTTCACGAGGCATGACCCACGAGCTCAACTAAGGGTTTTCACCCACTAGCCGGCACGAGATCCGTCCCATGAACCGTCTATTGAAATACTTATTATAAATAAGATTTTAGGGGATTTGTCAGTGGCACCAAAAGATTCCACGACCATCCAGGATAAAATCAAAGTAACAAGACTTCGAAATATATATTTATACAAAAAAAATAATAGTACTTACAATCCACAGTCATGCAACCAGATTTGAAAAATTGGCATAAATTGGCATACAAAATTTGGTCTAAGAATGATTCACTGCTAGTTTAAAAATGTCTAAAAATTTTTCTAGTAGTCTGAAAAAATGTCTAAGACAGTCTAAAAATTGTGAAAATGACGTCCGTATATATAGTATTTTTGTGCCTGTGTGCGACCAATGGGCGATTTTTCGCCATTTTTATGGCTTTTTAATTATTTTATTTATTTCAAAATATTTTTGTAATTTTTCTTTATTTTTGATATATTAATATTTTATTGTTGGATTTTATTTTTATAATTATTTTCTTAAAATATTATTTTTTAAACCCCAATATTTTGTTTTCTGGTCGCCTCTTCTGCCTGTGTTTTTTCTAAACCTTATTTTGCAAGGTTTTGGCAGTTTATTTTATTTTTCGTATGTTTCTTTCTGCATCTGTAGGCATTTTTCCGAATTTTAATTAATTATTTGTTTTATTTAATTTTTGTTATATTTTTAATTTGTTTTAATTAATATGTTTTTATTTTATTTTTGATATCTTCTTGTGGTGAGTGCTTATGTTACGGCAGCCATATTGACAATTTCCAAACGACATTAATTATTTTGTTTTAACTTATACAATTTTCACCTTTTTGTTTAAATTGGTTTTGTAATTTTTGTTTTAATTTTGGCTCTGAGCCCAACATTATTATTATTATTATTATTATTATTATTATTATTATTATTATTATTATTATTATTATAATTACCATTATCCTTACTATTATCATTATTATTGTGGGGTTTTTGGTAGGGCGATGTTAATTAACCTTGACCCCATATGAAAATTGTTATCTCTCCCCCAATGGTTACCCGTTGCCAAGCAACGTTGGTAATGCAACCACTGGTTATTGGATCGCCAAAGGTGAGCGCCACGTAGGAACTGCTAAGGCCCGATCCCATAGAGGGTTCAACGCACCACCGATGGAAGGTACACGTGCGATTTCTATTTTCGGACCCCTTCGCTTGCAAGTGCAATTCGTCGTCTATTTCTCTGATTTGGTGTTATTGTTTTGCTTATAACCTTACTAAATATTAACAAGAGTACACACATTTTAACTAAAACAGTTATTATTAAAACAATTTTCATTTCTTCTGTTTCGACGACCTCATTGCTCGTCGTCTCGCTAGTCCAATTTTTCCTGGACGCCGTTGGGGTGATTTTATCGCTGGCTTAGATGTACTGGTGGAAGACCAGAGGGTATGTAACGGCTTGGCCTTCTTGACAGGCCGCCAGTGCCACTTCTAACCCTCGGATCTGCGTCTTCATGGCTTGCGTCAACCGTTTTTCTTCAGCCCATCCGCGTTGGGCGGCAGTTATTCGTTGGTATAAGACTTTCGTCTTGGACGGTTCTACCTATGTCGACTTTATGCGGTGTATTTCCCGAGTCATTTCTACCAGTTGTCTGTGGAGATCAACATTCTCTTTCCGAGTGCTTTTGAAAACCGTATTCAAATTTCATCAGAATTCATTTCTACAATAAAACAACTCATTAGCAACTTAATCAATTTATTATTCAAATTAGCGATTCCAATACATTAGACTATCTATATTATAATGGTTATAGGGGATACAGTATGTGATAAAACAGTGTTTCTAAAACTAGTAGTAAGAAATGAAAAATAAGAACACCAAAACAATTTATTCTATCAATTCAGTAATGGCGAGATGATGGATAACGGCGGTTCGAGTTTGGTCTATCGACTCGTCGTGTATAGGGATGATTTCCCTTCGATTCCCATTCTCTTAACTCTGGCCTCATCCCATTCGGTAGAGCCTTCTTTGGTAAGGACACGATCATCGGCCTGATTGGTTGATTTATCCGCGGGTCATCGAGCTCAAATGAGACACCGTAAGAGGGTGCGTACGCATCTGTGCTCGGGATTATTCTGGCTGCAATTTCTTCGTTTATTTGATTGAGGTGTTGACGGGCTCGATTCACTTCCCTGTTCGTTCTTCTTTGATGAGCCTCTAATCGAGCGAGTATATCCTCGGCTTGACCGCGGAGTTCGCGAGCTGGGTTTCGCCCAGGCTCCCGTTTAATAGCCACAAAAGTCCGTTCTACGTCTGCTGTTCCTCCTTGTCTCCCGGTCATTGATTCTCGGACGGGAGAGATTGAATATCCCTTATCCCACATCGCCTGTCTGCATTTCGCGGCGGTGTGAGATGGGAATCTCATAGTTATGCGGGACTCGTCTATCCAGGAGTCTGTTTAAAGAAATATCATTAATTTGAATCAAAAGAAAAAAAAACAAAATCGCATATTGTATCAAGGCGGGTTTTCTTTACATGAAGGTAATACTCTTTTTGGCGATAACGAAAACATCGGGTCAATTCTTGGACTTGTGTAGCGAATTTTTTCGAACGGGGTTGTGTGGCATTCGTGTGGAGTGGCGAATAGATAAAGAAATCGAACATATTATTGGGGTTATCTTGTTATAAAACGAATATCAACCTAGTGTTCATCTAGCATAAATTCCGGCACGCGTAAATCACGTTGACATTGTTGTTCAGTTCTATCGCGTCTGAGAGGTGACAAACTCTAGACTCTATTGGTTCGTTTTGGCCGAGGATATAGCTGGCGATTGTTGGAGCGAAGTATTATATCGCGTTTAATTCATCTAGTTTTAGATTTGTTGGGTATCTCGGGTTGACATTTCTACTTCTACTTCATAACTTGGACTATTATGATTGAGTTCACCTAGTTTTCAGGTTTAATGGACCTTTCGAATTTATTTTTCCACTTCAGCTATTTCGCTTTTAATTACTGCTTTAACATATAGTCGTTCGTCGAGGTGATTTTCATGTGAAAAGTGAAATTCAATTAAATTTAACAAGGTTAAAAATTTATTTGCATCATCATCGTTATACTCAAATCCTATGAATCGGCTCAATCTTTTTCTAAATTCATTGCTGGCTGAACTGGCAATTCTTTTCCTTATAATAAGTTGGACGGTTGTTGTGGTCGATTAGAGTATATAAATATTTATAAGGATTAAAAATGGAATTTATATAAATATTAATTTTACTTCTTTGGGCGCCCGTTCGATGCTCCATGGTGATCTCGTCGCTGTGATGATGGGAAGTATAGTCTTGTACTCTGGCGTTTCCTTGTCTATTAGACTGTCCTGTGTTATTCATATTGACTTGACTAAAATTCCTGTCCCTTCGTCTATCCATTTATACTGCCTCGATATGGTGCACGCATGTTCACTTGTCGATCAGACATATGTACACTCTCTGGTTATTCTGATTGGTGGATTTTCTGTCGACGTGGAATTCAGTGGTGAGGATTTCCAATTGATTTAATTTTTCCACGTGTTTGTTCAGGTGTCGCATATTCTTGTTTTCGTCGACGATTAATTTAAATTGTCTGTTGGCCACGTCACCTGAGTGATTTTTCATAGTTCTCCGTATTGATCCACGATTTACTTAGTGATTTCCCTATGGATTAGCACCTCGATCTATTTGTGTTATTTCAATAATATTGCATGGATTTTGTCTCATCATCTTGGATTTCTGGCTTCAGGTGAAATTTAAATAATTGATTTTGAGCTTCCTCTAAACGATTAATTCAGGTTCTAGCTTCTCAATGTTCGACAGCCGACCTCTACACAGGTTCCTTACATCGTCTAGTTTTGTATATTTTGCTAGTTATTTGTCGTGAAGGCAATCATGGATGATCACTGGTTTGTTCGAGACACCTTGGAATTCAATATGTGTCTCTATTCTTATCTGTTATTGTATCCATGTGGTTGAAATGGAGATATAATATGCGAATCTTTAATGCTCGTTTTTGTTAAAGTGATTTTTGATCTCATTTAAGTTTCTGATTATTTTATTGACAAGTAATTTGGTTATATTGATGACAGTTTCGAGTTTATGGGTCTTTTTATTCGGTGGTGGAGGGTCATAATGGATTTAATCAAAACAAATTGGGTTGAATTTTTCCTATGTTCGATTTACGAGGGACTACGTTAGATTTCTGTGACTAGATCATGGTTAATTACGATAATTTTGACAGCTTGATTACTGGGGAGTAAATTTTTACGTTTCGTTTTTGAGAAAATTCTAGTTTAATAATAACAGTTATTAATGATAATAAAGATTTTGGCGATAGTCTAGTCATAACATTAGCACATTTGGGTGGTACTAACTTCTAACGACAACCTAAAGTATTCTATAACCTTATCGCTTTATTCACAGTTTATTCCTTCATTATTTCTCTATAACTGCGGTGAAATTTCTCAGCTAAATAATTTTTACTAAATCTATTATGCTTTATTTTATTATTTTTGCTTCGAGACATTTAGAAGACATTATAACGATTTCCGAATTCTTTTCCTCAGTTCCTTTCCCTGAATATTGATCTTAAGTTGATTGTGTTTATATTAGGATTTTAAGAGTGCTCACCGAGCTAATCAATGTTTATGATTTTGGCCGATGTGTGAAATAAAATTTAGTTCGAATTTATGGGAAAATAGGCGGTGGAGGAGCAGCCAAAAGACTACTTCCCCTCCGCCCAATTTCACTTATAACGGTTGTGATTTGACGTTTGGGACCTGCGTTATTCACGTCGGAACCTTCACGAGCACAAGCTATTGGCAGATAAACTGCTCTTACACAGCCTGAGTTGTATGTTTATTTTAATGACTTGCGGTGCGTGAGTGGCTGTGGGCCGGAAAAATTTCGACAAAATTTGTAATATTAATCACTCATTTTATATAGTCGTCATAATTCATATTCATAATTTGTATTTATCATCGCATAAACATCTTTCCCCACGCCGACACCTCGGACAGAGCTCTCATGAAGTTGTTCGGGTGCGACGTGGAGAAAGTCATTGAACATTTCCTCACTCACATCGATTAAAACTGCTTCAAAGTTCAGGTTGAAAAACTGATTAAGACTGGTTAACTGGTTAAAAGTTCAGATTAGAAAAACTAATTTCAAGTTTTTAAAAAACTGATTAAAATTATGTGAAAATGAATCGGTATATATACCTATTGTACGACCCTAACCTTGTGTGTTCTTTTTGATTTAGTAAAACAAAATTTGACCTTGTAGTTTTCTAGTATATTCTAATCTTTAATTTTATTATTTTGTAATTTAATTTGACAATTTTTCTTTTGAATTTTGAATTGAATTATTTCTAATTCAAACTATTTGATTTTTATTTGATTTTCATGAAATTTCGCATTTTTTGTTAAATTGTCAACTTCTGGTCAAATTGCTAGGTTTTCATGTTATGTTTATGTTTATTTCGTGCGGATCTTGTTACACTTTGTTATTATTTTAATTTATTTTGTGTTTTATAATTTTATATTTAGTTGTTTTCTTTCTCGCATTTTGGTAGGGTTAATTGGTGTTTTAATAGGTTTGAGTTTAAATCTGCATGTTATGTTTGCATGTGTGTTTCCGATTCATTTAAACATTTACAAGGCCGTCTGTGTTCTGGCCCAACATTATTAACAAATGCTTGTGTAGGGATTCGCTCTTATTCTTCGGCTTAAAAAAATATACTTTGCTTAGATAAAAATTTAGCCGTAATCCATCCTTATTTTACAGTTTTCGACAAAGTATTTTCCTTGAGTCGAAAAATTTTAGCAGCGTACCACCCTTATTTTACAGTTTTGTAAGGCTATTATGTTAACAATTGAACAGCATTCCACTTTTACTTTACTATTTTCGATAAGTATTTTAATTAATTCGGAAAATTGGAGCAACGATCCGCCCTTATTTTGTGGTTTCAAGAGAATATTATACTAACAATCGAACAACATTTCACTTTTACTTTACTATTTTTGATAAGTATTTTAATTGATTCGGTAAAATTGAGCAGCGATCCGCCCTTATTTTATAATTTCATGACAAATGTTTAAGTATTTCTGAAAATTTGCGCAGCGTTCTGCCCATATTTCCCGCTTCAATTCAACATAATTTATTTAATTCTTATATATTATTTAAAACATTATTTTTTCCTGATTTTAGTCGTTCGGATTAATCTTTTTCCGATGGCTATTCATTTTAACTGTTGCAACGATTTCGCTATTTTCCCCGCTATCCTTTACCCCTCTTTGTCCTTATGATCTATTTATGTTCATATTATATTTAATGAGTGCCCACTGGACTATTCGGTATTAATGATTTTTAGCCGAATATTGTTAAAATATTTATGTCGATTTTATCGAAATTAAGTGCAAGGAAGTTGAGACAAAAGACCCACTTTCGAGCTACTCTCTTTTGCTATTTAATCCAGTGATTTGACGTTTGAATTCCTGCGTTCTCACGCCGGAACCTTCACGGGCACGACTGTTGGCAGACTTACATCGCTCTTACACAGTTCGATAGTTATGTGTAATTTTACTTCCTTGCTTTGTTTTGGTTGTGGACCGAAAAAGAAATAATAAATAAATATTACCGTACCAATCAGGTAAAAGTCTCGAATGCATAAAACCGTTTATTCGTATAATTGTGGAAGTTCATAAATATACATATAGCATCATGATTCCTTGTTCATAAATGAGGGCATAAACATGTTTCATTGCTTTATCATAGAGCATTTGATCAATTGGTCAATAAATTCGCAAATCATCCACTCTCATAGCTCCCAATTGTCAGTGTACAGCAGCTGAAAGTTATCGTGTTCAGGCAAAACACCCGCTAGTGTTAATTGCCCGAATGCACGGCTAACAGCTGCAATGCACACCAACTCACTTCAGAGTGAAATTTTTTCTCCGAAAAATAAGACTGAAAATTTGTCAAAACACATCAGTATATATACCTATAATTTGGCCTTAACCTTGCGTATTAATTTTATTGCGATTAAACAAAATTCGACCTTGAAATTATTTGTGTTATCTAAATTACATTTTTATTAATTTCTTAATTTAAATTGGTAATTTATTTTTAACATTTTTAATTATATTTATTCAGACAAAAATATTTTGTTTTTATTCATTTAATTCATTAATTTTTACTTTTATATAAATGGTCATTTCACGGTCAAATTTTCTTGTTATTATGTTATTTTTTATGTAGATTTCGTGCGGTTCTTGATGCATTTTGTATTTATTTTATTTTACTTTTATGTTTTTTTGATTTTATATTTATTTATATTCTCTCAGATTTTAAAATGTTTAGTTGGTGTTGTATATTGTATTTTAAGTTATCTTGGTGCTGGGTTTTCGTGCTGTATTACTGATGAATTTAAACAATTCTCAAGGCCATTTGTGTTCTGGCCCTACAGTACATAATTTCAATATTATTAAATGTTATTGACGTTAGGAGAACTATCAAGTATAGATAAAATGAATAAATTGAGGTGCCAATTCAAGACGTTACGTAGGCCCAACACTTTTTATCAAAAGTTCACACGATTAAAGTTCTATGGTAATTTTTGATTGTCTTATTGTTCTACACAGCATATCAAAAATTAAAATTTTTGTCCAAAGTTGTGACCCCTTATAACTTTTTATCTAAAGCTTTGATGACTTAAGTTCTATTGGCAATTTTGATTGTTTCGTCGATCTCTACATTTCAAAAATTAAAAATTTTGACCAATGTTTTGACCCTTTATAACTTTTGACCCAGAAGTTATCTTGGTGCTGGGTTTTTGTGCTGTATTACTGATGCATTCAAACAATTTTCAAGGCCGTTTGTGTTCTGGCCCAACAATAGTTTTCTATGAGAAAATACAGATTCGCTGTTAAAAATATTACAATTTTTAAAAACCAACAATTTACAGAACAAGGTTCCCAATATATGGATAGTGTTAACAATTTTGTTTACCATCCCTATTACGATCGCTACAGCAGAAAGAAGTTTGAGTAAATTAAAACTTATAAAAACTTATTATAGCGTTATTATCAATTGAAAATGAAAATGTTCAGAAACTACATAAGTGAACGAATCATATTATTTGCAAATTTAAAATCTAAAAAATTGTTTTTGAATAAATGATTTATTTTAGATAATTCTAAATTATTGAGGTGCGTCGTCTGCTTATAAATAAATCAATGTTAGTAAAATAATTAAGTTATTATTTTTTAATATTTTTGTAAATAAAATTGCTTTATTAATTTATTTTTATTACATAAACCAATTTTAGAATATTGAAAATTTATGGGCATCAAAACAAAGAGTTCACCCGGAGAGCAAGATCGCTTTGGTCCGGCACTGCATCTAGTATTAATAATTTATATTCTATATTTTTTATTTTCTAAATTTTTAAACATCCAACGAAAACATTGAGAAATGCATTTAGCATAAACTAACCCAGGACTTGTCATAAATCACAATAGGTTCCATTATCAAAATTAAAAGGGAATAATTAGTGACCCAGTTTCAGCCGATAAGTCTCAATCAATCATATAAATTTTTCAATATGTTATAAAATACCGATTAATTTACTCTGCAACCCGATTAAACAAATCACAAATTCCAAAGATTTATTGAATTCATTTTTACAATAAAATGCATATTCCGCTGCTTATATTTTACAGATAAAACGTAAGCGTCACGCAGATTATTAGTCACCGAGATTTCGTCAGCCAATAATAATTGATGAGACAAGCCGACAATTGGCTGCCTGCCAAAATTCTGGACCGGACCGCATGCAGGACAGCGGCAATTCAGTCAGTCAGTCATTGAATGTACCGGTCGGCAATCACAAATCCAACAAATTATCAATACTACACCAGTTATTACATCAATATTTAAACAAAAAATCAAGCATTTAAACTAATTAATTTTATTATTATTATGAAAACAGAATAATGCACTCGGATACGACTTGACCTAATATAATCACTATCAGACCCATTCACGAGGGGTTTGCAAAACATTTAGCAAGGCACTTTTTCTTTCATCATCATCCACCTGGTGAGAGTAAACCCATTTCTATCGACAGGGAAATTATTTGCAATGATTTATTTCAAATTACCGCATATAATGGCAGAGACATTAGAATGCTCTCTATGCGGGCTTCAGGAGTAGCCAGACCGAATTTGGTGCCTCGGTCATAGACCAGGTTAAATTCAACGTATCTACCGCGACGTATCAGCTGCCACTCTCGATCATCGTCGGTATATAACTTATTACAGGCACGCTCAACGAGAGGTAAATAGGAGGGTTCGATTGCGTGAGCAAGGGTTTGGACAAATTGAAAAGAGCTTCTTGACCATGGTCTTCATGGTCATCGAAAAATATCCCTCCAACTCCTCGACGTTCATTGCGATGAGCTATAAAGAAATATCGATCACACCATTCTTTGTATCGAGGATAGAAAGAGGGATCATGTAAATCACAAGCATTTTTCAATGTACGATGAAAATGTATGGCATCCTAAAATAGAAATATGCTGCAACCTGATTTATAAATAATCTATTACTTCTTCAACCAAAAAATTCGGTGTCAAATCTGAGCCACCGCCAAACCACCAAACCTTTTTCCCGTCTGGTTTTTCTAATTCAAAATAACGGAAATTGAAGTGACAAGCTGGAACGTGTGGATTCCTCTACAAAATTTATGCTAGTCTTAATTTTAATGGTAAAATTAACAACTTAAATACAAATTTTAACAATGTGTTTAAATAGTGAGATTTTTTATAAAACACAAAAGCATTGCAATTGTTGAGCATATAACAAAAATTTATACAATAAAAATAAATTGTTACAAATTAAATAATAATTAAATATACAAAAATGTAAAAATCAATTTTTTCAGGGAGGGTACTAGAAATCAGTTGGAAATGAAATTTAGAAGATGTATAGATTGATTTTTGAAATGATGGGACTAGATCCGAAAAACGAATTAATTAATATCTCGTCCCACAAAATCCGATAAATCATTGGATAATTTCTGGAAATGGCAGGGTAAGTGATCAATAAATCAAAGAGGAAAGCCGACCTAATATCTTTTGGTTATCTATGTGAGCGAGATGACAGGTCTCATTAACAGATATTATACAGACTCACAACATATCAAGCACATATAGTCTTCAGCCATCGTTGAATACTCTACCATTATAAATTTTGTGTCTAGAATTTCTCTATATTTCAAAAAATTTCATGCGACCCTCCGAAAACATTGATAGTATTTCATTTACAAAGAAAAATAAATTTCAATAAACACTCGATTGTAAACAACAATTATGTTATTTCCTGGCCAGAACGAGCAAGAGATTTTATTATTAGCAAATTGGGAAGTTTATTTTAGAAACATTTTACTGAATTTGCATGTTGGATTGAGCCTTGAATTTTCTTTTTATATACTATTGTATTTGATATCTGTCATAAAGGAATAGAAAAATTTATTTTGTTTGTGCTTTAAAATCTAGTCTCAAGAATTGTCAAGATTTATCATAATAAATTGTTTCCCGTTTCTCGAGAATTGTAATATTCTAAATTTCCGGGATTCCCAAAAATAGTAAAACACTGAAAACTGATTTATTATTTACATTATATTAAATAAAAAAATACATTTTTAAAAAATTAATTAAATTTTCAACTGTTTATTTTTATTTAAATATTTCTTATTACAGATTTTTTGTTTAAATTAACATTATAAATCTTACAACATTTTAAATAAAATAATTATAAAATATTTTTAAAAAATAGTATATATTATATAGTATATAATATATTTTTTGAAAATAGTAAAAAACTGATTTATTATTTAAATTATATTAAATAAAAAATATATATTTTTAAAAAATTAATACAATTTCCAACTGCTTAATTTTGTTTTTTTACAATTTAAAACAAAATACCCAAAACACTTCAAAACCTCACTAGGAATAATTTAATGTCATTAATTTTTTTCAGATGAAGAATCTTACTACAGAATAATTGCTATAAACCTGGACTTTAGAATAATAAAATATATTTTTTAAAAAATTAATAAAATTTCCAACAGTCTGTATACAAATTTAAACACTTCAGATACCAAAATACCAAAAAGATGTCATTGTGACAATGTCAACTAAACCAGCGCATGATAAAACGCATTCATGAAAGATTAAGCAGTCATATTTATTCATGACCACTTATAAGAGCACGTCATTTATTTTTGTGATAATTTCGGGATAAGGATAACAATAAAGTATTATATACTAGAGATATACATCGAGTTTGACCATTTAATGATGTCGCCATTCTAATGGCTATTCATATCACTAGCTTTATCAAATGCCGAATAAACACAATATCAAATGTCGAATTTCGGTTCAAGGTTTGAGTGTTAAGAATTAGTTCATTATTTGTATTTTTACATTCACTGCTGAATTAAGAAAATGAATAAATTATTTTTATTGATTTAAATTAAAATGTTTATAAAAGTAATTTGAGAATATTGTCTATATTTTAAACACTAAAACATTTATATAAATAATTTTTAGAAATAGTTTAAATAAAGTGAAATATTTTCTAACTTATTTTGCAATATCAGCATAATATGAAATGTGTCAAATATGGAACAGTAAGAATTATTATGATGAATCGCAGAATATGGTATTATACCCAATTGTATTTTTAATAAATTTTTATGTCAATGAGCAAATAATATATAAGAGCAGAAATTCCTGGCATGTTTACAAGAGCGAGTAATATTGTCATCAGAAATTATATCTATATATTGTGAGTGATTAATGAAAATTCGATTTCTTCGAGTACCTCAATTTAGGTGCAGGACAATGCGTGGATAATCTCATCATGATTATCATAAGTTTTGTTTCTATGGCATGTGGTTAAGTGGAAATCGTTGGTCCTGGTAAAAATTATGATGGTCACGTATGTTTTCGGTGAACAATTTAAAATAT
Source organism: Schmidtea mediterranea (assembly GCA_022537955.1). Taxonomy (NCBI): domain Eukaryota; kingdom Metazoa; phylum Platyhelminthes; order Tricladida; family Dugesiidae; genus Schmidtea; species Schmidtea mediterranea. The sequence goes on along the minus strand of CM039680.1, from coordinate 146,679,632 downwards.
GATAGAATCCGAGAAACCTCTTTCGTGGATAAAACTCTCATATCACAATTATTTTATAATAACAATATTAAAAATAAAACTCAATCAAATAGAATTTTATAATTACATTAATATGGGGGACAATAATAAACTACACCCAAAATATTATAATATTTAACTAAATTCAAAAGAAAAGTCAAGCTATCACATCATGTGCATTTGGGGACCTAAATATTTCCTAATATTTAAATTCTTTTCAATTCAATGATTGCATATCAAAAAAACATTGATTTGTTTTTTAAATAAATAGATATGATCCAAAGATAATTTCTAGGATACATAAATGGTATCAATCCATCAACCAATAGAAAATCGTTGCTATTTTTAGAAACATAAAATCAATGGCTTGCATGCATTAATTTAAATAAATTAATGAATATCAAACTATTATGCAATTTTTAAAAATTTTTCATTATTTGCCATTTTTATTGATATTAACACACAGTTTTTCCATTGGAAATTTTAATGATTGATTTGCTATTAATTTTACAATATTATGCAATACTAATTAAATCATGAAACGATCGCGCAGTGTGATATAAAATATCAAAGAAAGAATAATGACTCATTATAGAAACTAACAGGATGGATAACTGAACTTATTCCGCAAGCAAAAAATCGGTATTCTAATTCTTCATTTAAATCACTCAATCGCGCTTTCATCTGAATAATAGCTTGTTTGGTTAGAGATCCATGAATAGCTGAAATATTAACACCAGCTTTTTCAAAGACATTTCCATCAGACATTACGCATGTAACACCTCCGCCGCCCTTGATTAAAAACTTAATTAATCAATTTAATTAATTTATCGTACAGCCTTTCTCTCCCATTTATCGACAAAAAATTTTTCTTTTCCATCGATTCTTTCCATACTTCTACACAATTCACCCTAAATTATTATAAATCGTCCAGACTTTTAAGATCCAATTACTTGAACTTGCAAACAAAGTCTTTCCATTTTCGCACGGTAACTATCACTTTTCTAAATACAAATTAAAATTTTTGATAACTAGTTAAACCATAAATACCAATAACTCAGATTTCTCATTCACCGACTCACTCATCCACACTGTCGTATTAATTAATTCGTCATAATTAATAATTTTATTCATTATTAAAATTTTGAAGACGCGAAAAATTGATGTTAATCAAAATGTTATTTATAAAATTAGAATTTAATGAAATAATTTTAAGAAAAATCTGATTTGAATAAATTACAAAAGAGATAAAAATTAAAGTAAATTTAAATTATCAAGATAAACAAAAAGACTTCGAAAATTTCTAAAAAAAGTGTTTAATAATCAGCAATTTTTTGAAATTTTTTTGCTAAAATAGACTGAAGTTTTTTTTATTATGCAAAGACTGCAATGTATTAACTATTGAAAATTTGATATTTTGCGAAATTGTTTCAATAACCAGAGTCCGGGGACAAAAATGAGTTTGGAGTCCGGGGACAAGATTCATTTTTGCACCCTCCCTCACTGAAAAATTAAGAGTTGTCCAATGAACTAATTGAAGAAGAAACTAATGCAGACGAAACACGTGATTAGTCAAGCAATAAGTAGTACAAACAAAATACTATTGTTGGGCCAGGACTGAATTTTGTTTAAATGAATAGAAAATAGTACACAAATACAATATGCAGATGTTGGGCCAGAACACAAACGGCCTTGAGATTGTTTAAATGAATTGGTAATACACACGCAAATACAACATGCAGATTTAAAATCAGACCCATAAAACACCAACTAACCCTGCTAAAATATGATAAAAGAACAATTAAACATAAAATCAAGAAACATAAAAGTAAATTAAAATAATAACAAAGTGCAACAAGATCCGCACGAAATAAACTTAAAAATAACACGAAAACATAACAAATTGAACGAAATTCGACAAATTACCAAAAAATACGAAAATCCATGAAAATGGAATAAAAATCAAATAATTTGAATTTGAAACAATTCAATTAAAGAATTAAAAAGAAAAATTGTCGAATTAAATTACAAAATAAAAAAATTAAGAATAGAATATTGGTGGGCTACTGGGTTTCATTATTTGTTTGAATTAGCCTGTGGTTGCCCCAGTAACGCCATACAAAATGTTACTTCAACTACCACTCGGCACCCGTTGCTAGGCAACGTTGGAAATGTGTTCGAGTGGGTGGATTGTCCGCAAAAATTGAGCACTATTACTAATACTGTAATTGCCCGGACAACCCGCGGGTTCAACGAGCTGTTGTTAGGAGACCTATGCTAGCTTTATTCTGTCCCCTATGTAAGAAATGCAAAATTTGTGCTGACCAGTGGGAGAGAAACACTGTTTCGACGACACCGTGAGAGTATTCACGATTTTCCGACGACCATTCTACTTATAATCCTATCGGGAACATACTATATTTTTTCTTTTAAATTTAATCACCATTACGATTCTGTTTATTAAAATAACAAAATAACAAAATTAATGCGACATGTTCGTCATTTAGATCGCTTTATCGAGCAGACGGGCGGCTCTGCGGCGGGCACGTTCTTTCCGTCCCGGCCGGTGGCTGCTTGATGGGGTTGTTGAAGAATTTTTGGCTGGGGTAGCGTTGCGGACCTGATCCTGGTAGGACAACTGGGATGGAGCAAAGATAAGCGGGTAAGTTACCGCTTGCCCCTCCCGACTTGCAGCCAGGGCGACTTCCAGTCCTCGGATTTGTGTTCGAAGACTCTGGTTGAGTAGCCGCTCCTCCGCCCAGCCTTTTTGAGCGGCAGTGAGCCCGTGATAGAGAGCCTTTGTTTTCTTCGGTTCCGACCAGGTAGACTTGATCTGCTGAGCTTCTCGGGTTATCTGAACTAATTGGTCGAGAAGATTCGTGTTTGCACGTCGCATATGAGCGAGTTCCGCTTGCCATATCTGGACGGATGTCATATCTGTAATACAAATCCTTAATTTCATCATTAACTTAGGTAAAGTAAAATTCTGATTAGTAAAACATAGGGTGCAAAAATGAGTTTATTAATTTAACAAGTAAATGAACAACATCTTTTAAAATTTCTTAATTCAACAAAAATGACACAGAATATTGTTTTTGTTTTCCTCTTATCCAGGGAGTTAGGGTTCCTCCAAGAACTTCCTAATCCCTTCCTCCGGGGAGTAGCCGGGGATAATGGTCACTAGACGTTTAGTGTTACGGGCCGGTCGGGTTGGATAGAACTCTGCGATGCGCCCGACGGAGATGTCTTCTTCGACATTGGCCAAATACATTCTGGCCTTGACGACATTCTGATCGACCTGCCATTGGACCCTTTCCCAATGGGCGAGGAGGCTCCGTGCATGGGTTCGAATCTCCTCGGCAGGATATTGTTCGCTACATCGCATCCCGGCCCAACGAGGGTCATTCTCCATACCTAGCATCTGTAGGGTAGTCCGGTATGGTTCCTAGGGTTGAAGTTCCTCGGGAATTGTTGTCGGTCGGGCCCGCTTCCAAGCCCGACGCCATTCTTCCGCCACGTGGGCGGGGATCCCCTCGAGGAGCGTTGGTCCTTCTAAAATAGGTATCGTTAGGATTAGGTGAATCGGTATAACATGGTTTCAGTATATTCTTTATTAACAGGGGCATAGTCTCTTGTCCCTCAGTTAGTGTGTTGACGTCAATGCATCGCCTATGTCGATTTATTGTTATGAGGATTATCAACATTTATCGACGGCTAAGTGGTGTGGATACAAACTTTTCGTACTTCGATGTGTAACAAAAGGGTTGGAGTTAGTATCCCTTCATTTCTATTCTACACAGATGTCGGCAGGCCTGCTCAAGTCGTCGGTGATTGCTTCATGATTGGTAGTGTCGGATTCATAGAACAAAGATTCAGTTGCCTGGTCAAAACTCAAGTAAGGGAGTGCTAGTTGAGTTTAAACCCTGTAATTAATTCGACATTCAAGGGACGAAAACGATCATCAGCGTTAACTGTATGGTGGACATTCGTTGGGTTACGCGTTGTGTTCACGGAATGCTATCTTGTTTAGGTACTAAACCTCATAAAATAAAAACAATTATCAGTCCGAAGCTTAAGGAGTGGCATAACCGTCAGATGGTATTCTATGGGACATTGCGAACTATCAATAGGTAAGGGAGGACAATTATCGGTCGCATACTCCACGAAGTGGCAATGCTGGTAGATTTCATAAACCTATACGACCATGAAAATTAATCAATCCTACTGTCATAACTGTCGAAATGGTGGGAAAATTCAATGGTAATCATCCAAAACATAAACCTTGATTTTAGACAATGATAATTATCGAGCTCGAAATTCCATTTCAAAAATTGGTAAGGTAATGATGAATATTAACGAATGGATTTCCCTGAAAGTTATGAATAATAATGACTATAAGATTTTAATAATGCACGGAAAATATAAATAACTGTTTGCTTTAAAGTTTATGAATTTGGATGAGTTAAGATTTACGAACTACAAGGTATTAACATTTATTAAAATTAAGTTAAAGTTTGCTAAATACATGGCATTAACATTTGTTACAAAAAAACTAATTTAAAATTTACTAGCTACATAGTATTAACCTTTATCAAAATTAAATTATAGTTTGCGAGATACATAGTGTTAACATTTATTAAAATGAATTTAAAATTTACTAAATATATAATATTAACATTTATTAAAATGAATTTAGAATTTACTAAATATATAATATTAACATTTATTAAGATGAATTTAAAATTTACTAAATATATAATATTAACATTTATTAAGATGAATTTAAAATTTACTGAATATATAATATTGACATTTATTAAAATGAATTTAAAATTTACTAAATATATAATATTAACATTTATTAAAATGAATTTAAAATTTACTGAATATATAATATTGACATTTATTAAAATGAATTTAAAATTTACTAAATATATAATATTAACATTTATTAAAATGAATTTAAAATTTACTAAATATAATATTAACATTTATTAAAATGAACTTCGATGTAAATTACCTTGGCTTGGGGCACTCGACTCCTTTAGTGTTTCTCCTATTGACGTCATAGTTGGTAGATCCATATTTTAAAAATAAAAATGATAGTATAATGACTGGATGGCATCCACACCAAATTATTTAACTAGTGTGGATGCACCCGCATCCGCTACCTCATGACTAACCATGGAGATTTTCGTGAGAGAATTTGTGTTTATATTAATGGAATTTAATCTATATTCATTATATAGATACAATGTCTACGGAAACGTCAATCTCGCAGATCACGAGAATTTTGGGTTCATTCAATTTGGATTTACGATTTCCGGTGGATTGGTCGATTTGCTGATCTATTAAGATTTTCGGTAGTGATAAATGAACGGCGATAATTCAATTCGGTAAGTTTACATCCTGTGTTTACATTACTTATACTTCATTTGCAGAAATTCGCGGTTGGTAAATTCGCCGAAGTTTAGTCAAATCGATTTTGTAAGTTAATGTTTTAACTAATTTGAATACTTTTTATCAACGTTTTAGAGAAAATACTTGAATCTACAGTAGGTTTCGGGGTGGACGCCTTCTCGGCACCTTTGTGCAATCGCATGCATTTGGAATTTTTATTATTTGGAATTTTATTATTTGGAATTTTCTATTCATCGTTTTCTCGGGGACATTTGGATCACCTTATTAGCGTTATCGAAATTCGAGGTCGGCGGTAAGCCTTTCCTGTGGTTTAACATTAATGTAGTTTCATGATCATTTCTTTTATGTAATGTTAATATAAACTTTTCGATTGTTACTTTAATTAATCTATCATCCTAAATTTTTATGGTCATTTTGATTTTTCGTCTATTTTGTATTAATTCTCGATTTTTAGGGTCAATGTTTTGGTTTTTATCCGTAATTTAAGCCTTAGAAATTTTTTAAATTAAACGTTATCGCCAAGTTAGATTCATTAAGTCAATTTTATTTTGTTTTATGACGAATTAATCAACGATTTCATGTTAACCTCGATTTCATTTTTCCTTATATAATGAGATTAATTTTCTTTACAACAATGATTTAAATTTTTATAGCAATGATCTCGGGTTAATGAATTGTCAAGTTATTTTTAAGCAACGGTTTTGTGCTTACTTTCCATTAACAGATTAATTTATTTATTTCTACCCTCAATTAGTTGAATTACTTTATTTTTACTCAATGAATTACTCTATTTTTAATCAATAAATTACTCACTTTTAATCAATAATTACTTTATTTTTAACCAATGGATTTAATCAATAATCACTTTAATTTTAATCAATGAATTACTTTATTTTTAATCAATGAATTACTTACTTTTACTCAATAGTTACTTCAATCAATGAATTATATTAATTTAATCAATGAATTTCTTATTTTTACTCAATAATTACTTTAATTTTAATCAGTGAATTATTTTATCGTTAATCAATGAACTACTTTATCTTAATCAATAAATTACTTTAGTTTAATCAATGAGCTACTTTATCTTAATCAACAAATTACTTTAGTTTAATCAATGAATTAATTTATTCCCCGTACCATTTCCCTTTAATAAGCCTTAGGCGCATATTGTGTTTATATTATATTTAATGAGTGCCCACTGGACTACTCGGTGTGATGATTTTGAGCCGTGTGTAAAATAATTTAGGTCGATTTTACAGAAATGAGAAACGAGGAAGCAGCCAAAAGACCTCTTCCTTATTTCTCGTTCCTTCTATACGGAATAATATTGACGTTACGACCCCTGCGTTCCGCACGCTGGGTCTTCACGGGTACATATCATTGGCGATTTTCCACGCGCTTACACGAATCTGTACTGTATATATTTTACTAACTTGCGATATGTGTTGGCTGTGGGCCGGAAAAATTTCGACAAAATGATTTATTTAAGAGTATAAAACGATTTTTAGATATTATAAATATTTATTAATGCATATAACAAATAAAATATAAAGTTACCATACAGACCATTCCATAAACAAAATTCATAAAATCGCATCTCCCTCCACGCCGACTTCCAAGCAGAGCTCCATCGAGGTTGTGAGGAAGTGACGTGGAGAGAGAGCTCCAAAAAAATCTCTCACCTAAAAAATTCACAACGAAAGTTTTATAGTTTTTTAAAATAGTTTCAAAAATAGTTTTCGGTTTGAAAAACGGTTCAAAATGGTTAAATTTAATGTGAAAATGAATCGGTATTTATACCTATTTTCTGTCCCTAACCTCGCGTGTTAAATTTGATGTAGTAAAACAAAATTCGACCTTGTTATTTTCTAGTGTATTCTAATCTTTAATTTTATTATTTTTCAATTTATTTTAATAATTTTTTATTTAGAATTTTTTATTGAATTATTTCTAATTCAAATTTTTGATTTAAGTTTCATTTTCATGAACTTTTATTGATTTATTAATTTTCGGTCGAATTTGTTGGGTTTCTATGTTATATTTGTGTTTGTATCGTGCGAATCTTGTTGCATTTTGTTATTATTTTAATTTATTTTTATGTTTATTATTTTATATTTAATTCTCTTTTTTCTCATATTTGGTAGGGTTTAATTGGTGTTTTAATAGGTTTAATTTTTGAATTTGCATGTTATGTTTGCCTGTGTGTTACCGATCAATTTAAACATTTTTCAAAGCCGTTTGTGTTCTGGCCCAACATAAAACACTTGGGGGTCCATAAAATTGCGACCCGGAATTTCGATTGACTTTTCAAAATAATATATACATTTTATTTTAGCATTCTCATTCATAAAAAGTATCTACGATAAGGTTAATCATCAGGATAAAGATGAACTTAAGGTCTGGCTACTGTACGTAATCAAATAAAATTGGCAGTTCAGTTTTAATATCAATGTGAATCAGTATAAGTTAATAGGATCACTGAAGGCTTGGGTTTCACTTTCGAGTTGGATTGATCTTGAAGGGTGATTGATAGAAATATGTGAGAGTTTCGATATTTTGCTGGTTCTTCTGTTATTTCGGATTTGGTTGAGCATTCTTCTGAATTTCTGAGTTGGGGTGTTTTGCCTTTGTTGGTTTTTCGTTAGGCCGAGGATGAGACAGCATATTAGGAGTATCATATTGAATGTTATACTCAGTGGTAGGATAAGTTCTATTGATAGGATTGTCGCGCTAGGTTCACTTTTCTGCTCGACTTGTTTTCCTGGTTGCTTGGTGATTGATAGGACGATCTTTTGAATTTCTTGGATTGGTTTGTTACTGGGATTTGCTTTAGCTTTCTTTTGAATTTGTCTGGTGATGATTTCTAGGGTTTTCTTTATTTCTCGGTTCTCATTTTTTATTCTGGATATTTCGTCATTATTTTTCAATAGGGTTTGTACCATTGCTTGGGTTTTTTCGATATTCTGTTTCAATTCGTCCTTGTTCTCTTTCGTGGGGCATTGCATACATTGGAGGTTTATCTGTTGACATTCCTCGTTTTCGGGGTTTCTGCAAATTTCTTTGAAGTCTGCGCAGGTGCTGTCTTCTTTTCTAAAAGGTTGGGTTTTCTCGCACGGGTTCTCAGTATTACACTCTCTCATCATTATCATTATCATTATCCACATTTTTGGGTTCATGACTTCTTTTTTTGATATATAATAATCAATTTTATATTTATTTACAATGTTGTTTCATTTATTTACAGTGGAGTTTAGCCCTTTTTACTCTTTCTCTTTTTCCATGCTTGAGTGTATCTCGCACTCCTCTTTAGTTTTGTTTTCTGAAAATCTCATTATCAGGACTTGGGCTTTTATTAATCGCTCGGTTAGTTTTGGGAGTTCTTTTAGTCGTTCTTTGCTTTCTTTAATTATCCTTTGTTGATCATGGATTTTAATTTAGAGATTCCTTTCTTTTGTTTGTTTTCTTTTGAGTTGGCGCTTACCATTTATTCGTTTAGCTGTTTGCTTTTCTAATTTTTGTTTTGCTTCCTGGAGCTGTTCTGTTAACGCTTTGATTTCATCCTGAGTTCGTTGATGATTTTGCTTTATCTCTCTGGCTTCTTTACAACTATCTTCTAGTTGTATTACATATCTTTGTTCGCTTTTTCTGCTGTCTCTCATTCTTTCTGCTTCGGTTTTCCAATAATCTTCCAAGATTACACGAGTTTTTATCTCCGCTAATTCTCGTCTCAATCGTTCATTTTCTCTCTTTTGATCTCTGTTTTCTTCCATGCTGGATGTTAGTTTTCGTTTCACTATATTGACTAACTGTTTGGATTGTATTAACTGTTGATTTATCCGGGCGATTTCTGATTCTTGTTCCTCCACTATCTCTTGCCACTCTTTTCTTTCGGCTCTCCACCTTTTACTATAATATTTTAGTGGGTCTTGTTCGATTGGTTGTACTAGTTGAATTGGACTTGGTATACATTCTCCGTCTTCTAGATTCATTCGGATCTCTATTTCATTCGACTTCATGCTAAATATACATCGATTACAATTTTTTGTTTTTATCATTTTTATTATTTTTATTATCTTTTTACACTTTTTACAATTTTTTCTCCCTTTTACTTTATACTACTGTTTCGTCCGTCTCCCTGAGTCCTTCGTCGGGTTCGGCGGGTACTTGGGTTGGTATTTCCGTCGGATATAACGGCATGAGCAGGATTGGTGGTCGGTTCTGCAAAGTATTTATCTCTTCACGCAAGGTATTTGATATTTGTATTTCTTCGTCTAAGAGATAAGCGAGGTATTCTACATTTTCTGTTAACTCTTCCACTTGCGTTTCTAATTGATGCGTGTTTTCTAACGCTTTTAATTTTTCAATCTCTTTTCGCAGATTCTGCTCATTTTCCTCATATCCTTGCCTTATCGCTGTTATTTCTGCTTCAACTTGTCCTTTCAACTGTTAATTGACTTCGAGTTGATGTCTCAGCTGATACTACAACTCCTCGGTGTCCGTTCACCTCCTGTTGGAGTTCTATTATCCTCTCGTTTAATTGTTGGTTTTGTCGTTTTTCGTCTGTAAGTTGGTTTCTCGTTTCCGCTGCTCTCTTGTCCATTTCATTGAATTGTTGTTCGTATTCCTTTTCATGTCTCCTGAGCCTTCTTATTGTGCCTTGTCTGATTTGCTCCCGAAATTCTAGTGTTCGGACCTGCTCGTTCAGTTCCTCGATTGTTTGTTTCTGCACTTCGACTTGTTCCCATAGCTCCTAATCTTCCATATTTAATATCCTTTTGGGCAACAGTCTTATTTCTTTCTTGGCTTCTTGGAAATGTTCTTTCCATTTTTTCGCCTCTCTTTTTATTGCTTTTTCCTTGATCTCCGTTTTCCCTTGTTGTTTTTGTTCTTGTCGGTGAGCTTCGTCCTGCTCGATTTGCATTTCTTTCACTATGGTTTGTTTATACACAATCTCCTGCTCCAGTTTCACTATGTGATTAAACTGTTTTGCGTTGGCGTTCTCTAATATTTTGCATTTTATTCGCCATTTTCTTGCTTGATCAGTTATCTGAGTCATCATTCTCTCTTGTCTGTCATCTCTGGGCTCTCTTATTTTCCTTGATGGTTTTGGCCCTTGATTTCTCAGTTTGTCGACTTCCTTTTTCGCATCTTCCCACTTGGTCTTGTAGGCTCTTGTTCGGTCTTGTTCCTCGGTTATTTGCTGAATATAATGTTTGGCGCGTGCTTCCCAGTTATTCCTTGCACGTTCCTTCTCTCCGTACCACTTCGTTTTCCAGTGAAGTGCTTGACGTTTTGCCCATTCTTTGGCTTGTTCCATACTTGTCCTCTTGGTCTTCTCTATTCGGTATTGAGTTCTTATTTGCTCTATTTCTTCCTGCATTTGATGTATGATTTTTATAGTCTCCTCTCCTTCTTCTTGGATTTCTGTTTCTTAATCTTTTATCACTTCTCGTAATCTTTCTATTTCACTTTGTTGATCCTGCTTGTCTTGCTCTAGGGCTTGTATCTCCTTTCTTTGATTTTTAATTCTGGTTTGATTTTGCATAAATTCCTTCATCAGTTTCTCTTCTCGCTCTTGGTACGTTTTCTCCTTTCCTCCTGGATAAGTTATTCTTTGTTCTATTTGTTTTTCCCACTTTTCTCTCATCCTTTTTGTTTTTAAAGTCTCTTGTATTAACTCCTCTTCTGCGATTAGTAGCATTTCCTTTAATTGCAACGTTCTTTGTCTCCATAGTTCTACTTCTTCACTTGCTACTTTTATTGGTTCTGGTTGATCTTTGATTGCTGGTTTTAACTCTTCATCCTCTGTTACAACCTCTTTTGTCGATTGCTTTTCTGTCTCGTTCAGGTTCATAATTGTTTTCTAAATATTAATATCAATTATTCTCTCTTTTCAATCATATCAAAATTTTATTATAATTTACATCATATCTCGTATTTTTGTTTTTATAATTTTTTGCTTTTACTTTAGTTTTATTTACATTTTTACACGTTACTCTCGTTTTCTATTTACTGATCAACGAAACGGAATCCTTTGATCCGCCCGTCGATCGGCTTTCTACATACCGGGCATATATCGACTTTTAGCCCACATGCTTCACATGTGACCATATGTCCGCAAGATGTATAAATTATTTCAACATGTTTTTGCATACATGTTACGCATTGATGCTGCTCCAAAATGGCTTCTTTTATTATTGATTTATCACGATTCTCTTTTGGTTTCTCTTGGTATGGCTTGATTGCTCGGATTATTGCTTGCGTCGAGTCGTACCATTCCAAGTTATTAGCTAACCTTTCCTTGATTATTTTTCTCATTTTTTGAGTATCTACTCCTGATAATAACATTATGGTTCTCGTTTTTGGTTGATCTAAGATATCTTCCACTTGTTGGTTTGTAATTATTACTTCTATGTTCTTTGACTCTTTTTCCTGTTTGTACATACAATTTCCTTTATGCTTTAGCTTTTTAACATTCTGGTCTGGTATTGGCTGTTGATTTTTGCATCCTTCGCACATTATTCCTCTGGCTGTTTGACAATATCATTGACTCGCAAATTCTGCTGCTCGTGGGTTTCCTTTGAAAGTTTTAATCCTCTACTCGAATGTTCTCTTTATAGTTTCTCTTTCCCATATTAATTCTGTTGGATCTTCGAAGTTCTTTATTATCGTTATCTTTTTCTCTCCTCCCTTTTCATCTTTGTCTACTTCCAATTGTCGGAATCCTTCCAATCTGTTTATTGCTTGGTTTCCGACGTCAATGTTAATTCTAAATGGGCAGGTTGAAAATTTCCTCAGGTGTTCTCGTTTTGCTGTTTCTCCTTTCTCCCAATGCGAGAGTTTTCCTTGACAATAAATGCAGGTAACTTCATCCGGTAGTTCGGGGGTTCCTGAGAAAAAGAATCCTTGTGCTGCCATCTCTTTACTTTGTCGGTCAGTAAATACTTTATTGTCTTTGAATGTTAGGTATCTTTGGTCCTCTTTTCTTAGCTGTTCGTGTTTTACTCTTCTCTGTGAGTAAATTACTTTCCTCATTTTCCAGGGTCGTCCAGTTGTGTCAAAACTGGAATAATGTTGAATTGCGATTGTTAAGGTTTTGATTTTTTCCTCTTCCTCTGGTTTTTTCCATAGTCTCGTCCATATCGAATCTGGTCCTTCTCTCATCTGTACTGTTATCTCTTCGCTGATTCGGCTTGCCATCTAAATATCGTCATTATTTTTGAATTTTTGTTTTTCTGATTTTTCTGATTATTTGTATTTTTGATTTTTTATGTGATTTTTATAATTTTTATTTACATATTATTTACACTTTCCTTTCCCCTTTACAACATCTTGTCCAGCTTCTCTACTTCTAATTTTATGTACAAATTATCTTCTCGCAAGAATCCTTCTCCTTGTAATCGTTGTTGCGGATAGAAACGTGGTGTACCAATTGCCGTATTCCAAACCGTTGTTGGTCTTCCGATCTGTGGTTCATTTCCTGTTCTGATTGGGTTACGATAATCCTCTTGTCCTTTCATTGTTAGTATCATATTTTGTTTGAAAGGCCATGTTAACAATTCATCATAATCTCCTCTTCCTACTCTGACGAAGACACTGATATGGGTGCCTGTTGCGTTTCCATCTCCATTTGGATATAGTCTAATGCCCAATTTATAACCATTCTCCTAATTATATATCGGTGGACTGTCTAGAATTCTCTGTGTTCCATCTTTTGCTCTCTGGAGCTTTTCTGCGAATTCGGTTATTTTCCATATAAATGGTGTTGTAGGATGTTTTCTGGCTAGAGAGCTGGTTGTTTCTAATTCCTTTATGCTGTTGGTCACCTGTTGCATTTTCTTTTCCATTTCGGCCATTTTCTTGAGTGTATTACCTTGGCTCTTCTTAAAGTTCCTTCTGGGCTCTAATATTTCTCTTATTAGTGCCTTTTGTGCGTCATTTTCTGTTCGTAGGCTTTTTACTTCCCATGCCAACATTCCTATCGTTTTCATCATGATTTCGGTATGCTCGATACTGTTCTCTACCATATGCTTTTGCATTTCCGCAATTGGTAGTTGTGCTTGGCAATTGAATAATTCTAACGGACATTTGACTGGTTTGCCGATACATTTGTTCCAATGTTCTTTTAGTTTAACTTTATCTTTCCTGTCGCAGTTGTTTGCACATATTCCTTCGTATAGATCGCATATTTGTTCTTCTTTTGGATTCCGATGTTCCATTTCTATTTTTATCCATTCGTCGATGACTCCACAGAATTCGCATTTTTCCTCTCTCTTGATGCACACTTTATGGTGTTCTTTCATAGTCTTTTTCGTTGTGATGGTTTGAAATTTTCCGCATAATATCTCGTTATATTCACATTCATTTGTGTGACTTTCGGCTTCCTTCATCAGTCCTTTCCATTCACATTCTGTTACTCGGCATTGAACTAATAGATTACTGATTTCTTTGTTGGTGGCTTTATCCGTTGTTGTGGGGTCTTCGTCTCCTTCAATCGTTTCGTCACATCCAGGCCATTTTATTGCTTTTGTTTCTATCACTTTTATCGTACAATCTGTACATATTCTGCATCCACATTTCGTCTGTCTCGCTCCAATCAGTAATTCTTTGCATTTGCAACATTTTAATCTTTCTTTTATATCGTTCACCACTCTAATTCTATTTTTCATTATTCGTCTCGTAGCTTCGGATGGATTCTCGCTTCCTCTAATTCTCTCGATGATTGTCTGCATATCTACAAAACTTTTCTGATTACTCGACGTTGCTTTACTTCTATCGTTTTATTTATACATATTTACAAGGTACGCTTTATTTTTACTCCACTGTTGAATCCGGTTCCGGGGTGAATTCTGGCATCGATGCTATCCATTCCACCCAACTTGCTGGATCTACGTGTTGTTGGTTGTTACGTAATCTTCTAATTTCGTCAGCTTGCCATCTAATTTGATCTGCTAATTGTTCATTTATTCTCTGTAATTGTAATATTGTTCTCTGTTGCTCTTCCAGTCTTATGGCTTGTTGTAGACCTCTGTTCACACTTTCCGTTAATACTAGATGAGTATTTGTCCACTGAGTTTGCGCATTGTTGGTTATTAGTGTCATTAATTCGCATTGTCGTTTCCATGTTGCCTCGATTCCTTGATCTTGGTAAATTCCATGATCCAATTCTACAATTTCTATGGGAACATTGGCAGCTGTAGGTTGTTGAATGCCTTCTACGAACGGTGGTATTCTGACTCGGTTTTGTTGATTTGCATTATTCGGATCCATCTGTTGCTTACAATACATCATTAATTCATCGGTATTCTCTCTGTTTGGTTACTGTCTCTGACGCATTTTGTACAATATTTATATATAAATATACATACTATTACTACTATTATACTACATAATATTTTACACTATATACAAGATCCTTTTCTGTCTTATACCATCGTCTCCGGGGACTCTATACGCAGTGTCCGTATATCCCCGTATTTCTCATTGGTTATCTGATATACATCAAATTCATTTGACCATTGTTGTATTTCGATAATGGGCGGTTCTTTTAACCAGAGTCCGATTGTGCTGGAATTTCCTATGATTTCATATTCCTCTGTTCTTTCTGCATTGTATTGTCCTAATTCGATATCGTAGTTGAATTTTTCTACTGCTGGCCATAATCTTCTCTTCGTTGGTTTCTTTCTGCATTTAGTAGTTCTCACTAGTTGGATTATTATCAGCATTACTACGCTGCTTACTATTGCTGTTGTTATCCAAATCATCTTAATCATGTAATTCTTTTCGTTAGTTTGCGTAGTCGTGTTTTTCCTTGTATTGGTTGTCTCCATTATTCTTTCTTTTGGTTGTACATTTTTAAGTGCTTTCTGGAGTTGTAATGCTTCGTGAATTGAAAGGTGGCTGTCGTCCATGAGCATTCCTTTTTGCCATGTTTCGTTACTTGTTTTTCTCTCAGATTGTTTTGTTGTAGATTGATTGGTCGCGTTTGACTTGGGTGGTTTCCTTGTTATCGTTCTCCAATGTTCATGAGTTCCCTTTTGGATGTTTATTACATATTTTCCGAGTTTTCTTTTCGTTGGGATGCGATACTTTTGATTCGTTATAGTTTTGCTTGTTTTACATTGGATTCTTCTGTTTACTGTTTCATTTCCTTTGGGTTCGTATACGCAGATTTTTGTGATGGGTTTTTCACCCGTGTTCTCAATTAATATTTCCTCTTCATTTGCCGCATTTGATTCTATATTTATTATTACTGCTTTACTTTCTCTGATCTGTCGTTGGTACGGTTCCTCTTTTGTTTCTTTTTCCGGACGTTTTGTCGTAGTTGATTTTAGTAGTTTTCTTGTTATTGATTTCCAGTAATCATCTCCTCCCCTTTGAACGTGTACTATATACTTTCCGCGTTTTCTTTTAGTTGGGATACGGTATTTTTGATTTTTAATATCCTCATTTGACTGACATTTGATTCTTTCATTCATCGTTCCGTTCTTTTTTGTTTCGAATATACAAAACTTTTGTAATGGGTTCTTTGCCCATATTTTCAACTATTATTTCTTCTCCACTCCTTGGGTTGTATTCTACTTTTATTATTATTTCTTTATTTTCTCGTGCTCGACGTTGATATGGCTCTTCTTTTGGTGTTGTGAATTTCTCTCCCAGGGTTTTGGCTAATGTGCAAATTATTATTATGTCGTTGTTGGCACATATTATATATTCTGCATTGCCCTCCAGACTATCCCATTCGCGTTTCTTTCCTGCTTTCATGTTCATTTTCCAACAATCGATAATTTTGTTTTGTATACACACTTGTTCAATTGTTTCTATTCCTCTGTTCGTTATTCGTAATTTGCCTATCCCTGGCTCTACTTGGATTCTTACGTTTCTATCTTTTGTAGCTTCTCTACATACGTCTTTGGTGGTCTGACATGATGATGAGTTTTCGGATCGTATTTCCATCTTCCCTGGTTTTCCTATTGAGTCGAATTGGCAACTTATGCTTGTATTCATTGTCAGTTGTAAGCATATTCCTTCACTTGAGATTCCTTTCTCATTTATTGTTCGTATTCTGAACGAATTTATTTCCTTCGTGATGTTTTCGTCAGCTTCCGTTAACTTGATTGATGTAATTAGTATCATTATTTTTTGTAGCAGGGTCGGTCGGTTTTGATTTTTTCTTTGTTGTAGTATCTTTTTATTATGTAACAGCATCCCTTGGTTTTGTTTTCTCTCGTTGTTGTTGTTGCTCGTTTCTTGACGTTCCTTGTTGGATGATTCCTTTTTCTCTTGTTGTGCGGATTTATTTTCGTCTCTAGCATTTGGTCTAGTATTTTGATCATCTTGGTTTTTGCTGCTGTCACCACCTCCTTCATTATAATTTCCATCTGGGTTTCTTTTAAAATGTCGTCCTCGACATTTATTACTTCAATTATTTCCTCGTATACTTTTATTATTCTTGATTTTAGATCGTCTATCTCTTTTATCTCTTGTTTGCTCGCTTGGAATCTTATTTGCTTTCGATGCCATCTGTGTATTATCATCAATAGTTGTTCCTTTCTATCTCCGATTCTTATTGCTTCTTTTGGATGATTGGTGAATTTCAGTCCTTCCATTTCAACATTGTTTTATCGTCTTTGGAAATGGATAGTGGCATATATTGTTTCTTTTAATAGGACGTTTCTATTTCTTACCATGTAATTTAAATCGAATACTTTAAGTGATGAGCCTTCATAGGTCCATTTCATCAGATTGGCTGCTGCTTCGTCTTGTTTGGCGTCGATAGCTTCCCATAGTGTTTGAATTGTTTTGTCCATCATTTCTCTTTCTCTTATTGTCGCATTACTGGTTATAAATTTTACTGCGCTTGCCTGTCTTGATTTCAGTGCATAGTGTAGTACATTATTTTCTCCATTATCATTTTCTTTGAACGATGATCCTGTTTTTAGTAGTTCCCTCAGAACTGTTGTAGAAACATCTGCTGCAACTGCGAACAATAATGGTGTTTGTCCCTCTTCGTTTGGTATATTTGAGGTGTGTCCGCATTTCTGCATGAGTTGGATTATATCCATTATCCTTTGGGTGTTTCTATGTTGTACTACAATATGTAAAGGTACGTTCCCTTCTACATCTGCCATGGTGAAGATCATGGGTATCCTCTCTTTATTGCGGTCCATTTCTGGTGGACTTCTAGCTCCTTTGGCGTAATCCATAGCAATTTTCCCGCCTTGTTTACTATTCTCATCCATCCTTTTCCTTCGACCCATTCTGGCATAATTTCTCCGATGGCTTTTACTATTTTATCCATCTTGTCTACGTTATCCTGGGTTGCGTTTAAAGTTATTTTTGGTTCATCTGATTTGGGTTCTTCTGCAGTATTATTTGATGTCGCTTCTATTTTTCGACTCATCGTTAGTCCGCTTATGCTCAGTTGTTGGGTTTGTGATCTGGTTTGCATGCCTCGATTCTCTGGTTCTCTTGTTATTGTTCTAGGTATCGCTTTGCATCTACTCACGTTTACGTAAATAGGCCTAGTGAGTGGGTTATTGACCAATTTAACTCGAGCATTGTTCTCGTTTACATACATTATCTCATATGGTCCTTTACCACTTCTTTGCAGTTTTCTGGCTACTCCTGGAATAATTTCTGGCGTCGCAATTATTACCCAGTCTCCAACCTGAAAATTATATTCGCGTACGTCTCGCTTTTTATCGTGCAATTCTTTATAACTCTCTTGATTAAATCTAATATTCATACCTGCCGTTTTCCAGATCTCTTGCATTCGCTCCTTGAAACCTGTTACATAATCATCAATTTCCATATACTGTGATATCGGCGGTTGATATTCCAGGTCTATCGGCATGTTGCATTCTCTGCCGTACATTAATTTAAATGGGCTCATTTTTGTAGCCGAGTGTATCGACATTCTATAAGCCATAAGGCATAGATTTATATATCTATCCCAATCCTTTTGGTGTCTACTTACATAATTTGACATCATTTCGATTAATATGCCATTGAATCGTTCGGTTTGTCCGTTTGTTTGTGGATGGTATGGCGATGTTCTCAATTTCGCAATTCTGAAGTAGTTTGTTACTTCCTCTATGATTTCGCTCATGAAGTTGGTTCCTTGATCAGTCAGGATCTGTTTGGGTGTTCCGTATCTGCAGCATATTTCTTCTACCAGAATTCTCGCTATTGTTCTGGCTTTTTGGTCTGGTATTGCGAATGCTTCCGGAAATTTTGATAAATAATCTGTCACTACCAATATATAGATATTTCCATCGTTGGTTTCTGGTAATGGTCCTACTACATCCATTGCGATCATCGTCATAGGTTCTGGTGGAATTGGCATTGGCTTTAATTGTGCCTTCAGTTTACTTCCTGTGCTTTTTCTGGTTGCACATATCAGACAATTCTTTATCCATCCTTTTACGTCTTCTCCGATATTTGTCCAATAATATTTTTGGCGTAGTCTTGCTTCCGTCTTTTTTGCTGACATGTGTCCTCCAAGCTTTCCATCATGGTATTGCATCAATACCTCTTTTCGTCTACTCTCTGGTAAACACATGAGTCGTTTCTCGCCATCCATTAATAATAACCACCCCTTCTCTATGGTATATCGATGTCTGTGTTTATCCATATGCTCTCTTAATTTACTATTGTTGTCAAAGATTTTCATATCATTAGTTTCCATAAATTCGATTATTGTTTTCAACTCTTCGTCTTCTTTCTGCTCATTTCTCAGTTTTGTGAAGTCGATATCTTCTGCGATTATCATGCATATTCGTCTTACATCATGATCCATTAGTTCCTCGAATACAAATCTTGACATGCAATCTCCGTTGGCGTTGGCCTTTCCTGATTTGAATTTGATATATGGTGAGTATTCTTGCAACTACATTGCCAATCTCATCAATCTGCTAGAGGCTTCTTTGTGTTGTCCTAACCATACTAATGGTTGGTGATCTGTAGGGATATATATCTCGTGACCCCATAATAAATATTTGAAATGTTTAATAGCTTGGATTATTGCTAGTGCCTCTCTTTCAGTCACAGAGTAATTCTTCTCATGTTTCTTGAATGTTCGACTGTAATATCCGATAACTCGTTCCCTTTTCTCATCGTCCCATTGTCCTAGGACTGCTCCAGATGCATATCCGCTTGCGTCTGTCGCTAACAAAAAACGGTTTCTTAAAATCTGGGTGCACGAGTATTGGTGCTGATATCAGTTTGTCTCTGAGTGTTTCAAAGGCTGTTTGTTGTTCCTTTTCCCATATAAACGGGGTATCTTTTTTTGGTTAATTCTTGTATTGGTTTCGCGATGGTTGCAAAGCTCTTGATGAACTTTCGATAATATCCACATAGGCCTAAGAATTCCTGCACTTGCGTGACTGTTTTTGGTACTGGGCAATTTTTAATCTTTTCGATGTTTCTAAGTCGGATGTCTAAGTCGGATGCTGCAAATATATCTTTAAATTCCATTAGCAGTTTTTGTAATTGCTCTTTCTCGGTTTCGTTTAGTAGCTGACTATCGATTGTCCATAATTCTTCCTCAGTTCCTTCAGTTTTTGTTGCTAGGAGTTCAATATCCATAATTGGTGTTAGTTTCCCCAATCTTTCGTTTTCGTAAATTACTTTATCTTCCTCGTCAAAATTTGTAATGTTGATTGGAATTTCACTGTTGTCGTTCTTTTCTTTTCTCAAATTTGTGATTAGGTTCGAAAATCATTTCACCTCTAGTTTCCTCGTTCACTTTCACGTAACAAATCATTTGTGTGCGCCCTGGCACCACTATTTTCTCTGAGCATCTCACTTCTGATTTCAACATACATATTCGTCCGGTTTTATCTCTCAACTCCATCGATCCTAGATCAATTATTATTTCTTTTAGTAATTCTGGCATGAAGTCTGTTCCAATTATACAATCTGCGCTCAGTCTCCTGATAACTGCTAAATATGTATTGATTTTTCACATTTTTGTATTCAATTATCGACCAGATGTTTCCGATGACTGCTACTGATTCTTTGCTGCAAGTTATTACATCCATGTTAGCTTCTTCTATACATGGCCATAATCTTTATGGTATTTTATCCATTTTTATTGCTGAGATGTTTGCTCCGGTATCAATCATTGCTTTAATCTCTACTCCATTTATCTCTATGGGTATCGTCAATGTTGGTCCAGCTAACGTTTGCAACATGGCTATAGTTCGGGTTTCTGGGTCCTGATCCACACTTCTCGATCTTTTGGCTGGTTCTTGGTACTAAGTCTGCCCAATTTGGTTCGTATGGTACCGGATAAATGTTTCGTAGTGTTGTTGGTCTTGGTATCGGTATGTGTCGTTCTACCGGCGTATTTCTCTCTACTGATTTTGCTGCTTTCTTTAAACATTCATATACTGGTGGTGGATGATTATAATGTCCACTATGTCTTGTCTTTCGGTTTTCCCATTGTTTGAGCTGCTCTTGAGTTAGCATTTGTGTTCCCCCTTGATTTTCGTCATTGTCGCTGTTATCACTGCTATCATCTTTGAAGTTTATCTATCGTTTCCAGTTACTCGTTTTCTGTCGTTTCATTCTGGTTTTCTCAGCTTCTAATCTCATTATTGCTTTAAATTTTCGTCCAACTTCTTCATCGGTACCATTCATTTTTGTTAGAATTCCTACCAATCTCTTTATCTTGTGGATATCTTTTGAGTGTCCATGTAACACCATTGTTTTTGCCAAAAACGGTAAGAAACCAATTGCCATTTTCCAGTTGATTTTCCTTTCTCTTTTGTATATATCGAAACATGCTAACATTTGTGTTAGGATTACTCTTACGGTTTGGATAATGAGAATTATTCCTAAAGTTCCTGCCATCATTTGTCCGAAGATCAAGAATCTTCCCCACATGGCTTTCATCATATTTGCTGTAGCATGTTGAAAATGGTCCGGTGATAGTAGCAATTCATAGTTAGGTTTCTCTCCATAGTTGTTACCTCCCGTTATTGTCACAATATTGGATAATATTGCTTTCCTTTGCGCTGGAAATAGTAGATGTTCTCTGACTCGTTCCAGATCTTTTGTTTGGTATATTCCACTTTGTGATATATCTACTGGTTTGAATTCCGCTTCACTGGCCAACTCTGTAAGTCCAAATATTTTTGGTGGTGCTACTATTACTCGAGTTGGAAATTGTAACCAGCTTCCATCTCTTATTTCGAATAATGGTCCATATACATTACTACAACTGAACATATTAGGTACGAATTTTTCTGGACTTATCATCCTTGTTACTGGCTGAGCGAATCTGATTTTTCCTTTATGCATTATTTCTAATTCATTTATGCATTTATCTCTTGGAATTGTTGAATTTTCTGGCAATTTCGCGATTGTCTTTTCACATTTGTATGTATACATAACTTCTCCAACGATTCTCCCAAAATATCCTTCCTGGAGTGGTAGTAATGGAATTGCGTTATCCGGGTTTGTGATTGCCATTGCCAATTTTGTTTTTAGTATTTCTCTGTTCAGGATACAGTCATTTTTAACCAAATCGTAATATATTTTCTCTGTTGATGCCAGTCCTTTGTGATATAAGAAATCCATCTTGTTATTTATATACAGATATAGTTTCACATCTTTAGGGTCTATCTGTGCTTTTGCGTTCGGTATTGCTGTTCGCGATAAGAATATTCCTTTGTAATTTGTACCGGCGACCATTTCGTCGCACTTGCTCACCATTCGCCCTTTTATGAATCTCATTCCGATTGTAGTATCAGTTGATATTACTACCGTTGGCGTGACCTCTGATCCGATAGTTGTGGTAATTGTTGGTTTTCCGATTCTTCCGGTTCTCCGTAATTCATCCATTGCGCTTTTTTGCGTGTTGGTTTCTGTTTCACTGTGCACTCGTCCTTGCACTTCGTCAAATATTGCGCTTTTCAATAAAGTGAGTCTACAAGTTCTGGTATCGGCGTGGTATACGATCGTTGACATTCCCGTATTGCATGATCTATCTGTTGCCAGGCATTGGGGGTACTTTTTCATTGCTTGCGTGTCTGGATCAAAATATCCTTGATATTTCTCCAACTTTACTTGGTAACTTTCAATCACTACTACTCCTTTGACCAATTGATTTAGTAGAGCGTACTCTCCACCTTCACACGTTCCGTCTCCAGCCGTTATTCTTCCTGCAGCGTATACTCGGGTAGTTTTTATTTTTCCTTCTTCAGCTGCTACCTGCACTCGTCCAGCTATTGAGATGCGTCCTGACGTAAATCCTTCTTCACATTCGTTCCGCGTTACTGAAACCACGGTTGTTTCCGTTCCAGCTTCTATCATTGTTGAATGTGAGTGATGTCCGCAATGAAATGCTACAATTTTCCGCGTTACCGAACATTCCTTGATTTCCGTTTTGATGAAGTCCACTTCTTGATATACATTATATGATACTGCTGTAGCTGTTGTCTGCAATCTACCGGGGTTTGCCGCTTTGCATTCCTCCGTTTCCTTTAGTGAATATTTATCGCCAATCTTTATGTTATCACAATCATATACTACAAACGGTTCTACTCCTTTTATGCACATCATCCATATGAGTATTGTAGTTATGATTGCATTCATCCCTTTTCTGGCTGTTTTTGGATCGCTTGCATTAATCGTTGTTTCGAATTCCGTTAATAACTCTTTTAACTTTGTTTGCATCATCTCAGTTTGATCATCTTTACTTACCAAATTTATAAAAGCTTGCCATCCGCCTTGCGTCAAGATGAATGGTTCGATTACTTTTCTGATAATATCCGTTATCGCGAATTCATATCCGTTTGGGTTGTATCTTGGAGTTCGCTTTCTGTATATCACTATTGTATTATACATCAGGTAGGCCATTCCTACCAAATATCTATTTGGGTCATCTGATCGTTTTGTCAGGTGATTTATTATTAACAGTAATTCCTCCGGATCTTTGGTTGTGGTTCGCACTTTATTGTCCATTATCTTGTTTATTATTGGCTTTATTGCTGCCCATAGCTGTTTCGCTTCGGTTCCGATATTGTTAAGTTTTAAATTTCTCTTTATTTCTGGATTTGCTAATCCCAGCATATCAGCTATTAATCTGTTGATCCACCTTGCTCCTGGTTCTTGGCCTCTCAGTTTTCCTTGTAACTGTTTTGTCACTTGACTGAGCTTGTTTAATTTCGTTGTCAATTGATCCATCTGCAATTGTTCTTTGGTTTTTCTTTCTGGAGCTGGTTTGTCGGTTTTCGGTCGTCCTCTGGACTTCTTTTCCATTGCCGTACCTGTTTCTTTTCGTTTGGGTTGCTCATCTCCCGTTTCTCTGGATGTTGTAGCTCCTCGTTCGTTTATCCAATTATCCCATTCGTCTCCCGTTGAGTTTCGACGTCTCCTCTCTTTCTTTTTATTTTCCTCTTCGGTATCTGGCTCCATAATTTCGACTGGTTGTCTTTGAGCACATACTAGTTCGTCTAGTTCATCTGTTATCATGTCGTTTTCGTTTTCTGTCATGAATAGATCTCTTGATTCCGGTATTCTCCTAGTTGTTTCCTCATCCACGATATCATTAAGATCATTCAGTATCTCTTCATCTCCTGTTGTGATGACGATTACTTCATCTGCGGCAGGTGGGACTTCTGGCGTATTTAGACTTTCTTGTCGTCTTATTGGCGTTTTCGTTTTGATTTCTCTTTTGTTAAGTTCTCTACCTGCAATTTTTGCTACCGTTAATATATTTATTAACCCCAATTGCATTTGTGTAACTCCGATTTCGAGATCGTCATCTAATGATCGTCCTTCGTATTGTAAGTGAAAAGGTAATTCGTATGGTATTCTCTTTTTTACTTCACTTACCTTGGCAGTGATATAAAATTCTCTTTCAATTGGTTCGAAATCTGGCGTCATAATTTTTAAACTATATTTCTCTATCGTTTCGGCTGTCCATTCGGTGTGTTTCCATTTTTGGATAATTTCTCGGAATTGTTCTGGATACCACGCATACATTCTTCGATATTCTTCTATTTCCTTTACGATGTTTCGCAGATTCTCTACTCTGTTACAAGAATCGATTATCCATTTTGCCAAATCTGTTACAGCTCGTCTTTGATTCTTGGCGCCGGTTCTCAATATCGCTGCTAACTCTCTGCATTTTTGCGTTTCCGTTAATCTTGTTAGTCCTTCTTCCACAGAATCATCCATGTCTGTGGGCAAGTATCTTGTTCCTGGAATTCGTTTTTCGAGTACACTGATTCGCGGTCTCGCTTGTTCTTGTTGGATTCGCAATTTCATTTCTCGTTCCGTTTCTACTTCGATGGTAATATATATTGTATCATCTTTTACGAATTGAGGTGTCACATGTTTTTTCAGTAGAAATTGTGGTACTCCTCCTGCAACATTTTCAGTGGGTTTTGGCTTCTGACTTATCATAGATCTTGGATCTACTCCCAATTTTTCGCTGTGTCGCCCTTCCCATTTTCCGGGTTTGGCGATTGAAATTAAGACTTTTCGATTAAATGGCCACTCTAACTTTCCGTCATATCTACCTTTTGCTAACAGAAAATACACTGATAGATATTTTCCTTTTCCTACCCCATCTCCGTTTGGGTACACTCTCAATTTCATTCGGTATCCTCCGATTTCTGTATAGAACTGATGACTTGTAATACCGATGATTTTCTCTTCCTCAGCCGATTTTACTTTTTCCGCCCATCCACCTATTTTCCATGTGTATGGGGCTAATCGAGCTCTATCATTTATTTCCTCGTCTTCTTCTGGTTGCCATTCCATTTCGTTTATCATTTCCTCGGGTAAATTTTCGTATGGTTCATCTTCATATAGTTCTAAGGTTGTTTCATTAGCTGCATCTTCTGGCGCTTCTCCTGGTATGTATTTTCTCCATTTCGGTTCAGCTCTCTCCATTTTCCATTTCCACTCTCTTGTTTTTTCATCATACACCTTTTTCCATGGTGTTGATCGGCATCGCGAATCGTCTATAGGTTGTAATTTTGTGCTCAACTTCGCATCTTGTCTCCATAACTGGTAGATGGTTAGTATTTGGCCCATTTTTCTTTTCATTTCCTCTTGAAATTCTTGAATTTGTTGTTCCTTTTTTGTTGTATTTTTTCTCTCTGGTTCATCCATGGCTATGATATTAATGGTTTGTCCGTCTTCCCATATACCTAATTCGTATATCGGGGTTCGTTCTCGCGGACTTATTTGTCGTTTGTGGTACATTATTGTCACATCTTCTACCATGCCGTCATCACTATTTTCGATTATCGGTTGTATGATTTCTCGGTTTATCCGTCGGTATAATTCATGCATTTGACAATCGGGATCTACTACTATTTCTTTTATTTCATCATTCGGTAATTTTATCTTTATCTTTATTGGTTCGTCTCCCCTCATATCTCTTTGATGCTCTCCGTATTTGGCTATCAACTCATCTGTTCTCTCGTTGTCAAATCTCATAATATCTGTATCTCGCACCGCTTCTACAAACATTTTCATTAAGATCGGTCTGGTTAACGATAGTCTGTTAATATATTTTCTAGCTTGGTCTATTGCTTGTTCTGTCATTTTGATCTGGTTTTGCCTCATTATCTTTTGTCTCACTTTTTCTAATCCGTTTTTTATTTCTTTGGTATACAGTATTTGGATTTTTTGCCATATTTCTGCTGTCGTTTCTTCGGTTTCACTCTTGTTTAGTGTTATCACGTTTATCCCGTTTGGCCATATTAGAGCGTCCGCGAGGTGTATGTCTCGCTTTATTTTCCTTCCTTGGTAATATAGAGGTCTATTTTTATAACTGGGTCCTAGCTTTTTCACTACCCAATCATACAATTCATTTGTGCTTTCGCCTCTTGTTGCTATTATCTGTCTCGGTATATCTGGAAAATCAATAATTACCTGATACTCTGCTCTATCATATTCCTTCAAATTCTCTTGGTACTTTTTTATCATGTCTTTCCATGATGCCGTGAATGTACCATAATCTTGTTGGTATCCTTTCGCAATTAATTTCATTATCCTGCTGTACATGGTTGTATCTTTGAGGTTTAAGAACATCTGATTTCGATCTACTTCTTCTACAATCTCGTTAATTTCTTTTACTGTCTCGGTTTCATTTTCTCTTGGCACGTTCGTTTCCATTTCCTCTAATTCGGATTTTGATTCGTCTTTATTTGGTTTATTTTCATCACATGATTGAAATATTTCTCCGCCCAGACTGCTTATTTCACTTTCGTCTTCATCTGTTTGGTCGTCTGGTGTTTGTTTTAGCATATTGATTTGTAGTTGTTTCTCCTTTTTCATTATCTTTGTTGGCCCTTTTGTTTGAAACCACATCTATTTTATTCTGTTCTTAATTTGAGCTTCACTCCACGTGGGCTTTTCTTTTCTGACTCTTGTCTCTATTTTTTGTAGCAGTATCCTCTGGATTCGATTTTTTGTTATTATTGGTTCTGATGTCTTTTCTTTTTCTTGTGACGTTGATGTTTCCTGCTCATCTTTTTGCAGTTCCAATCTTGGTTCTTCCCTTTCATGTGATAGGGCTCTCTTTGCCAACACTTCTATTTTTTGATCTAGTGCTTGTTCTTGTTCTAAATGTTTTAACGCTCCATTTATCTTTAATATTAGTGCCTTTTTTCCAAGTTGTTCTTTTTCTTGCTTTAGGATTGCTTCTTTTTCTCTTAATTGATCTTCCTCTTGTTCTAGAGCTTCCTCTTGCTCTATTTTCTCAAGTGCACTCTATCTTTTTTGTTATAATTTCCTTTTCAAGTTCGTCTATCTCGTAAGTTAGTGTTTCCTCGTTTTGGTCTTCTGTTACCATCATCTCTGCTCGTTTAATCTCTTGGGTTTCCGGTTCGTCCGGTTTCTCCGTTGCCGTTTCTTTTAATTGTCGACGTCTCTGTTTTTCCTCCTCTGTAAATTCTTTGATAGCTTCTATTTTTTCCATCGAATTTAATTTGGTCGTTTTCTCGTCCGTTATCATATCTCCTCCCCCTTCGTTCTCAACACACTGCTCCGCAGTGTGAATTTCGTCTGGAATTTCAATTCTCATCATATTGATTCTTTTCGGGGTTTTTTTTCGATTTTCCCATCTTTGCTGGATTTCCTGGGCTTCGTCTGTTTGTAATCTTTGCCATTCAGCTTGTTGTTGCTCTTGGTATTCTCTATTTCGCAGCTCTTGAATCTCTTCGTTGCTTCTCATTAGATTGATTCGTTGTTGTTGTATATTGGTGGGCATCTGTTGCATCATCTCTTTTAATTCCATGGGCATTCGTTGTAGTGTTTCTCGTAACATGTCTATCTCTTGTATCACGTTAATTTGTGGATTTCTCATAGGGTTATTTGGTCTTGGTTGATTTGACTCTCCTCTTATGCTGCATCGCCTTGCGATGTGTCCTTGTTGACCACAGTTGTAGCATGCCTTGTTATCAAGTTGCCCACATATTCTCTCAGTGTGCCCTCTTCTTCCGCATTTCTGGCAGTTGTGATTCCGGAAACAATTTTCTGATCGATGTCCCATGTTTTGGCATGTGGAGCATTTTTCGTTTGCGTTTGGATTGGTCCTGAAATTATTATTATAACTTACTTGGTTATTACCTCTATCTTCCTGATTTCTCGTTGATGGTGGCTTGAACATCTGCTGTGCTCTTGGAATGAATTGATTCATAGCTGGATTGATATTGTTGTTTTGATTGTTGGCATTGACTGTTGACGTTGTTAGTTCCGTGGCCAAGACTGCCACTTGATATCCCAGTCCCAGATGGGCTTCACATCTGTTTGCTATTGCTACTGCTTTATCTAATGTTTCTGGTGCCAAGCATTCAAGGTTGGCTCGTATGTCTTCTCTTTTAATTCCTCTTATGAAGACGTCTACCATTTTATCTTCGGGCAAATCTGCTTCTCCGGAAGCTTCTTTGCACAATTTCTTTAATTCACAGGCATATACTGCATTCGATTCATCTCGTCTTTGTTTTCGATGTAGGAAGTCCAATATCTTCCTATTTCCTTTTTTCTCTATTCCGAATATTTTTACTAAGAACTCTTTAATCTCTGTCCACGTTGTCAATTTCTTTACGTCTCTTGCTTCTTCCACGAATACATCTTGTGCGCTTCCTTTTAAATACAAGGGTAGTCGCTCTTTTACTTTTTGATCTGTCCAGTGGCAGATATTTTTATAAACTTCAAATTCCTTTATAAACGTATCTAATTTGTTGAGGCTGCCGTCGAACGGTTCTCCTCTAAACTTTTCTCTGAATTCTCTTACTGTTACATTATTGTTATTCGACATTGTATTTGGGTCCGGAATTGAAGTTATGTTGGAATTTATAGAAGTTGTCATGTTTGGATTGTTGTTTAGGCTTTCTTCTTCGCTACCTGATTCTATCGTTGCCAACTGGTTCTCGATATTAAGTAGTTCGTTCTCTTCGTTACTGTTGAATTCAAAATCGGTCAATCCGCTATCTGTACCGTTTCCTGTTGCTGCTGTAGTTGAAGCTCCTGTATTGGCACTTCTGCTGTTGAGGGCTTTTTTCTTTTCTTCTACTTTTAACAAACTCATTTCTTTATTCTCTTTACTTTTGCTTCTCGTATGATTGCTGACGCTATCAAAGTTTACGGTTATTCGTTTGCTTAACTGGTTTTATCGTTGTTTCTTTAGGTCTATTTGTTTGTCCTCTCTTGTTTTGGCTGCTTTGTAATTTCTGGTTGATTATCGGCTCGCGACTACTTCGACGTTTATTCTAAGTTCTTTTCTGCTTGATTATTCAAATTCCTTTATTATCGCTCTGATTGTCGTTTGTTCTGAAATATTTCTGTTTTGGTTTGCTTTGGAATTGGCTTGGATTGCTTTGTTTGGATATTGATTCCTAAAAATAAATGACACTCCAATATTTTATACTCTATACCAATTTCTCCTCCGTTTACCATACTATATACGTTATCGTCCCTTGTTCGCCTTTACCGCGGTGGTCTTCTTTATCTGACTCACCCCCCTCATTTTAAGTCCATTTTTACTTATCTATACCTCGTAATAAATATCTATTAATCTCGTATCAGTTATCTATATGGTCTTATTAATTATCTATATAGTTGTATCAATTATCTATATCATAATAATAATAATAATCATCATATTCATAATCTCATTCATTCCGTTAATTATTTTTCCTATGTCTCCCAAAAAATTCATTTACTTAATCCTCAGTCGCTGGCGCTCTATGCCCTCTATCGCTTCCGTTGGCTCTTCGGCCTTCTGCTTTTACCTTTTTAACTGGCCGTATGGGACCTTTAACATCTATTATAATCATGTTTCTTCTTTAATCATATCTCTTTTCATTATAATCGTATCATCTTTAGTATTCAGTTATATCATAATCATATCCTATCTGTAATGTCTTATCATAATCATATCTCATTTCTATATCCTATTTCATAACTGTTCCTCATCTTTACTAATCTAATCATAGTCATATTCTATCTTTAATATCAGTTTTTATCTTTACTCACATTCATATTGACTTTAATCTAAATCATCTTATTATTTTTCATCGTATTCATCTAATTCTAATCATCGGAGTTGAGTTTCATCAGTGACTTTTGGGTATGTTTGAGGCCTCACACTGACTCTCAATCCATGGCGTCTTTTGTCTAGCGCATTTTTCCGGTTACGCTTTACTCACCGCCACTCGGATATTTGGTACTCGGTGTGGGATCCGGGTTGTTGTACCAAACTCCTCGCTGGGAAAACTAAAAAAACATTCCCTCAGTACTCGGTGTGGGATCCGGGTTGTGTACCTCAGAGAATATAAAAGTATGGAAATGCCTAGACGTTCAGTCAAGCTCCAAAAGCGGTTTACCTGACTTCCCGAATAGTGAAAAGAAAAGGAAGCGATAAACGTGGGCGCGGAAAATTTTCTCAATAAAACTATCTACTATCTGCCCGCTCTCCCGTCAGATTCCCGGCACAACTCGGCCGCCCTGATCTGACCTTAGTAGGTCCTTTTGAGTATGAACCATTTACCGGTTAGTTCACATCTCACCTACCGTTTGGTGCCCTCGATACCCGGTGTGGGATCCGGGTTGTGTATCGAGTCCCGCCCAGCAAAAAAAATATTCATTCGACACTCGGTGTGGTATCCGGGTTTTTGTGTCGAACGGCTCAGCACCACCAGTCCCTTGGCTGATAACAACCTGAGCACGACAGTCCGTAGCTGTCCTCTGGTGCCTCACCACCAGCTAGGGAAAAAATCATCTCTAGGTACCTTTACACAACTAATAAACAAAACTATTAATTCTCTATATCGTGTACACTTTCACTCACCTCTCGGTCTATCTCTTTACTTCCCCCTTCAAAATTTGTGGTAATTGCATCAACAAACTCCCGGTTGCTTGCCGGTTGCTTGGTGACATATGCGACTTGGCCTACCAGTTCCTTTCTCAGTAGGGTTGATCAAGGTTTCCCTCGGGTGAGCTTACTATCATTTGATAGTTCAGGTTACCATTTTCCTCGTCTTATCTCGATATAATATCAATAAAACAAAAAGAATCATACACTAGGAAACTCGGTTGTCGAAATTTTTCCGTCCAATATTTTGTGTCTCTGTGCATGTGCTTTAATTATTTCCTTGATTCGGCTTTCATGTGTTTGATTTATTATTTTTATTTATCATTGTCGGATTATTTTATTTTGTTATTTACGAACACTGCATATTCATTTTTTTTTCATTCATCTTGCCATCTGATAATAATTCGAATAATGAACAATACATTTTTATTTTATATCATCATAACAATTTAGATTCATGGAAAATAAACAGTTAGTCTTTCTTTTATTTTTCGCTGACATAGCATGCAGTGCGACTCCTGTGCGCATCCAAGGCAGTAACTCAGGTGTCCGCAAGGTATCACCATTACTCGTGCTTCCTCTGTTTTGCACGCATAGCATTCCAGATAAGCCTTGGTTTGTTCTTTCATTGTTGTTGCAATCTCGTCCTCAATGTTTTCGACCTTTTTCATCAACTTGTTCCAATTTTTCCCAAATTCGGTTATCTCCAATCTCATGAATAGAATTTCATATATTCTTTCGGTTGTTACGTTTTTATCATCATCAATCAATTTTATTAATATGCAGAGTTCGTCGGAGTACAGGTTTAAAATCGTTTCTATATCTTCTTTAGCTCGTTTAATTAATTTTTGTTTATTAATTAGTTCTTCTAGATTATCGTTTTCGATGTCTAAGATGCCCTTCAGTTTTTCTATTATTTTTTCTGGTTCCATCTCTAAAATATTGAATCTTTTAATTGCTCCTTATACTTGTTTAAATACTAATTAGTTAAATTTAAATCCATTCATTAGGCTTTTAATTTTTAACTTTTTAATTCATTTTATATTTTAATAATTGTAATTACTCGTTGCAATTTATTTTATTATCGTTTACCTCCTCTACTTGGTTCTATTGCTTTCTCCCGTTTATCGTCACTCCCCTTACTTACCCCATTTCATTTTATCCCGAATTTTGCCCTTTTAATGATATGTTGTTTACTTATACGTCCTGTGAGTGTCGTTGGTATCTTACTGGATGTTGTATCGTCAAGCGTTGGTAGTTGTTAAATGTCCTGGCGTTGATTTCTATACAACTTTAAAACAATTTCATATCAGTTTGTTTCCTTGGGGTTTTTGCAAAGACAATCATTGTTGTTTTAATTGTAGTCAGTTTGGTTGTTTTTTATCGTTTATATCATCTCTCAGCGGTTCGATAAAATGTCGTTCTGACATATTTTATTTAATTCTAAGATTTTTATTTCGGTTTCTTTTGGTCCTTTGCCAACAAAATTATGTTTGATCCCGGCTGAGCCCCCAAATTTGTATGGTGGGCTAGTCGTCTGTTATTTATTCTCTTGATTTGTAGTCAGGTTGATCGCTTTTCATCGATCTTTCAATTTTTTTCATCGATCTTTACAATTGATTTTACAATCTTTAAACTCTACATTCCATCTCTCCGGGGTTTGGCAAAATGTCGTCCCGACATCTCCATTTGATAAAATAGTTCTGTATCGTGTCCCTTCTCATTTGTTTGTACAAGAAAATCATGTTGATCCCGGCTGAGTTCCCAAATTTGTATGGTGGGTTACAGGGTTTTGTCATTTGTTTAAATTGTCCTGTGGTTGCCCCAGTAACGCCATACAAAATGCTTCTAGTTACCACTCGGCACCCGTTGCTAGGCAACGTTGGAAATGTGTTCGAGTCGGTGGATTGTCCGCAAAAAGTGAGCATCATTACTAATACTGTAATTACTCGGACAACCCTCGGGTTCACGAGCTGTCGATAGAAGACCTATGCTCGCTTGGCTCTGTCCCTTGTGTGACAAGTTCAAGATCAGATTTATGTTGACTGTTGGAGATGGGACGATGGTTTGAAAACGTGATACGAGTATTCATGATGATGATTGTATGCAAAGTGTATCTTGGAGATAAATTAACAATGAACGCGACTTATTTATTTCAAATCAGCAAAAAATACATAGCGTTTGTGAGCTAATGTGACAGACTTGGGGGTTGTGCTGCTCGGCGTCGGGCACGCTCCTTGCGTCCCGGCCGACGATTATTTGATGGAGTGGCGGACTGGTTCGTAGATTGCGGACTTTTATGCGGCATCTGGGACGGGGCGAAGACAAGCGGGTATGTTACCGCTTCCCCCTCCCGACAGACTGCTAGGGCGACCTCCAATCCCCTGATTTGGGTGCGCAAGCTCTGATTAAGCTGTCGCTCTTCCGCCCAACCCTTTTGTGCCGCCGTGAGCCTGTGGTAAAGAGTTTTTATTTTTGTTGGATCTGACCAGGTAGCCTTGATTTGTTGCACTTCTCGAGTCATTTGGATTATCTGGGTGAGTAGATTTGCATTCGCATCCCTTGCGCGAGCCAATTCGGTTTGCAGAAATTGGATGGTTGCCATTGCTGTAATAACAAAATCTTTAAATTTCTTTACGGACTTAATTAAATCGAAATCATGATTATTGCAAACATAGTTATAAAATAAATTCATTCGAGAAAAGGAATTAAGACGAACGACAATTAAAAGAAAATTTCTTGTTAATCACATACAACATGTCCTTTGTCCGAGAAATCAGGACTCTTCGGAGAATTGTCTTTTTAAGTCCTTCCTCTGAGTAAATGCCGGATATGGCCGTCGGGTGGATAAGCCTCCGCAATACGCCCGACGCGGATGTCCTCTTCAACGTTCGTGAGGTACATCTTCGCCTTGACCACGTTCAGGTCCACTTGCTCCTGCACCCTTTCCCATTGAGTGAGGAGGTTTCGCGCGTGCTCGCGGGTTTCTTCGGCCGTATATCGCTGTCCGTTGGGCCAACAAGGGTCCTTTGCCAGGCCCAATATCTGCCAAGTGAGGGGGTATGGCCTCTTTGGTTGTAGCTCCTTGATAATTGCTGTGGCCTGTGGTATCTTCAGATGCTGTTCATCGGCTCCTTGGGTGGGGGTCCAATCGAGTGGCATGATTCCTTCTGAAATGACATTGTGAATAAACCGTTGAGTACAAAGAAATAAAAGTTAATTTATCTAAATCGTCTGCATGATTTGATGTTCGGTTACTTCGGAAAATTAAAGGGTTGATTATTATTTCGTTATACGAGCAACGAGGGTTGTTTTTTAGAGACGTTATAGTAAAATAATTCTTAATATACAGACAGCTAAGGGGAGATACTTATAGCATTCGTGGAGTGGGAATAGTTGTTTATTGACGAAATGCGACGATTGTTTATGAAATGTAACATGCAAAGGCATCTATGTAATTGTTCGAGCTTCTAAAATATAGTTTCCTTGTATTTCTTTCATGGTCGTTATGATAGTCTTCAGAATAATACAATACATCCTTATTACAGTTGGTTGATTCATGAAAGTTAAGGTTCCTAATACACATTTATTTATAATTTAGCGATTTTTCTCTTGAAATGACGTTAGTAAAGCGCATTCGACTAGTATTTCGGTAAATTTAATCGACAAAAGTAGAAGAAATGATGACAGCTCTTGAGACATATATCATTCACGATTTCGATGTTCCTGGATATCTCTGATTATCTACCTGGGGAATTCATGGGGAGCAAAACTAATTTGTATTTTGGCGTGTTGGAAAATTGGATACCTGAATATTAGTGCCATAGTAAATTACTGTTATTAATTAGTGGATTTTAATTAACTCACGACGGACAGTTAGCATGGTTATTTATTAAGATTTCTCGACCTTATTTATTCAAGAGTAATTTTACAAAAATTACCTGGAGTCGGTGAGTTTGATTCATAATCCACAAAGTTTTAAAGGAGAAATCGATAATTAACTAGACTGAAAATTCAATAAATGATGGTGGGTGCACTATCGTTATGTTGTTGATAGTTTAGCACACTCGTATTTATGCAAATTGAATCTCGAAGATCAACCCATTTTGGAATTCACTATTTCCGGTTGGTCAAAGTTGATTTATAGTTCAGGTTGATTTTAACTTTGATTTTGTTTATATTTAATATTTCTACTTTCTTAGTGTAATATCCAGTTTATTCCAGGTTTACTCATGCGTAGCTCGAATGTCGATGATAAATTCAAGTAAGTTAATTTTGTTTGATTATGTCATCATCAATTTAATTCAAAGGGTTTTAAGGTTGGTTCAGTCGTAGTTTGGGCATATTGTGGATTCGTAGGCGACTGTGATGGTTTGGAAGGCTGGCGAATCCGGACTCTATTTGGAGGGTGTATTTTCGATCGAATTCCGTGGTTATATTTTGGGATTTCATCAAGTTTCACCTAGCTTTCTATTAGGTTAGTGATTTAGTTTTGTTATGTAATTTCGTCGTGATTTTAGATATACTTTATGGTCATGTTATCGATATTGAAGGACTGAATCTTATCTACTCGATGGATTTTTGTAAATTTTTGGATCTACTTCTCGGTTTATCGTTTCGCTTTCTGCCGATTATTTTGGTGATGATTTCAACTATCAATAGAGTTGTCTCCTAAACTTAGCTTATCCAGCACGCTGGTCATACTCGCGGTGCGTTCCAATCTATTACCTAGTCAAAACTCTCCACCGGCACTGATTTATAAGAAATCGATTTGACCCTATGATCGTGTATTTAATAGGTTTGTAATGGCAATATTAATTTCACGTGTTCTCTTCTGAATTTCGCGATTAATGTACAAATTTATAAGGAGAGTAGTTGTACCGCGTTTTGAATTTGAAGTTACTTTCTATAGTTTACACCGAAATAATTAAAGCAAAAATATTATAATTAAGTTAAATCTTTCATTTAGTATTATGAATGTACCGTCGAATAAAAGATTTATAATTACGAATATGAGTTTACCATTACGAAAAGGATTAATAATATGAATCTAAAGTTAATAATATGAATTTATCATTAATAAAAAGGTTTACCGTTACTAATATGAATAAATACTATGAATTTAATAAGAAAAAATTTACAATAGGTAATCTGAATTCATGATTAATATTATGAATTTACAATATAAATTTAGGATGCATAGCGTAGATTAATATCATGAGTTTATAGCAAATAACAACGATTTCATTTATTTATCCCCGTAACCTTCCCTTTTAATAGGCCTTAGACGCATTTTATGTTTATATTATAGTTAATGAGTGCCCACTGGACTACTCGGTGTGATGATTTTGAGCCGTGTGTAAAATAATTTAGGTCGATTTTACAGAAATGAGAAACGAGGAAGCAGCCAAAAGACCTCTTCCTTATTTCTCGTTCCTTCTATACGGAATAATATTGACGTTACGACCCCTGCGTTCCGCACGCTGGGTCTTCACGGGTACATATCATTGGCGATTTTCCACGCGCTTACACGAATCTGTACTGTATATATTTTACTAACTTGCGATATGTGTTGGCTGTGGGCCGGAAAAATTTCGACAAAATGATTTATTTAAGAGTATAAAACGATTTTTAGATATTATAAATATTTATTAATGCAAATAACAAATAAAATATAAAGTTACCATACAGACCATTCCATAAACAAAATTCATAAAATCGCATCTCCCTCCACGCCGACTTCCAAGCAGAGCTCCATCGAGGTTGCGAGGAAGTGACGTGGAGAGAGAGCTCCAAAAAAATCTCTCACCTAAAAAATTCACAACGAAAGTTTTATAGTTTTTTAAAACAGTTTCAAAAATAGTTTTCGGTTTGAAAAACGGTTCAAAATGGTTAAATTTAATGTGAAAATGAATCGGTATTTATACCTATTTTCTGTCCCTAACCTCGCGTGTTAAATTTGATGTAGTAAAATAAAAATTCGACCTTGTTATTTTCTAGTGTATTCTAATCTTTAATTTTATTATTTTTCAATTTATTTTAATAATTTTTTATTTAGATTTTTTATTGAATTATTTCTAATTCAAATTTTTGATTTAAGTTTCATTTTCATGAACTTTTATTGATTTATTAATTTTCGGTCGAATTTGTTGGGTTTCTATGTTATATTTGTGTTTGTATCGTGCGAATCTTGTTGCATTTTGTTATTATTTTAATTTATTTTTATGTTTATTATTTTATATTTAATTCTCTTTTTTCTCATATTTGGTAGGGTTTAATTAGTGTTTTAATAGGTTTAACATGCGAGGTTAGGGACAGAAAATAGGTATAAATACTGATCCATTTTCACATTAAACTTAACCATTTTTGAAATCGTTTTTAAAACCATTTTCAGAAACATTTTGAAATCGTAAAACCATTTTAAAAACCATTTTTCAAATCTTATTTTTAGGTGAGAAATGTTTAGTGTGGAACCCTCTCTCCACGTCACATCCTTGCAACCTCGGTAGAACTCTGCTTGGATGTCGGCGTGGGGAGAGAGGTATTTTTATTTTATTTTATTTTATGCGATATTATGAAATTTTATGTTATGGATTGAAATGGAGGGTAAATTATGTTTATTTGTTTAATAAATATTATTCATATTAATAACTTGTTTTTATATATTTAAGTAAACTAAAATTAATTCTGTCGAAATTTTTCCGGCCCACAGCCAACACATATTGCAAGATAGTAAAATATACATAGTACAGATTCGTGTAAGAGCGTGGAAAATCGCCAATGATATGTACCCGTGAAGACCTAGCGTGCGGAACGCAGGGGTCGTAACGTCAATATTATCCGTATAGAAGAAACGAGAAATAAGGAAGAAGTCTCTGGCTGCTTCCTCGTTTCTCATTTCTGTAAAATCGACCTAAATTTATATTACACGCGGCTCAAAATCATCACACCGAGTAGTCCAGTGGGCACTCAGTAAATATAATATAAACATAAAATGCGCCTAAGGTCTATTAAAGGGAAAGGGTACCGGAATCAATTAAAGTGAAATCGTTGATATAACTACGTTGAATTAATATTTCGAAATGAAATTAAATAAAAAGCATTGGTATAGTTAAATTGACTTCATATTTAAATTAGTAGAGGATTATTAAATGAATAACTCAACGATTCAGTTAAATTAAATTATAAGTTAAAATAACTATTGATTATAAATAAAGTAACAATTAATTTATGGATTACAATTAGAATAGTTATTGAGTAATTCATTCATCAAATTATTATAATTTAGTAAAAGTAAAGTGATTAAGTTATTATAATTATTGATAAACATTAAAGCAACAACAAGTAAATCATTGATCCAATTAGTTTTAATAAAGATGAAGTAACGATTGAGTAAAAGCAAGTAATTGAATTAATACATTGATTAAGGATAAAGTAATTATTGGTTAGAAATGAAGTAGCTTATTGAGTAACTAATTTCAGGATTAAAAAAGGAAAATAATTTATTGGTTAAAAATCGGGTAACTCTTTGACTACAACTAAGGTAATTCTTTGACTAGATGATAAAATAATTGATAAATTAATTCGTAGTTTAACATTAAAATAAAATGAATTAGTTACTTGAAAAATTGAATTAACTCCTAGTCATCGATTAAAAAACTGAATTAACTGAATCGTTGTTATAAAGTAAAGCTCGCATTATTAATAAATTAAATTTGTAGATAAATTACATCGATGGGATTAAATTTTAATTAATTAAATTCAAAGTAAGAAGAAACAAAAATTTACTTAAGAAATTGATGATCCAAACTAATATGAGAAAATACATTCCATAGATATCGTAAGAATGGAATAAAAGAACTGAAAATCTTCAAATCTTCAAAAATTCAAAACATTTATTATTCCTTGCGCGATAAATACTCCATCGTCCACTAAATAGCGAATAACATCATCGATGAGCAATAAAGGATCATTCCAATAGTCAGGTAGAGAGTAGACTCTGAATCCCTACAATGACGTTAAACTCGTGCGAAACTGAATCACAAATTAAACTACCCACCATTTACTTGACCGTTGCACTGCTGTACTTAAAGATCACCCTTGACAAATGCAATAGAAATGCTTGACAAAATTCTAAACGAATTAATTACATTAAAAACTAAGATATAATGTACGAAACTTACCAGATCGCGGAATGTCGAATTTTCGACAATCGCCGAAAATTAATCATTAATTATTCAATGAACGGAAAGAGACAAATTCCACAGGATAGACATTCCAAGCGTAAACAATGTCAATGTTATTGATAACCAAATCAGTTTATTTCGAATAATCAATATTTTCAGTATCCGGCGAATCTACTAAAACGATGGAAAATAATTCACAGTCAGAGGAAGTAATTAAAGGGCCAGGAGCACTATTGGAAGGAGAGGGACTGACGGAACTGGTCGCCATGCATAGTGGTAATTCATTTTTGAATTTTGTAATTATCGCTTTTAATAATAATTAAACGATTTTAATTGTAAAACCTCTTAGTAACATTATTAGATAATTTGTAATTTTCAACCAACGTTAATTTTAATAAACTATTTACATCACAATGCATCATTCATAAGACGGCAGAGTCCAGTGCACAGTATCATCAACTTGGACGGTTCCGTAACAAGATTAATAACATGACGTCGAATTATGATTAGAAAGAATAGTCCTGTAGTTGAGTGCTCTGAGCTTCATTGAGGAAAGTGATAGCTAACGTTTATTTCCTAACGCTTACAACCTTGGTGTATAACTTTCAGATTAGACTGGTTATTTCAGTAATTGAATGAACTATCAGGTGCCTATGAAATCGACGATAGAATGAGATCTCTGAAGTGTTACTCCTAGTTATATAGTTGCTGCTCACTAATGAACATACTCGATTGATCGTGAGATTATTGACATTGAAGAAGGGGATCTAATTGATAGGGATCATAAGGGTGTTTACAACAAAATAATATAATATGACTTCTTCTTGACCCATGATATGTTTAGTCACGAAACACCTTATCCAAGACCTTAATGATGAAACCCTATGACGTTAAATACCCGAAATATTTCAAGGGGAGTATTTTTCCAGCAACAACCTGAAATCACAACCCATGTTAAACCCTATTAGCCGAAATTCCAAGTAAAATAACCTTGATTATCGCATTTCTGAGGCTTTCCCGTAAGTGAATATTCGTTGACAATATTTAATTTCAGCTCTCAATGCTACACTCTCCCTCGCAGACCGCTGGAGATGGGCTTGGGCCCAACACCGCCAAGAGCGATGTCCGGAGTTTCCGCCGTCGAAATTCCTCGACCGGGAAAATCTGGGAGTGGGCACATCTACGCAATGGAGCCCGTCAGAAGAAATACGTCAGCAGGCCCAACAGCAATTAGAAGACCTATTATATCAACAGCGAGATTTGGATTCGCAGGTGGCCCGAGCTCGCCAGCATTTGGCAAATGTAGAGGAAGATTTGCTGGCGGGTCGGATTACCAACTCATACTGGCACCACCAACAGACCTCTCCAAGCAGCACACGCAGTACTAAAAGGCCGACGATGGCCATTTCCGGCTTCACACCTGAAGAGTGGGTGGTGAGCCAATTCCCCTAACAGTAGTGACAATCCTGTGTTGGTTTTGAATCAATATTGTAA
This sequence comes from Schmidtea mediterranea, assembly GCA_022537955.1. NCBI lineage: Eukaryota > Metazoa > Platyhelminthes > Tricladida > Dugesiidae > Schmidtea > Schmidtea mediterranea. Next base: position 146,639,165 of record CM039680.1, on the reverse strand, counting down.
TTTGTGATTTCTCGTTATATTAATCTTAACAAATAAAGTTTATAAACTTGTTGTTAGTTGTTTCTGCCAGGTAAAGTCCTTCCTCGCTGTATACGAATTTTGTTTAAATGAAAATTAATATGGTGTGCTTATACCCGTAATATAAATCTCGAATTAATTTTGTTTATAATAGCTATGAATCCAACTCAGTTATTACAACGGGAACTATCCCGAGCACAGCAGAGCAATCGAACGCTTTATGGACAAATCATACAGCTGACCAAGGAGGTCCAGCGAGTGAGATCTACCTGGGCGGACCCGGCCAGGCAAAAATCCGTCTACCAACGCCTAACCACGGCTCAAAGGGGCTGGGCAGAAGAGCGCCAGTTAAATCAAAGTCTCCGGACTCAAATCCGAGGGCTGGAAGTCGCCTGGCAGCAAGTCGGGAGGGGCAAGCGGTAACTTACCCGCTCATCTTCGCCCCATCTCAGTTATCCTACCGGACACAGGCCCACGACCCTACACCTGCCAAAGATTCGTCAACCGTCCCATCTAGCAGTCGTTGACCGGGACGCAAAGAACGTGCACGCCGCAAAGCCGGACAGCGACTGGACAGAAAACAATCTTGAATAATTAACTTGACAAATGAACTACATGTTTCTTTAAAAATTTTAATTGTGATTAAACCAAAATTAACGTGTCCTTGATATAATTAAACTAAAATGATCATCGGAAGGTCGTGAATATTCTCCAGATGTCGTCGAAAAATAGTCTCCTTATCTTACTAGTCAGCGTGAATTTTAAATCTCCACACAAAGGACCAAATGATTAAAAAGCGAGCACAGGTCTTCTATCGACAGCTCGTGAACCCGAGGATTGTCCGAGCAATTACAGTACTAGCGATAATACTCAATTTTTGCGGGCAATCCACCACTTGAACACATTACCAACGTTGCCTAGCAACGGGTGCCAAGTGGCAGCTAGAATCATTTTGTATGGCGTTACTAGGGCAACCATAAGGATAAGCAAGATTCGAAACCCTGTAACCCACCATGCAAATTTGGGGGCTCAGCCGGGATATGAATGATTGTTTTTGCAAAGAACCCAAGGAAATATAAGCAAATGTTTAAAGTTTAAATGGAAAATGTCGGGACGACATTTTTGCCAAACCCCGGAGAGATGATATAAACGATAAAAAACAACCAAACTGACTACAATTAAACGACCAAACTGACTACAATTAAGACAACTAAATCAACTACCGGTGAGAGAACACAATGATCATTCTGCAAAGTCCCAAGAAAATAAAACTGATATGATATTATTTGAAAGTTGTATAAAGATCGACGCCAAGACATCCAACATTATCCGACGATACAACATACAGTAAGATACCAATGATACTCACAAGACGCATAAGTAAACAACATATAATTAAAAGGGCAAAATTCGGGATAAAATGAAATGGGGTAAGTAAGGGGAATAACGATAACTACGGGGGGAAAGCAATAGAACCAAGTAGAGGAAGTCAACGATAATAGAATAAATTACAACGAGTAATGAGTAAAATAGTAGTTATAAAATGAATCAAAACAGTAAACTAAGAGTTGAATGAATGAATTTAAACATACAATTTAGTTAATTAGTATTTAAATTTAATTGGTAATTAAAAGAGATTCAATAATTTTAGAGATGGAACCAGCAAAAACAACAGAAAAACTAAAGGGCATCCTAAACTTCCCTTGATATTGGTAAAGACGTGACAACTGAAAGAATATATGAAATCCTATTCATGAGATTGGAGATAACCGAATTTGGAAAAAGTTGGAACAAGTTGATGAAAAAAGTCGAAAACATTGAAGACGAGATTACAACAACAATGAAAGAGCAAACCAAAACTTATTTGGAATGCTATGCGTGCAAAACAGAAGAAGCACGAGTAATGGTGATACCTTGCGGACACCTGAGTTATTGTCATAGATGCGCACAAGAGTCGCACTGTATGTTATGTCAGCGAAAGATAAAGGAAAGACTAACTGTTTACTTTCCATGAATTGTTATGATATAAAATAAATATGTATTGTTTATTATTTGAATCATTATCAGATGACGAGATAAATGACTATGTGTAAAACAACGTAAAAGTAAATATGCAGCGTTCGTAGATAATAAATAAAATAACCTGACAACGATAAATAAAGGTAATAAACCAAACACATGAAAGCCGAATTAAGGAAATATTTAAAACACATGCACAGAGACACAAAATATTGGACGGAAAAATTTCGACAACCAAGTTTCTTAAATGCATGTTTCCTTTGTTTTTTTTTGTGTTTTATCGATATTATATTGAGATAGGACGAGGAAAAATGGTTAACCTGAGCTATCAAATGATAGTACGCTCACCCAAGGGAAACCTTGATCAACCCTACTGAGAAAGGAACTGGTAGGCCAAGTCGCGTATGTCAGCAAGTAACCGGCGAGAGATTGATCACCTCTTTTGGGGATCTTGTTGATGCGATTACCACAAATTTTGATGGGGGGAGTAAAGAGATAGACCGAGAGGTGAGAGAAAGAGTGCGCACGGGATAGAATTCAGAGTTTTGTTCAATAGTTGTGTAAAGGTACCTAGAGATGATTTTTTTCCCTAGCTGGTGGTGAGGCACCAGAGGACAGCTACGGACTGTCGTGCTCAGGTTGTTATCAGCCAAGGGACTGGTGGCGCTGAGCCGTTCGATACAAAAACCCAGATCCCACACCGAGTATCGAATGAACATTTTTTATTGCTGGGAGGAACTCGATACAACAACCCGGATCCCACACCGAGTATCGAGGGCCAAACGGTAGGTGAGATGTGAACTAACCGGTAAATGGTTCATACTCAAAAGGGCCTACTAAGGTCAGATAAGGGCGGCCGAATTGAGCCGGGAAATCTGACGGGAGAGGCGGGCAGATATTAGGTAGTTTATTGATAAAATTTTCCGCGCCCATATTTAATCGCTTCCTTTTCTTTTCACTATTCGGGAAATCAAGTAAACCGCTTTTGGAACTTGATTGAACGTCTAGGCATTTCCATACTTTTATATTCTCCGAGGTACACAACCCGGATCCCACACCGAGTACTGAGGGAATGTTTTTTTAATTTTCCCAGCGAGGAGTTTGGTACAATAACCCGGATCCCACACCGAGTAACAAATATCCGAATGGCGGTGAGTAAAGCGTAACCGGAAAATGCGCGGCCAAAAGACGCCATGGATTGAGAGTCAGTGTGAGGCCTCAAACATACCCAAAAGTCACTGATGAGCTCAACTCCGACGATTAGAATGAGATAAAAATGATGAAAGATAAAATGAATAAGATAAATTAGATTAAAGTTAATAGGAATATGAGTAAAGATAAAACTGATAGAATATGATTACGATTAGATTAAACAGTAAAGATGAGAAATAGTTATGAAATAGGATATAGAAATGAGATATGATTATGAAGAGATATCATAGGTAGGATATGATATGATTGAATATTAGAGACGATTTGATATGAGTATAATAGATGTTAAAGGTCACAGATGACCAGTTAAAAGAGTTAAAGCCGAAGGCCGAAGAGCCAACGGAAAAGATAAAGGGCATAGAGCGCCAGCGACTGAGGATTAAGTAAATGAATTTTTTCGGAGACATAGGAAAAATAATTAATGGAATGAATGAAAGTATGAATATGATGATTTTATATTATTGCTATTATGATATAGATAATTGATACGAAGGGAGTGGGTCAGTTAAAGAAGACCACCATGGTAAATGCGAACAAGGGATAATAACGTATATAGTATGGTAAACGGAGGAGAAATTAGTATAGAGTATAGAATATTGGAGTGTCATTTATTTTTAGGAATCAATAGCCAAACAAAGCAATCCAAGTCAATTTCAAACCAAAGCAGAAAATATTTCAGAGTAAAAGATAAAACAGATAATAAAGGATAATCAAGCAGAAAAGAATTTGGAATAAACGTCGAAGTAATTACGAGTCAATACTCATCCAGAAAGTCAAAACAGCCAAAGCAAGAGAAGACGAATCAATAGAAACAACGACAAAACCAGTCAAGCAAGCATATAACCGTAAACATTGATAGCATCAGCAACCGTACGAGAAGCAAAAGTAAAGAGAATAACGAAAAGAGTTTGTTAAAAGTAGAAGAAAAGAAAAAAGCCCTCAACAGTAGAAGTGTCAATACCGGAGTATCAATTACAGCAGCAACAGGAACCGGCACAGATAGCATATTAACCGACTTTGAATTTAATAGTAGCGAAGAGAACGAACTACTCAATATCGAGAACCAGTTGATGACAATAGCATCCGTGAAAGAAGAAGAGAACCTAGATAACAATCCAAACATGGCAAATTCCATAAATTCCAATACAACTTCAACTCCAGATGCAAATACCATGTCAAATAATAATGCAACAGTAGGAGAATTCAGAGAAAAGTTTAGAGGAGAACCGGTCGACGGCAGCCTCAACAAATTTGACACATTTATAAAGGAATTTGAAGTGTATAAAAATATTTGTCATTGGACAGACCAAAAAGTAAAAGAGCGACTACCCTTATATTTAAAAGGGAGCGCACAAGACGTATTTGTGGAAGAAGCAAGAGATGTAACGAAATTGACAACGTGGACAGAGATTAAAGAGTTCTTAGTAAAAATATTCGGAATAGAGAAAAAGGGAAATAGGAAGATATTGGACTTCCTACATCGAAAACAAAGACGAGATGAATCGAATGCAGTGTACGCATGTGAATTAAAGAAATTGTGTAAAGAAGCCTTCGGAGATGCAGATTTGCCCGAAGACAAAATGGTAGACGTCTTCATAAGAGGAATTAAAAGAGAAGACATACGAGCCAACCTCGGATGCTTGGCACCAGAAACACTAGATAAAGCAGTAGCAATCGCAAACAGATGTGAAGCCCATCTGGGACTGGGATATCAAGTGGCAGTCTTGGCCACGGAACTAACAACGTCAACAGTCAATGCCAACAATCAAAACAACAATATCAATCCAGCTATGAATCAATTCATTCCAAGAGCACAGCAGATGTTCAAGTCACCAGCAACGAGAAATCCGGAAGACAGAGGTAATAACCAAGTAAGTTATAATAATAATTTTAGGAACAATCCAAACGCAAACGAAAAATGCTCCACATGTCAAAACATGGGACATCGATCAGAAAATTGTTTCCGGAATCACAACTGTCAGAAATGCGGAAGAAGAGGGCACACTGAGAGAATATGTAGACAACTCGATAGCAAGGCATGCTACAATTGTGGTCAACAAGGACACATCGCAAGGCGATGCAGCATAAGAGGAGAGTCAAATCAATCAAGACCAAATAATCTTATGAGAAATCCACAAATTAACGTGATACAAGAGATAGATATGCTACGGGAAACACTACAACGAATGCCCATGGAGCTAAAAGAGATGATGCAACAGATGCCCACCAATATGCAACAACAACGAATCAATCTAATGAGAAGCAACGAAGAGATTCAAGAGCTGCGAACTAGAGAATATCAAGAACAACAACAAGCTGAATGGCAAAGATTACAAACAGAGGAAGCTCAAGAAATCCAGCAAAGATGGGGAAAATCGAAATAAAACCCCGAAAAGAATCAATATGATGAGAATGAAAATTCCAGACGAAATTCACACTGCGGAGCAGTGTGTTAAGAACAAAAGGGGAGGAAATATGATAATTAACGAGAAAACAATCGAATTAAATACGATGGAAAAAATAGAGGCCATCAAAGAATTTGCAGAGGAGGAAAAACAGAGACGTCGACAATTAAAAGAAACGGCAACGGAGAAACCGGACGAACCGGAAACCCAAGAGATTAATCGAGCAGAGATGATGATAACGAAAGATCAAAACGAGGAAACACCAATCTATGAGATAGACGAACTCGAAAAAGAAATTATGACACAAAAAATAGACAGTGCACTCGAGAAAATAAAACAAGAGGAAGCTCTAGAACAAGAGGAAGATCAATTAAAGGAAAAAGAAGCAATCCTAAAACAAGAAAAAGAGCAACTAAGAAAGAAGGCACTAATATTAAAAATAGACGGAGCGTTAAAACACTTAGAGCAAGAACAAGCACTAGATCAAAAAATAGAAGTGTTGGCAAAGAGAGCCGTTTCACAAGAAATGGAAGAACCAAGATTAGAACTACAAAAAGATGAGCAGGAAGCATCAACGTCGCAAGAAAGAGAAAAGATATCAGAACCAATAATAACAAAAAAATCGAATCCATAGGATATTGCTACAAAAAATAGAGACAAGAGTCAGAAAAGAAAAGCCCACGTGGAGTGAAGCTCAAATCGAGAACAGAATAAAAGAGATATGGTTCCAAACAAAAGGACCAGCTAAGATAATGAAAGAGGAGGAACAACTACAAATCAATATGCTAAAACAAATACCAGACGACCAAACAGATGAAGACGAAAGTGAAATAAGCAGTCTGGGCGGAGAAATATTTCAATCATGTGATGAAAATAAACCGTATAAAGATGAATCAAAATCCGAATTAGAGGAAATGGAAACGAACGTGCCAAGAGAAGATGAAACCGAGATATTAAAAGAAATTAATGGGATGGTAGAAGCGGTAGATCGAAATCAAATGTTCCTAAACCTCAATGATACAACCGCATACAGCAGGATAATGAAATTAATAGCGAAAGGATATCAACAAGATAATGGTACATTCACGACATCATGGAAAGACATGATAAAAAAGTACCAAGAGAATTTGAAGGAATATGATAGAGCAGAGTATCAGGTAATTATTGATTTTCCAGAGATACCGAGACAAATAATAGCAACAAGAGGCGAAAGCACAAATGAGTTGTATGATTGGGTAGTGAAAAAGCTAGGACCCAGTTATAAAAATAAACCTTTATATTACCAAGGAAGGAAAATAAAGCGAGACATACACCTCGCGGATGCTTTAATATGGCCAAACGGAATAAATGTGGTAACGTTAAACAAAAATGAAACCGAAGAAACAACAACAGAAATATGGCAGAAAATTCAAATACTGTATACCAAAGAAATAAAACCCGGATTAGAGAAAGAGAGACAAAAGATAATGAGGCAAAACCAGATCAAAATGACAGAACAAGCAATAGATCAAGCTAGAAAATATATTAACAGACTATCGTTAACGAGACCGATTTCAATGAAAATGTTTGTAGAGGCTGTGCGAGACACAGATATTATGAGGTTTGACAATGAGAGAACAGATGAGTTGATAGCCAAATATGGAGAGCACCAAAGAGACATGAGGGGAGACGAACCAATAAAGATAAAGATAAAATTACCGAATGATGAAATAAAAGAAATATTGGTGGATCCCGATTGTCAAATGCACGAATTATACCGACGGATAAACCGAGAAATTATCCAACCGATAATCGAAAGTAGTGATGATGGCATGGTAGAGGACGTGGCAATAATGTACCACAAACGACAAATAAGCCCACGAGAACGAACCGCGATATACGAATTAGCTATATGGGAAGACGGACAAACTATTAACATCATAGCCATGGATGAACCAGAAAGAAAAAATACAACAAAAAAGGAACAACAAATCCAAGAATTTCAAGAGGAAATGAAAAGGAAAATGGACCAAATATTAACCATCTACCAGTTATGGAGACAAGATGCGAAGTTGAGCACAAAATTGCAACCGATAGACGATTCGCGATGCCGATCAACACCATGGAAAAAGGTGTATGATGAAAAAACAAAAGAGTGGAAATGGAAAATGGAGAGAACTGAAATGAAATGGAGAAAATACATACCAGGAGAAGCGCCAGAAGATGCAGCTAATGAAACAACCTTGGAATTATATGAAGATGAGCCATACGAAAATTTACCAGAGGAAATGATAAACGAAATGGAATGGCAACCAGAAGAAGACGAGGAAATAAATGATAGAGCTCGATTAGCCCCATACACATGGAAGATAAGTGGATGGGCTGAAAAAGTAAAATCGGCTGAGGAAGAGAAAATCATCGGTATTACAAGCCATCAGTTCTATACAGAAATCGGAGGATACCGTATGAAATTGAGAGTATACCCAAACGGAGATGGGGTAGGAAAAGGAAAATATCTATCAGTGTATTTTCTATTAGCAAGAGGCAGATATGACGGAAAGTTAGAGTGGCCATTTAATCGAAAAGTCACAATTTCAATCGCTAAACCCGGAAAATGGGAAGGGCGATACAGCGAAAAATTGGGAGTAGATCCAAGATCTATGATAAGTCAAATGCCGAAATCCACTGAAAATGTTGCGGGAGGAGTACCACAATTTCTGTTGAAAAAATATGTAACACCTCAATTCGTAAAAGATGATACGATATATATTACCATCGAAGTAGAAACGAAACGAGAAATGAAATTGCGAATCCAACAAGAACAAGCGAGACCGCGAATCAGTGTACTCGAAAAACGAATTCCAGGAACAAGATACTTGCCCATAGATATAGATGATTCTGTGGAAGAAGGACTAACAAGATTAACGGAAACGCAAAAATGTAGAGAATTAGCAGCGATATTGAGAACCGGAGCAAAAAATCAAAGACGAGCTGTAACAGATTTGGCAAAATGGATAATCGATTCTTGTAACACAGTAGAGAATTTATGAAATATTGTTAAAGAAATAGAGGAATATCGGAGAATGTATGCGTGGTACCCAGAACAATTCAGAGAAATTATCCGGAAATGGAAACACACCGAATGGACAGCCGAAACGATAGAGAGGTATAGTTTAAAAATTATGACGCCAGATTTCGAACCAATCGAAAGAGACATTTATATCACTGCCAAGGTAAGTGAAGTAAAAAAGAGAATACCATACGAATTACCTTTTCACTTACAATACGAAGGATGATCATTAGATGACGATCTCGAAATCGGAGTTACACAAATGCAACTGGGGCTAATAAATATATTAACAGTAGCAAAGATCGCGGGTAGAGAACTCAACAAAAGAGAAATCAAAACGAAAACGCCAATAGGGCGACATGAAAGTCTAAATACGTTAGAAGTTCTACCTGCCGCAGATGAAGTAATCGTCATCACAACAGGAGAAGAAGAGATACTAAACGATCTCAATGATATTGTAGACGAAGAAACAACCCGGTGAATACCGGAATCAAGAGATTTGTTTATGACAGAAAACGAAAACGACGTGATAACAGATGAACAAGACGAGCTAGTATGCGCACAAAAACAACCATTTGAAATTACGGAGCCAGATACCGAAGAGGAAAACAAAAAGAAAGAAAGGAGACGTCGAAACTCAACGGGAGACGAATGGGATAATTGGATAAACGAACGAGGAGCTACAACATCCAGAGAAACGGCAGACGAACAACCCAAGCGAAAAGAAACAGGTACGGCAATGGAAAAGAAGTCCAGAGGACGACCGAAAATTGATAAACCAGCTCCAGAAAGAAAAACTAAAGAACAAATGCAGATGGATCAATTGACAACGAAATTAAACAAGCTCAGTCAAGTAACAACGCAGTTACAAGGAAAATTGAAAGGTCAAGAGCAAGGAGCAAAGTGGATCAACAGATTAATAACCGATATGCTGGGATTAGCAAATCCAGAAATAAAGAGAAACTTAAAACTTAGTAATATCGGAACAGAAGCGAAACAGCTTTGGGCAGCAATAAAGCCAATAATAAATAAAATCATGGACAACAAAGTACGAACCACAACCAAAGACCCAGAGGAATTGCTGTTGATAATAAACCATTTAACGAAACGATCAGACGACCCAAATAGATATTTGGTAGGAATGGCATACCTGATGTATAATACAATAGTGATATACAGAAAGCGAACTCCAAGATACAACCCAAACGGATATGAATTCGCGATAACAGACATTATCAGGAAAGTAATCGAACCATTCATCTTGACGCAAGGCGGATGGCAAGCCTTTATAAATCTGGTAAGCAAAGATGATCAAACTGAAATAATGCAAACAAAGTTTAAAGAGTTATTAACAGAATTCGAAAAATAAATTAATGCAAGCGACCCAAAAACAGCCAGAAAAGGAATGAATGCGATAATCACTACAATACTCATATGGATGATGTGCGTAAAAGGAGTAGAACCGTTTGTAGTATATGATTGTGATAATATAAAGATTGGTGATAAATACTCACTAAAAGAAACGGAAGAGTGTAAAGCTGCAAACCCCGGAAAACTACAGACAACGGCAACAGCAGTATCGTATAATGTATATCAAGAGGTAGACTTCATTAAAACGGAAATCAAAGAATGCTCAGTAACAAGGAAAATTGTGGCATTTCATTGCGGACATCACTCACATTCAACAATTATAGAAGCGGGAAAGGAAACAACAGTTGTTTCGATAACGCGGAACGAATGTGAGGAAGGATTTACGACAGGACGCATCTCAATAGCTGGACGAGTGCATGTAGCAGCCGAAGAAGGAAAAATAAAGACTACTCGAGTATACGCTGCGGGAAGAATAACGGCTGGAGACGGAACATGTCAAGGAGGAGAGTATACCCTATTGAATCAATTAGTCAAAGGAGTAGTAGTGATTGAAAGCTATATAAATATATAGAATATCAAGGAATATTTTGATCCAGACACACAAGCAATTAAAAAAGTAACCCAATGCCTGGCAACAGATAGATCATGCAATACGGGAAATGTTCAACAACGTATTCACGCCGATACCAGAACTTGTAGCCACCTTAATTAAAAAGCGCAATATTTGACAAGTGCAAGACGATGACACAGTGAAACAGAAACCAACACGCCAAAAAGCGCAATGGATGAATACGAGAACCGGAAGAATCGGAAACAACAATTACCACAACTATCTGGAATCAGAGGTCACGCCAACGTAGTAATATCCCAATTGGATAAAACCAACCATCGGAATGAGATTTATAAAAGGACGAATGGTGAGCAAGTGCGAACGAAATGGTAGCTAGTACAAATACAAAGGAATATTTTTACCGCGAACAGCAAATAACCGAACGCAAAAGCACAAATAGACCCCAAATGTGAACTATATCTTCTAAAAATAACAAGATGAATTTCCTATATCATAAAGGAGTGGCATCAACAGAAAAATATATTACGAATTTATTAAATGATTGGTATCTTGAACAGAGAAATATTAAACACAAAGTTAGCAATGGCAATCAAAACCCGAGAACGGCATTCTAATTACTACCACTCCAGGAAGGATATTTTGGAGAATCGTTGAGAAGTTATGTATAACAATTATCAAATCAAAAGACAATTGCAAAAATTGCCCAGAGAATCAACAATTTCCAAGAGATAATGCATAAATGAATTAGAAATAATGCATAAAGAAAATCAGATTCGCTTATATATAAGGAGAAAATCGAGAAATTTTAACCTAATATGTTCGATTGTAGCAATGTATATGGACATGTATTCGAAATAGAGATGGAAGTTGGTTACAATTTCCAATCGAGTAAATATAGCACCACCAAAATATTTGGACTGAATGAATTGCCAGTGAAGCAGAATTCAACCATAATATATCACAGAGTGGGGAATATATCCAAACAAGATTGGAACGACCAGAGAACATCTACTATTCCAGCACAAGGCAAGCCATACTATCCAATATTGTGACAATAACGGCGGTAAAACATGGAGACCCAATACGATGTTACTACACCAATCCATTCCAACATCACAGCAAATATGATGTAATAGCCCATTGGGGAAAGATCCTAATCCTCGGAACAAATGATGGCAGGAACTTTAGGATAATTCTCAATCATTCAAATCGATAAGAGTAATCCTAACACGATTTAGCAGCTTCGATTATGACAGAGAAAGAAAATCAACTGGAAATGGCAATTGGGTTCTTAATCACATTTTAGAAGACATGAGTTACATGGACATCAAAAGAATCCAAGATAAAAAGGTTAGTAGAATCCTAAATAAATGAATGTCTGATGAGAAGTCGGACGGAAATTCAAAGCAATAATGAGATTAGAAGCCGAGAAAACCAGAATGAAACGACAGAAAACGAGTAACTGGAAACGATAGATAAACTTCAAAAAGATGATAGCAGCGATAACAGCGCACGATGAAAATCAAGAGGAACACAGATGCTAACTCAAGAGCAACTAAACAATGGAAAACCGGAAAACAAGACATAGTGGACATTATAATCATCCACCACAGATATGAATGTTAGAGCAAAAACATCAATCGAGGAGAAACAGCCGGAGAGAAAGAAGACACGACCTGATACCTAAGAACCAACACATACGAACATTTATCCGGACCCATCGAACCCATGGCAGACTTAGTACCAAGAACTAGCCAAGATCGAGAAGTGTGGATCAAGACCCGGAAACTCGAACTATAGCTATGTTGCAAACATTAGCTGGACCAACATTAACGGTACCCATAGAAATAAATGGAGTAGAGATAAAGCAATGATCGATACCGGAGCAAACATCTCAGCAATAAAAATGGATAAAATACCCGGAAGATTATGGCCATGTATAGAAGAAGCTAACATGGATGTAATAACGTGCATAAGAATCGGTAGCAGTCATTTGAAATCTGGCGATGATTGAGTATAAAAATGTAAAAATCAATTTACGTACTTAGCAAGTCCATACAGGAGATGAGCGCAGATTGTATAATTGAGACAGATCTCGATGCCAATTACTAAAAGGAATAATATAGAATCTAGGTCAAGGAGTTGAAGTAGATAAAACAGGAAAACAATATGTATGTTGATAACAGAGGTGAATGCTCAAGAAAATAGTAGTACCAGGAGCACACAAATGATTTGTACGTAAAAGTAAACGAGGAAACTAGAGATGAAATGATTTTCGAACCTAACCACAAATTCGAGAAAAAGAAAGAACTACCGCTAGCCAGAGAGATAGTGTATGTAATGACAACAGTGAAATTCCGATCAACATTACTATCGATGAGGAAGATAAAGTCATTTACGAAAACGAACGATTGGGAAAGTTAACACCGATGATGGACATTGAACTGCCAACAACAAAAACTGAAGGAACTGAGGATGAATTATGGACAATCGACAGTCAGCTACTAAACGAACTGAAAAAGAACAATTACAAAAACTGGGTAATGGAATTAAAGGATATATTTGCCTAGCATCTGACTAGATCCGTACAAGCAATGTGAACGCAACATACAATATCCATTAACAGACGATACCCCAATCACTGACGGCCATATCGGTTGGCAGAAGCCAAAAATCGGTAGGCAGAAAAAGAAGTCCAAAAGATGTTAGACGCAGGATAATCGAACCAAGTTGCTCGCCATGGCAATTTCCAGTGGTCATGGTAAAGAAAAAGGACGGAACACAACGATTCTGTATAGATTATCGACGACTCAATGCAGTAACAAGACGGGATACATACCCGTTACCAGATATAAACGAGATGTTACAAAACGTACACAAGCAAGAATTTTTTACATGCTAGTCTAAAAAGTGGTTATTGGGCAAATAAAAAAGTCAAAGAGGAAGGACAGGGAGAAAACTCCTTCAATTGGGAAATCTATATCAATTAAGAAATTTCGGATTTAACTAACGCACCACTTCATTTCAGAGAGTTATGACTTTGTAACTTCACGGCATCAACAATGTAATGGTATACTATTGATGATATTATTGATTATCTAACACCCTTCGAGCAACATTAAAAGATATCCGAAACGTATTCGTTCGACTGAGACAATGGAAATTAAAATTGAAACCATCAAAATGCGATTGGGCAAAGGAAAAAGTCACCTTTTTAGGACACATCGTGTCAGCAAAGGGCAAAAGAACCCCGACGCAAGAACGAACGAAAAGATAAAGAATTGCCCTGTACCAAACAGTCACAAGTGCAAGAATTCTTAGGCCTATGTAGATACTATCGATAAGTTCATCAAGAGTATGCAACCATGCGAACAATACAGGAATTAACCAAAAAGATACCTTTATAATGGGAAAAGGACACAACGACTTTGAAACACTCAGAACAAACTAAATATCAGCACCAAATAACTGTGCACCCAAGATTTTAAGAAACCGTTTTTGTCAGCGACAGACGCAAGCGGATACGCATCTGGAGCAGTCCTAGGTAAATGGGATGATGAGAAAAGAGAACGAGTTATTGGATATTACAGTCGAACATTCAAGAAACATGAAAAGAACTACTCTGTGACTGAAAGAGAGGCATTAGCAATAATCCAAGCTATTAAACACTTCAAATAACACTGTAGAGGAACCTAAACCAGATGAATCCAAAATAACTCTAACGCGACCCAAGATAAGTAACAAATGGATATACTAGTAAAAGCCATCAGAGAAATAATGCCAGAATGGGTCGAAGGGAAAGGATGGATGAGATAATAGTAAACAAAGCGGGAAAAATCGCAATGGATTACGCCAAAGGAGCTAGAAGTCCATAAGAAATGGACCGCATCAAAGAAAGTATACGCATGATCTTCACCATGGCAGATGTAGAAGGAAACGTACCTTTACATATTGCAGTACAACACAGAAACACTCAAAGAATAAAGATATAATCCACTTATCAGAAATGCGGACAACCTCAAATATACCAAACGAAGAGGCAAACACCATTATTGTTCGCAGTTGCATGCAGATGTTCTACAACAGTTCTGGAAGAGAACTACTAAAAACAGGATCATCGTTCAAAGAAAAAGACAATGGAGAAATAATTACTACATATGCACTAAATCAAGACAACAAGCACAATAAAAAGAGAGAGAAATGAATGGGCAAAATAATCAAAAAACACATGGGAAGCTATCGATACCAACAAGCGAAGCAGCAGCCAATCTGATGAAATGGACCTATAAGGCTCATCACTTTAAAGTATTCGATTTAAATTAATGTAAGAAATAGAAACTCCTATAAGAAACATATAGCTCAACTACCATTCCAAAGACGATAAAAATGCAATGTTGAAATGGGAAGGGACTGAAATTCACCATATCATCAAAGAACAAAAATCGGAGATAGAAGGAACAACTATGATGATAATACACAGATGGCATCGAAAGCAAATAAAGATTTCAAGGCGAGCAACAAGAGATATAAGAGATGGACGATCATAAAGCAAGAAATAATAAAAGTATAATCGAGAATAATTGAAGTAATATGTCGAGGACGACATTTCAAAAGGACCCCGGATGAAGATAAATGGGAAGGGGTGGTGACAACACAGAAAAACCAGATGATCGAAATACATAAGACGCAAAATAAACCCCAAACAAGAGGAAAAGGACACCCAACAAGGAACTCAAGAAATCGACACAACAACAACGAAAAAAAACCAAAGGATGCTGTTACATATAAAGAACTACAGCAAAGAAAAAATCAAAACCGACCGAACCACTCTACAGAATAATGAATTTATTACGTCATCAAGTTAACGGAGCCGACAAAAACACACGAAGGAAATAAAATTGTTGGCGTTCAAAACAAAAATAAATGATAAAGGAACCGCAAGTAAAGGAATAATGCTACAACTGACAGGAATTACAAGCATAAGTTGCAATTCGACTCAATAGGAAAACCAGGAAAGATGGAAATACGATCCGAAAACTATCATCATGTCAAACACCAAAGAAGTATTAGAGATGCTAACATAAAGATAGAAACGTAAAAATCCAAGTAGAGCCAGGATAGGCAATTCGAAATTAAACAAGGAATAGAAACAATTGCAACAAGTATGTATAAACAAATAATCATCGATTGTTGGAAAAATGAATATGAAAGCAGGAAAGAAATGCGAAGGATAGTTAGAGGCAATGCAGAAATATAATATGTACCAACAATGACATTAGAATACTTGCACATTAGCCAAACCCTGGGAGAAAAAATTCACAACAACCAAAAGGAGCCATAATCAACGTCGAGTACGAAAAAGAAATAATAATAAAAGTGAATCAAACCAAGAGTGGAGAAGAATAATAGTTTGAAATATGGGCAAAGAACCCATAACAAAAGTCTGTGTTTCCGAAACTAAAAAGAAACGGAACATGAATGAAAGAATCAAATTAAAATCAATGAGGATATCAGAAATCAAAAATACCGCATTCCAACAAAGAAAACGTGGAAAGTATATAGTACACGTTCAGAAAGGAAGAGATGATTATGGAAATCAAATAACAAAAACTACTAGAATCAACCTACGACAACGTCTGGAAAAAACAAAGAGAAACCGTAACCAACGACAGATCAAAGCAAGAAAGTGAAGCAGTAATAAAACCTAAAGTCAAATGCGGCTGATAAGAAAAATAGTAATTGAGAATACAGTGAAAACCATCACGAAAATCGCGATACGAACCCAAAGGAAATGAAACATAAACAAAAGAATACAATGTGAAACAAGCAAAACATGAGAATCAAGAAATATCGTATCCAACGAAAGAAAACTTGAAAATAATGTAAATCCAAAAGGGAACTCATGAACATTGAGAACGAACAAGGAACCACCAAAGTAAAAAGCGACCGGTCATCCATAACAAAAAATCTGAGAGAAAAGCAAGTAACGAGACATATGGCAAAAAGGAATGCTCATGGACGACAGCCACCTTTCCAATTCAGGAAGCCTTACAACTCCAGAAAGCACTTAAAAATGTACAACAAAGAAGAATAATGGAGACAACAATACAAGAAAAAACGACTAGATCAACCTAACGAAAGAATTATCATGATTAAAATGATTTGATAAACAACAGAATAGTAAGCAGCGTAAGTAATGCCTGATAATAATTCAATTAGTGAGAATACTAAATGCAAGAAAAAGCCAACGAAGAGAAGATTATGGCCAGCAGTAAAGAAATTCAACTATGATATAGAATTAGACATAATGCGGAGAACTGAGATATGAAAATCATAGGAATTCCAGCACATAGCGACTCTGGTTAATAGAACCGCCCATTTCTGAAGTACAAATGTCAAATGAATTTGATGTATATCAGATAAATGAATGAGAAATACGGGGTACGGACATTGCCGTATAGAGTCCCCGAACAATGGTGTAAAACAAACAAGAAAACGTTGTATAGTGTGTAAAATATTATGTAATTAGTAGAAAGTATGTATATTTTATATAAATATTGTACAAAATGCGTCAGAACAGTAAGAAACAGAAAGATTCGATGAATTAAATGAGTATTGTAATCACAGATGATCCGAATAACGGGAAATCAACAAACCAAGTCCAGAATACCAACGTTCCGTAGAAGGAACACAACAACCGCAGTGCCAATGTACCTATGAGATGTAGAATTGGATCATGGAATATACCAGATCAAGGAATCGAGAACAACATGGAGACGACATGGCGAATAATGAACACTAATAAGAAACAACGCGCAAACTATGGACAAATACTCATGCTAGTATTAACGGAAAAGTGTGAACAGAGGGCTACAACAGCCATAAGACGAAGAGCAACAGAGAAATACACAATTTACAGAGAATAAACGAACATTATCAGATCAAATAGTGGCAGCTGATGAAATTAGAAGATTACGTAACACCAGCAGCATGTAGATCCAGCAAGTTGGGGTGTAATTGGATAGCATCAGCAGAATTCACCCCGGAACCGATTGAAAACAGTGGAGTAAAAAATAAAGGCGACCTTTGTAAATATGTATAACAAAACGATAAAGTAAAGCAACGTCGAGTAATGAAAATTTTGTAAATATGCAGACATCATCGAGAGAATATAGAGGAAGCGAGAATCCATCCGAAGCTACGAGCGATTGAAAGATAATTAGAGTGTTGAACGATAATAAAAGAAATGATTAAAATGTTGCAATGTAAAGAATAACTGATTGGAAGTCGAGACAACGAAATGTGGATGCAAGAAAATGCAACAAAGATTGTACGATAAAAGTAATAGAACAAAAAATGTTAAAAGCCCTGGATGTGGGACAAACGATTGAAAGAGATGAAGATCCTTACACATGTGATAAAGCCACCAAACAAAGAAATTCAAATAATCTATTAGTCTTCAATGCCGATAAAGGAATGCGAATGGAAAGGACTGATGAAGGAAGCCGAAAGTCAACGCAACGAATGTGAATATACGGATACTATGCGAAAAATGTCAAAACACCACAACGAAAAGACGATGAGAGAACATCACAGAAGTGTGCATCAAGAGAGAGGAAAATGCGAATTCTGTGGAATTTATCGACGAATGGATAAAAATAGAAATGGAACACGGAATCCAAAGAGAACAATAGCGATCTATACGAAGGAATATGGCGCGAACAACTGCGGACAAGAAAGAATAAAACAAAATTAAAAAAGAACCATTGACACGAATGTTATCGCCAAACCAGTTCAAATGCCCGTTGGAACTATTCAAGTTGTCTAAGCGCAACTACCAAGTGCGGAAATCAAAGCATATGATAGAAAACAGTATCGAGCACACACACGAATCATGAGAAAACGATAGGCATGTTGGCATGGAAAGGTAAAAACCTACGAACAAAAATGATGCACAAGGACTGATAGAGAAATATTAAGATCCAGAAAGAATTCGAGAGGCCAAGGAAATACACTCAAGAAAATGGTCGAAATGGAAAAGAAACAAAGGATGACCAACAGCAAAAGGAACTAGAAACAACCAGCTCGGTAGCCAGAAAATATCCTTACAGACACTTATATGGAAAATAAACCGAATTCGCGGAAGACTCCATAAAGGAGAGAGCAAAAGATGACACAGAGAATTTAGACAGTCCCAATATATAGTTGGGAAAACGGATACAAATTGGGATTAACTATAATCCAAATGGAGATGGAAAGCAACAGGCACCCATATCAGTGTCTTTCGTCAGAGTGGAAAAGGAGATTACGATGAATAATTACTGGCCTTCAAAAACAAAATATGATATTAAAATGAAAGGACAGAAGATTATCATAACCCAATCAGAAACAAGAAATGAACCACAGATGGATACCACAACCGACGGAAATACAGCAATTGGTACACCACGTTTCTATGCGCAACACGATTAAGAGAGGAGGATTCTTGCGAGAAGATAATTTGTACATTAGAATTAGATGGACCAGATAAGAACGTTGTAAAGAGAAAAAGAAAGTGAAATAAATGTAAAAATAATAAAAAATCAATAAAACAAAAAATTACAAATAAATCAGAAAATCAGAAAACATTCAAAATAAATGACATATTTGATGGCAACGAAATCACAGCGAAGAGATAACAGTACATAGAGAGATTGGACCTATGATTCGATATGGACGAGACTATGGAAAAAACCAGAAAAAGGAAAAACAATTACTAACAGCAGCAATAACATATCTATGCGGACGTTGATGTGGAGAAAGCACCACAACAATCAGAACAAAACTGTACCCACCAATGAGAGTAAAAGACAAAACATGAAGAGGAAAAAGATACCTAACGTTAAAATAATAAGTATTTACCCGACCGACAAAGTCCAGAAATGGCCGCACAAGGATTTTATTTTACGGGAACGCCAGAACTACCAGACGAAGTAACGTGCATCTTTTGCCAAGGAAAACTCGCACAATGGAAAAAAGGAGAAACAGCAAACGGGAACATCGAGAAAAACTCCCGAGATGTCCATTTGTAATCTAGACGTTAGAAACCAAGCGATGAACAGATTGGAAGACTCCGACAATCGAAGTAGACAAAATGAAAAGGGAGGCGAGAAAAAAGATAACGATAATAAAGAGTTTCGAAGATCCAGCAGAATTAATATGGAAAGAGAAACATAAAAGAACATTGAGAGAGAATTAAAATCTTCCAAGAAACCACGAGCAGCAGAATTTGCGAGTCAAGGATATTGTCAAACAGCCAGAGGAATAATGTGCGAAGGTTCAAAAATCAACAGCCAATACCAGATCAGAATGTCAAAAAACTAAAGCATAAAGGAAAATTATGATAATAGGAAAGAGTCAAAGAATATATAAGAAAATAATTACCACATACAGTGGAAGAATATTTAGATCGACCAAAAACGAGAACCATAATGCTATTTATCAAGAGTATGGATACTCAAATAAATAAGAAAATAATCAAAGAAGATTAGCTAATAATTTGGAATGGATACTCGACACAAGCAATAATCCAGCAATCAAACGAATACCAAGAGAAACCTGAAAAGAATCGTGACCAAATCAATGATAAAAGAAGCTATTGTGAGCAGTATCAAGTGTGACATTTGGCAAACATTCGATAATTTTATATTCTGTGGACATATGGTCACAGCGAAGCATTGGTTAAAGGTTGTATATGTCCAAATTGAAGAAAGCCGATCAACGGGCGGAATCAAAGGATTCCGTTTCGCTGATCAGTAAGGGGAACGAAAACAATGTGTAAAAAGTGTAATAAAGATAAACGTAAAAACAAAAAATTATAAAAAACCAAAACCACAAAAATACGAGATGATGTAATTGATTGTAAATTATATAAAATTTTGTATGATGAAAAGGAAATAATCGAATATTAATATTCAAGAATACAATGAACGCAAAGCGAATGATTAAACCAAAGGTAGAGAAATTGTAGGCAGAGGACAAAGAGTCAAACGAAAACCAATCCGAACTAAAGAGATAAAGAGGAATGGCAACAAAGGTATGAGATTAAAGAAATGTTAACAGCCAGTAGAAGGAGAACTATCTGAGGATTACGTTAAAAGATAAAAACGATAAGAGAGGAATTGGAACAACAGACAAGAATTCAGAAGAAATAATGGACCACATCAAAGACGAGAAGAGAGTTAAGTAAAGATCCATTCAAAACCAAACGCAGAATTATAAACCAAAGAAAGAGATCCGATGTAGAACAGGAGCAGGACAACAAAGTGAATAGAAAGATTACGAGAAATATATAAAGATAAAGAAGCAGAGATACAAGAAGAAGGAGAGGAGACTATAAAAATCATACAACAAATGCAGAAGAATTGGACAATTAGCACTCATACCGGAATGAAAGACCAAGAGACGATATGGAACAAGCCAAAGAAGGACAAACGTCAAGCACTCTTTTGGAAAGCCAAATGACGAAGAAGAGAAACTCAGAAATAATTGGGAACACGTATCAGACATTATATTCAAGCAAAATAGCTGAAGATAAGATCGAACAAGATGCTTACAAAGCAAATGAGAGAACGTGAAGATAGAAATCACACTTGAGAAATCAGGGTCCGAACCATCAAGAAAAGTAAAGAGCCAAAGACGCAGACAAGAAAGAAGGTGATCCAAGCAACAGGAGAAGCAAGAAAGTGGAAAGACAAGTATACAGTTGTCGATGAATCGAGAAGCGATGCAATGGAGGCATATACAAAAAACAAATCACGAAATAGTATGGCACACTAAAGAGAGATGCTAATAGAACAAGAAAAACTCTTAAACAGAGGACAATTTACAACAAATAAAAACGAGACAAAGATAAAGTGGATCAAACTAGAAGCAAGAAAATGAGCCAGTATCAGGAAGCCAAGAAAGAATAAACTGTTACCCTAAAAGGATACAAATACCGAAATTGGGAGCTTTGGGAGAAGTCAAGCGCAGAAAGAAACAATTGATAGAACTGAACGAAAAATCCAACAATGGAATACCATGAACGACACAAAACACAAAAGAAAACCAGAAAAACCGAAAGGACCACTGAAATGATTGAGCAGTTAATCAGAAGAATATTAGAACCCTAAACGAACAAACTGATGAAAGACGACAGAAACAACAATTAGATGAGAAGATAACAGAACTCCAGCAGGAGGTGAACGGACACCGAGGAGTTGCAGTATTTAAAGAGATTCAGTTGAGACATAAGCGAAATCAATGAGCAGCAAAGGACAGTCGAGAGAAAAAACGATGAAGCAATGGTATGAGGAAAACGAGCAGAATCTGAGAAAAGAGATTGAAAAATTAAAAGCGTTGGAAAATACGCATCGATTGGAAACGCAAGTAGAAGAACTGACGGAAAATGTCGAATACATCACCTATCTCTTAGACGAAGAGATACAAATATCAAACACCTTGCGTGAAGAGATAAATACCTTGCAGAACCGACCACCAATCCTGCTTATGCCGTTATATCCAACGGAGATACCAACTCAAGTAACCGCCGAACCCGACGAAGGATTCGGAGAGACGGACAAAACGATAGTATAAACTTAAAGAAAAATTGTAAAAAGTGTAAAAAGATAATAAAAATAATAAAAACAATAAAAACAAAAATTGAAATCGATGTATATTTAGTATGAATCCAAATGAAATAGAAATCCGAATGAATCTAGAAGACGGAGAATGCATACCAAGTCCAATCCAATTAGTGGAACCAATCGAGCAAGACCCACTGAGGTATTACAGTAAAAGGTGGAGAGCCGAAAGAAAAGAATGGCAAGAGTTGGTGGAGGAGCAAGAATCAGAAATCGCCCGGATAAATCAAAAGTTAATACAATCAAAACAGCTAGTTAATGTGATGAAACGAAAACTAACCTCCAACATGGGAGAAAACAGAGACCAAAAGAGAGAAAATGAGCAATTGAGATGAGAATTAGCCGAGATAAAAACTCGTGTAATCTTGGAAGATTATTGGAAAACCGAAGCAGAAAGAATGAGAGACAGCAGAAAAAGCGAACAAAGATATGTAATACAACTAGAAGATAGTTGTAAAGAAGCCAGAGAGATAAAGCAAAATCATCAACGAACTCAGGATGAAATCAAAGCGTTAACAGAACAGCTCCAGGAAGCAAAACAAAAATTAGAAAAGCAAACAGCTAAACGAATAAATGGTAAGCGCCAACTCAAAAGAACACAAACAAAAGAAAGAAATCTCCAAATGAAAATCCATAATCAACAAAGGATAATTAAAGAAAACAAAGAACGATTAAAAGAACTCCCAAAAATAACCGAGCGATTAATAAGAGCCCAAGTCATAATAATGAGATTTTCAGAAAACAGAATTAAAGAGGAGTGCGAGATACACCCAACTATGGAAAAAGAGAAAGAGTAAAAAGGGCTAAACTCCACTGTAAATAAACGAAATAATCTTGTAAATAAATATAAAATTGATTATGTATCAAAAATAGAAGTTATGAACCCAAATCTATGGATAACAATGATAATAATAATGAGAGAGTGCAATACTGAGAATCCGTTGGAGAAATGCGAGAGAACCCAACCCTTCAGAAAAGAAGACAGCACCTGTGCCGATTTCCAAGAAATTTGCAGAAACCCCGAAAACGAAGAATGTCAGCAGATAACCCTCCAGTGTATACAATGCCCCACGAAAGAGAACAAGGACGAATTGAAACAGAATATCGAGAAAACCCAAGCAATGAAACAAACCCTATTGAAAAATAATGAAGAGATAACCACTATAAAAAATGAGAACCGAGAGATAAAGAAAACCCTGGAAATCATTACCAGGCAAATCCAAAAGAAAGCTAAAGCAAACCCTAACAATAAACCAATCCAAGAGATTCAAAAAATCGTCCTGTCAATCAAAAAGCAACCAGGAAAACAAGTGGGACAGAAAAATGAACCTAGTACAACAATTCTATCAATCGAACTTATACTACCGATTAGTATAACATCTAACATGATACTCCTTATATGCTGTCTCATCCTCGGCCTAACGAAAAACAAACAAAGGCAAAATTCCCCAATTCAAAAATTCAGAAGAATGCTCATCCAAATCCGAAAAATCAACAAAACCAACGAAACTTCAAATCTCTCGCATATTTCTATGAATCACCCTTCAAGATCAACCCAGCTCGAAAGTGAAACCCAAGCCGTCAGTGATTCATTCGAAACCAAATATAACTAATTTACATTGATTTGAACTGATTTTACTAACTCATACTGAATTACATGGATATTAAACTATACAATTGTTATTTGATTATGTACCGTAGCCGGACCTTAAGTCCATCTTTACCTTGATGATTAACTTTACCGTAGATATTTTTATGAATGTTAATGTTGAAAAGGACAATGTAGATATCATTTTGGAAATCCATCGAAATTGCGGGTCGCAATTTTACGGACCCCCGAGTGTTTTATGTTGGGCCAGAACATAAACGGCCTTGAGGAATGTTTAAATGGATCAGTAACACACACGCAAATATAACATGCAAATTTAAATAAACCTATTGAAACACCAATTAAACCCTATCAAATATAATAAAAAAGAGAATTAAAAATATAAAATAATAAACATAAAAATAAATTAAAATAATAACAAAACGCATCAAGATTCGCACGATACAAACACAAATATAACAAGAAAACACAACAAATTCGACGAAATTGAAAAATTAATAAAAGTTCATGAAAATGAAACTTAAATCGAAAAATTTGAATTAGTAATAATTCAATAAAAATTCTGAATAAAAAATTATTAAAATAAATTGAAAAACAATAAAATTAAAGAATAGAATTCACTAGAAAATAACAAGGTCGAATTTGTTTTACTGCATCAAATTTAACATGCGAGGTTAGGGACAGAAAATAGGTATCCATTTTCACATTAAACTTAACCATTTTTGAAATCGTTTTTAAAACCATTTTCAGAAACATTTTGAAATCGTAAAACCATTTTAAAAACCATTTTTCAAATCTTATTTTTAGGTGAGAAATGTTTAGTGTGGAACCCTCTCTCCACGTCACATCCTTGCAACCTCGGTAGAACTCTGCTTGGATGTCGGCGTGGGGAGAGAGGTATTTTTATTTTATTTTATTTTATGCGATATTATGAAATTTTATGTTATGGATTGAAATGGAGGGTAAATTATGTTTATTTTAATATTTATCATATTAATAACTGTTTTATATATTTAAGTAAATAAAATTAATTCTGTCGAATTTTTCCGGCCCACAGCCAACACATATTGCAATGATAGTAAATTCAAGTTACAGATCGTGTTAAGAGCGTGGAAAATCGCCAATGATATGTACCCGTGAAGACCTAGCGTGCGGAACGCAGGGGTCGTAACGTCAATATTATCCGTATAGAAGAAACGAGAAATAAGGAAGAAGTCTCTGGCTGCTTCCTCGTTTCTCATTCTGATAAAATCGACCTAAAATTTATATGTACACGCGGCTCAAAATCATCCATCGAGTAGTCCAGTGGCACGTCAGTAAATATAATATAAACATAAATGCGCCTAAGGTCCTATTAAAAGGGAAAGGGTACCTGATCATTAGTGAAATGTTGAATATGAACTACGTTGAATTAATATTTCGAAATGAAATTAAATAAAAAGCATTGGTATAGTTAAATTTGACTTATATTTAATTAGTAAGGATTATTAAATGAATAACTCAACGATTCAGTTAAATTAAATTATAAGTTAAAAATAATTTGTATATAATAAAGTAACAATTAATTATGGATTACGAATTAGAATAGTATTAGTATTCATATCATCAAATTATAAATTTAGTAAAAGTAAAGTGATTAATATTATAATTATTGATAACATTAAAGAACAACAAGTAAATCATTGATCCAATTAGTTATAAAGATGAGTAACGATTGAGTAAAAGCAAGTTAATGAATTAATACATTTGATTAAGGATAAAGTAAATTATTGGTTGAAATGAAGTAGCCTTATTGATGTAACTAATTTCAGGATTAAAAGGAAATTTTATTGATCTAAAAACGGGTAACTCTTTGAACTACAACTAAGGTAATTCTTTGACTAGATGATAAAATATTGATATTAAAATTCGAGTTAACATTAAATAAAATGATTAGTTACTTAAAATTGAATTAACTCTAGTCATCGATTAAAAAACTGAAATTAAACTGAATCGTTGTTATAAAGTAAACTCGCCATTATTAAATTAAATTTGTAGATAAATTAAACATCATGGGATTAATTTTAATTAATTAATTCAAAGTAAGAAGAAACCAAATTTATTAAGAATTGATGATCAAACTAATATGAGAAATATACATTCCATAGATATGTAAGATGGAATAAAAGAACTGAATCTTCAAAATTCAAAAAATTATTATTCTTGGCGATAAATACTCCATCGCCACTAAATAGCAATAAAATCAATCGAGAGCAATAAAGGATCAATTCCAGATAGTCAGTAGAGAGTAGACTCTGATCCCTACATGACGTTAATCGTGGAAACGATCACAAATTAAACTAACCCACCATAACTTGACCGTTGCACTGCTGTACTTAAAGAATCACCCTTGAACAAATGCAATAGAATGCTTGACAAAATCTATAACATTAATTACATTAAAAACTAAGATATAATGTAGAAACTTACAAATCGCGGAATGTTGTGAAATTTCCGAACAATCGCCGAAAATTTAAAATTCATGTAAATTATATCAAGAACGAAGA